>MNCI01000527.1:0-110338 GCA_015680685.1 Gnetum montanum | reverse complement strand
ACAAAATAAATGAGCTACAAGCACTAGTTATGGAACTAGAAAGACATGTTACCCATTCCTGAAGGTCCCCTCTAGCTAAGGCCCTTTCTCACTTTCTACTTCTCTTTTCTTCTTCAATAAGGAATAGTGATTATTCTGTAGGAGCACTCTTGTGTCTCAGGGGTGTGGACTGCTCTTAGACTGGTGATGCGACATCATTGAATGTTTTTGGTCTTAGACTAGACTAAAGATGGATTTTATCAAGTTATTTAACTACAAAATTCACAAGGGACTTCATGTGACCTTAATTGGGAACTCTGTTCTTCTCTCTCTTTCATCCATCTATGCTTTCCATGTCTCACCTCACTACCAGTTTCATGTTCTTGTTTAATGTCTTGGTTTGATGTGTTGAAATACTATGGTAGTTTCTTCTAGGTTTTTGTAGTTAACTTTTCGTAACCATTAATCATCCATGGGCTCCACAAACTCCTCAGTTTAAAGTTATGCAAGGGTAATAAAGGGAATATGTCTACTTTAGGAAGAACTCACTTGCATACCTTTTAGTTAGGTTAGTTAAGTTCTTTATCCTTAGACATCCTCACAATCAAATCCTTTTGCATGCCTCATTAATGACATCCAATTGTACATATCTTCACAATGTTTTTTAGTGAAATCCTCTTTTTATTGTTGTGAAATCTTAAACCCTGTTCAAGCATTTCATCACATTCGACTGTTTAGAATTAATAACAAACTACTTATTCATTCCATCCTATTGTTTAATCTTCTCACTAACACTATTAAAAGAATCAATCCACTATAATCACAAGCTAGGCAAGTGTAACCATTGATGAGATAAGGTACTTTAAAAACTATATGTTACACATTGCACACTAATCCACGATTTTGTTGTGATTGCAATGGGAAGCATGGACTAGAAAGGGGACTGTCTTCACCAAGGAAGACACAAAAGCACTATGCAATGAGGACCATTCATGATCGTTGGATCTTCTCCCTCGCTCTTCAACTACCAGAGGAGTTGAATGTTAGTTTTCTACAAGGTGTTCAATTCTATTATTATGAATACCCAATTTTGTAAAAAATTGTAAATTTGTACACTTGGGCACTTAGAGTCTATCTATTCTATTTGAGTCAATTTGCATGTCAATCAATAATCTCATACCTTTTCAATATTTTGTAAGGAACTTATTCCTCCTCTTGTTCACTCGAGGATGAGTTTTCATTTAGTTGTGGAGGTATGATGAATTGCATTTTTTCTTGGTTCCAATATTAGAACCGTGATATTGGGTACACAATATTGGGTCCCAAGATGCAATGTCCAATATTTGATATCACGAGGTATGTGCCAACGTATAAATATAGCACTTTGGCACACAGATTCCATATAGTTTTTTTCATAACATAGCAAAGCTCTTACAGCTTCTTTTCTCTAGAGTTAGAATATTTTCCAAAGCCTCCATAACAAGAGTCATTAAGTGTACGGATCTTTATTCAAACATTGTTATACCTAAGTATAGTAGTGTGTGCAGCAATAAAGATGAGTTTTTTAATCAAACCTTGCAGCACCTTGGCTACCTTAAATATGTTATTCATGTATTTTATGTTTTGTGTAATTTCATTTAATACTACCAACTAATTAAGCTAAAGTGATCTAGCTAGATTAAATACTAGTTAATTAAGCACATAAGTATGATCGCTTCAAACATGCATGACTCTTGATAATCCCAACAAAACTTAACATTTGATAATCCAACAGTGTTATACATGTTCAGGATGTACATGGAAAGTGGAACCTGAATGCTTATGTTAGGATAGTGAGTTATTAATTAGCAACTAGATTAGTTAGATTGATTCATAAATTAAGTTTTAGCTTATTGTTAATTATAGATAAATAAAATATAAAATAATAAAAATCATATGCCTTAATTACACTTAACCATACAATTAAGCTCCACATGTGTAGTTGAGAAGACAATGATTGTCACGATTAGATGTCACATCCTGAAGCCAGTGTACTTAGGAACTTAAGGTTTGTGGAATTCAACCGAATCACGTGTAAACGCTTGTAATTTGTATGGTTGGACACAAGGGTACCTTGCCACTCATCAAAAAATTTTATGATTCCCAATGTCATACTTAGGTTTCTAACTCATCATAGTTAACTATCATCTAATGACTATTCATGACTTTTCAAATTAAATACTAAGTTGAAAATAGAAGTGTTGGTATCCCAAGAGCTTATTATGCCTCAGGTACTAATTTTTAGTTTTGGTTGTTATACATTAGGGTTTTTCTATATTCTATGGAGAGTGTGAGCTGATGTTACTCACAACTTCTCATAGTTCATGTACTAAAGTCTTCCGAAAGATATCATGCCTTCTAGTGAACATAAATCTCAAGCATTTTTGCCCTTCTTGAAGGTCAAACTATCTTCCGATTGAAATTGTGTGAGATTGCTATTCTCATTGGCTCACACTTTCTGGAGTGTGGGACAATGCTAATCACAGTCCCTCGCAACCTTTTCAATAAACTACAATTTGCATTGTTATATGTAAATTGTAGTTTATATGTGATACACATAAGGTTGCATCATGTGGTATGAGGTAAAAAATAAAAACCACCTCAAACAATTTACCACCTCATTTTATGCAGAGAAAATACCAAAAGAAAGCAAAGCATGCTAAGGGAGTAAAGAGCATTGCTCATTACATGAGTAATCACATTATCATTGACAATCAATCTTACTAAAGTATTTCATTAATATGGTCAAGGACTTGAAGATGTACCTCTACTGATTGCTAATACATTGTGTAAGATTTCTAGAATAATTTACCAATTTACTACATCATTTTATACATTATTTTAGTAGCATAAAGTATGTAGAGCATGACAAGGGAGTGAAGAGCATTTTATGAGTAATGCACTGTCATTGAAGGTTAATCTTGCTATGCTAAATGGATTGTATGCTATGTAAGTCTTCTATGATAGTGTTTACAAATAAAGTACACTACTTGCTTTCATTTCAATCAACTTATATTGTGTAAGTGATGAATACATTATCTCAAATATAGATATGTTGAATTTGTACTATGCAAAATCTTTGAAGAATGTAAGGAAGACAAGAGCATGTCAATTTCTAGGAAACCATGTGGCAACAAGAAATACAAAATCTCCGAGCAAGGAATTTGTGAAAAGATGATATTTGATGATCTTATTTCTATGACAATGCATTTGCTTAAATATATAGAGAAAGAGTAGATGATTTTATTTAGGATAAACAGAAGAATGAGATCTTTCCTTGCGAATTTTTCTATGTAACTAAAAAACAATAGAAATGGACAAAGAAGACTCACTCACGAGGGAACCATTACATAAGTTAGATAATGTAAGTTACTCACTACTATTTTGTATTTATCTAATAATATCTTATAATACAAAGATGCATAATTTAGAATACTATGACCCTGTTTGAATATTTTTTTTTTACCAATTATCATTACTAGTACAATCCAAATGTTACTACAAGGATAGTACCTAAGGAAGGTAGAAAAAGAAATAAGACTAGAAGAAAGATTGGTTGTCAATGTCATTTCATAGTTTGCTATATGAGAGGAGCTAATCATGTTGCATGTATTATATATATAAAAAATGAATCATATTGACACATCAAGAGCTTACTATCATAGCTTCCTTGATCCCATGATAAATAAAAAAAACTCACAATCCATACACATTTTCAATGAGGTGCCTCAAAGGATAATGTGTTTATAGAAAGAAGGATTACCAATAGATCTCATCTATGAGAGGTATATCAAAAGATCTTTTTAAGGACAAGAGTTTGGGCTATCAAAAAAGAGGGATATCTCTCTTGTTAAAAAAGACATTTACAACATTTGCAAAAATGTAACCCCTAATTACAAGAAAAGTGAGCATGATAAAATCAATACCCAGCTATGGTACCAAATGACTTGTAATGTTTTCTTTTACTTCCAAGAAGAGAACCAAGAACAAGGTGTCCCATTAATCATCAAGTTGCAATCACCTTGGATACTCAAAAAGATGATAGCGCTATCTCAATGTAGTGTCCTTGTAATGGATTTCACTTTTAACACTAACAAATATTATGTAAATTTCAATAACGAGAGCTATTATTCCATTTTAAAAATTTTTGGTGTCATAGTAGAATTATACATTAGCTAATTACAATCATGTGATTCTCTTTGCAATTCCATCTTCATACAATGATGGCTTTTGATTCATATTATAATTGAATTCCAATTGCATGTGTGATATCCTCATGGTGCACCAAGATTGATATAAGAGGTTGGCTTTTAAAGCTTCATCAAAAAGGTAAGGCTATGGAGCTTAATTAGATAGTAAATGCTTTCATGCTAAATGACTCGAAGGTAGATATGAATGGAGTGAGGTAACTTTTAAGGCATTCAAAAACATACTTGAAATCATGCTACCTTCGTTTGAGATATCCTAACATGTGCTAAAATTTGATAATTTATCAGGTCTATTTTGGGACTAGAATTTTTTTATGCATTTAGCTCGTTTGGAGGGCATGGAGAAAGAACTTGGTAACCAAAGTTAGATATTCCAATAAGAGAAAAGTAATGACAATCATCTTAATCATATTATGAATAAATGAAAAATTGTTGTAGATGTTGTTGTGGAAATAAACAAATTTATTGATAGGTTTCAAGAGAACTCAAAATTCATTAAACACTTAAAAAAATAGTGGTTAAATGGAGACAAATTTAGTGAGTTTCTAGCACTTATTGACATTACATAAAAGTTCATATCCATAATCATAGTCTTATCCCATTTGTTTAATATTTTTTTTTGTCTTTAATCATTTATTTACAAAAATGTGGACTAAAGCATTCCATGATGTTCCCCATGCATAACAACACACAAATAATGCTATTGAGTCATACCACGGATTTTTGAAAGGAAAATTTTTAAGAGATATAAGAAATAGAAATAGAAAATACCAAAGGATTGATTGGCTTATATGGAGCTTAACAAAGGTATAGCTACATTGTTAGAATAATTCAAGAATTAAAGCTGCAAGATATTTGGTAAATAAGGATAGAGATTACAATAAGAAGTCATGGAAAAAGGCTTTATAAATATATGATGTTGACTATGTTCAAGTCATGAAAAAGAAAGATGAATATGTTGTGTGATGAGTGGCGAGGTACCCCTACACTCAACCATATGAATACAAGCATTTTCACGCACGATCTGATCGAACTCCATAGACGGACTAGTTGTGGCACCTAGACAGTTAACCTTAAGTCGCAGTTCGCTATCTTTCCACCTGGACTAGTATTATATTTGTCATGTATGGTTTAGTCCAGAGTGAGGTGTATGATGTGGTTCCTAATCTAATGCTACTCCTGAAGGCAATGGAAAGTAATATTAACTAAGCTAGGAGAAAAGGGTAAGAGAGAATCTAATCTAGCCTAAGTGCGATGAGCATCCGTTCCTTGATCATCCGTACATATCTTGGACCTCGTGCACGACTACCACTAAGATTACCAAGCGCAAATCCTAGGTACGCCACTGGGTTACCAAGTAGTCACACTTAAATGTTCGTAATCAAGTCGTACTCATTCCGCATTTAACATGAGTTTAAGGGTGAGAGAGTATTAACTAGGAAAGTAGTAAATAACGATTAAATAAATAAATAAACAGAGTGAATGCAGCAATGATGAAGTAATCTTGATCTTTATTGCCGATCATGTGCATGTCCAAGTACATCACACTCAAATAAAGGATGTCATACAATTACATTCACCACACTGCAGGCAGACACTGGAAAATATTCTATCTCTGGAGGGAAAATTTGCCAAAGTCTAGCTACAATCTAACATAAAACTGAGAAACAAGGGAGAGCTGCCTCTTATTTATAAGACTAGCAACAGGCTGCGATATCGCGTACACGATATTGTAGGGAAGAATGCGATATCGCGTCCCATCACTGTGAAAAGTCAGAATAGTTTGAGGCTGAATAGTTGGTACAAGGTTTCAAACATATTTTCTTTTAGTATATCTTCTGAGTGTAAATGGTTTTGCCTTGGCAATTTTTGCAAGCACTTAATGAAAGTTCTTATTAAGGTGAAGGATCTTACCAATGCATTCGAGTTCTTCTTTCAATATGAGTTTTACGATTCACATGTGCTTGTAGAACTAAATTCATTGCAACCACATCAATTCCCTAGTCAAGAAGATGCTTCAAGACTTGAAATGACACTAGAGACATTGGGATCAAGTAGCCAGAGGTCTGTCACTAATGACGTGGACATGGTGGACAATACAAATCAACATATGGAGGTGGATGAAGGTAAAGCAAATGCACAATGGAAAACAAAAATTCATAAGCTCAAAAACACATTGAAAAAATTGGCAAAGACATTGCCTGAAAACAAGGAGAATATTTTAGGAATAGAATAACATGTGAAATTATTATAATCGAAGTTTTTATTTTTAAGTAACACAAACGGATTAGTGAGTGAAAAAACATTGTCTAGTTGGAATAGTCCTACCAAATATTCTGCACAAAGGCTTTCTCTTGCTAACTATGCACGAAAATTTTTTAATGAGGGTGAGGATACCATTTCATTGGTTATCTATGCTTATTAAAATAATTTACATTGTGTTCTTTTTTTTTTAAATCAATTTTGTTTTGCTTGCAAATTTGAGTGTAGAAGGCCAAAAAAATTAGAGACAATCCTCTGATCCCATATCTACCCTGAACTAGTAGTTCAATTCATGACATTCTTGCCAATGTATTTTTTTGTTTAACATCATTGAATAGCTAACTATGATTAGAAGATATCATGTATTTGTTATTGATTACTTAATGAAACACCACTAATTTTGGCCTAGCATTTTTAGACAAGAATCAAGCTAAGTCATGCTGCTGCCCAACATGAGTACAGCGTGACCAAACTTGGAGGCCTCCGAAACAGCCCCTAATGGTTCATGATTCAATAGGCAAGGTTCCCCTGGGGCCCACAGGTGAATGCACCAACTTCTAACATCCAGAATTAAAAGTTTTAGGTTCAAAATATTTGGTTTTGGCTAAGTACACTTTGGTTACTTTTTCAGACGCTGCACAGCGTAAGGATCAGCGTCACCAACTTTTGGAGCCCCGAAATTGAGTTCAAATAGGCCGAAATCAAGCACAAGGACCCCCCATGACCTTCACCAAGGTCCCCAGCAGCTTCCAGCCTCTAGAAAATCAGGATTAGGGTCTCAAATGTGCCATTGTTGACTTGGTGATGCTGGGGTTACTTTTTCAGAAGCTGCACAGCGTAAGGATCAGCGTCACCAATTTTTAGAGCCCCAAAACTGAGCCAAAATGACTTGATTTTAAGGGTGTAAGTCATCCTCAAGGTCCACTATTGATAACTATGGGTCCCAACCTTCAGAAATTCCAAATTTTAGCCCAAAATTGCAAGTTTTGGAGATCACACTGCAAGTCACGCTGGATGCTAGACAAGCGAGGCGATGTTAATCCTTCTTGATTTTCTTTTTCAAGAAATCTGTAAAATGGCAAAGGGATATGAAAGCCCATGCAAAATCAGGCCAAATATTCAGCAAAAAAAAATATATAACTTTTCAAGCGAGCTGGAGCCAGAGTTAATCTTTCTAAATTTTCTTTTTAAATTTCTAAATTTTTTATTGCTTGAGGGCTTGTATTTCTAATTTGTATTTTTTTTATGGGCTTGAATGACCCACAAATTGTAAAATACATTGAATCTGGTCAAAGAAAACCCTAGCCCAACCCTAGCCCAACCCTATAAATACCCTATCAATTCACACAAACTGAAGGAGGCAAGGACAAAAAAAAGAAGATGGAGGGAGGCAAAAATTGGAGAGATTGGTAATTCTAAAAAATTGGAGAGATTGGCAATTCTGAAAAAGGACAGAACTTGCAATCCTTATGCACTCAGCAGATCTGATTGTTGGCTTCCAAGTTTTTCTCACGTTCATCCCATTTTATCATCGCATCATCGTGTCATATCATTCTGGGGCTAGGCATTTGACTTGCCATCCACACGTGTGCAACTATGCTTTGACCAATGCATATTCTTGTTTGAACAATACAATACAGTTTCATCATTGCCTCCTATTTACATTATTTGCTTTGGTTTATGCTTTGTTTACAATATAGCTCTATTTATGCTTTATTTATAATTTAGTACGCTCTGTTTACATTTCGTATCACTGTTTGCATTCTGTATACATCCCGTTTACAATAACCCTAGCGCTAGCCGTAGCTTACGCTCGGGGAAGTCCTTGGTTGATTTGCGTGCAGACCATCCAAGGCACTCTGCCTTCGTTTATTTTTCCAGCTTGCCCTCGAGCGAAGGCAGGGTCAGCTGTGGCTGCCCGACGATCTCTCGATGTTTGTTTCCCTTCCAGCCTTACACCGACGATTTAGGACAGTACACTTAACAACATGTTTGTTATAGTATTGTGTTGGATAAAGTTATGCTTTATACAACTTAACATGATATTGAAAGATTATGTCTTGGATATGTGTTGCCTATTTGATTATGGTGAATTTTAATTACATTTTGAATAATGATTGCCTGCATTTCCATTTAAACTTTGATACCTATTTTCATTTCTTTATTTTTAAGCCTTGCTTTTTTGAGAAATCAATCTCAAAAGATGTATTTGTATTATATGCAAACCAATAATAATTTCTCAGAAACTACAAGATCATGCAACTCACATGCTCATGCAAACTTTTAGAAATAACATGTCTTACAGTATTGCGAAGCCTTGAGTTTTTTAAATCCATGCAAGTTGCAATGGTTTTGTATATTGATTCTGCAAGTCCATGTGATGCACATATCTTTGTAGCTAAAATATTTACGAAAACCAGTTTTTCACAGTGTGCCACAATGCTAATTGCAATTTTCACATGGAAACTGTGACTAGCACTGAATACTATGATGTGCATATTGCATTTATAGTGCAACTAGCAATCTAATATGTGACCAGCATACTTTTGTACAAGGTGTGTGTAGCATTTTATTATGCATTTCACATCTCATAGAAAAAAAAGTGTGAGTCGCACCTAAATATGCTATTCGCATATTTTACCTTAATTTGTGATGACTAAAATAAAATGTAGCTTGTAGTTCTTTGAAACATGTAAATCATAGATACTCACATTACAAGTTAAAATGTAAAAAATAAGAATTACAACAATTCAAAATTTCACTTTCACACAAACAGTGAGCAAGTAGTGGCATCACAGAAGGCCACACAAGAGGAAGAAAGGCAAGAGGAGGGATAGAACATAGTTTTTGTTGCAAAGTTTAGACTTTAGATTATCAAAGACAATGACTAGGAGGGTGAGTTAACCTACATCGCAATCAAAAATTTCGATGCTTTTTGATAGGCTAGGATTTGCTACGAGAGTCTACGACAATTTATTATACTTTAGTTTGGTCATGGTTGTGTTTTCTTCCTTTCATGTTAACGTAGAATTACCATGAAATCTTTAACTTCTTTCTAGTTGTTTGTTTTACTATTGAATAAATGCATTTAAATATTTGGATTTCAGTTCTATCCTATTCTAATGGTTCTAGTATTGGTAGATTTAGTATGTTCTCAATTGCCACTAAAACCGTTCATCAAGTTTAATCAACATGGTGGCGTTTGGTGCAAAAAAGGCATTCTAAATATATGGTAGATTTTATTTTGATTTGTTTTCTCGTGTCTAGGTGAATTTATGAGAAATAACTTTGTATTTTATAAATGCTTTTAGTAATGGACAGACAAACAAGTAATTATATTTAAAAGCTTACAAGCATATCATGACTAGGCTGACTGCATTGGTCTGCTTTGGAGTAGAATGTGAACATTCCAAGCTTAAAAAGGAAAAAAAAAATAAGTACAAATGCACATGTACATAAGTGAAATAAATGTAACGATCTACATCAAGAATAATATATCAATATATTAATGGTCAATAATAATAATATATCAATATATTAATGGTCAATAGTAACCATAACTCCAAATACATTAAATATCAAGAAGTTGTAGAAAGAAGCACCCACTTGCAATTTCTCATATAGGAATATCAAAATATGTTAGTCATGTCCTAAAATTGGATAGGCATCTTTGAACTACAAAAATGTAAATTACTCATTTGCATTGAAATAACTCACACTTGGTGACATATCATACACCCTCATTGCAATACAAAACAATAACAATGATGCTTGAGAATACTTAAGAGTTGGCTACCAACTTCAACACCTTGCAAATATCATCATCTTGTATATCCATAAGCATAAGAATGCAATTTGAAGGGTTATTGAGGTAGACACTAAATTTTAACAAACAATTAGAACCTTTATAATGCTAGGACATATAACTAGCAATTATGATATAGGTGAAGCTCAAATCCATGAATTACTTGTTAACAAGCCAATGAGCTAATAATTAGACTACAACATCAGAATGCTATAACTAAAAGTATTAGCATCACCACTAGAAAACTTGACAAGTTTAGAATGAAAATGACCTCTTATGTTGAGGGTGTCATCACAAAAATCATTAAAAAATCAAGAGAGATGAGATGTTTCTAGAATAATGTGCACTTTAGCATAGGGATAATCCTTCATTTACTTTGAGAAATCACATTTGTATATCCATGTCAATTCCTCACTTTGATTTTGGAATTCATGTTCTGGAGCCAATGGACATGGTTTTCCATTTAGCATATGCAAAAGAGAAGTATTTTAGAATTTTAAAGAAGAAAATAATCCAACACTACTACCACGATTAGGCCAATCACTGGCTAGAAAGGATGGCTAGTCCTTTTCTTGTCCTACTTCACCTAGCACCTATGACTTGCTTATAACGATTCCACCACTTCATGTTGGCATAACCCCTAAGCCTGAGTATAAATTCCATAGGTCAAACCCTCAAAAGTTACCTCAAGAGTCATGTATGTTATTACAATGCACCTTTTCAAGTCTTAATTACAACATGCCCTTTTGGGTCTTATTTCAATAATGATAACACTTGTTATAAAGAAGAACCATCTTCATTATGCAACAGCATCATTTGGGAATGAGGATGTTACAATCTACCCCCCTTAGATTTCGTTTGTCCTCGAACAAGTCCATATTCACTATCTTTTTCCAGCTCCAATGCTTTTGTCATGATCCTATGCTCTGATAATTTGATTTCTCCTTTGAACTTGAAGTTGTTTCTTACTCATTTTACAAACAAAATATATATGTTAATATTTACCTCATTTTCTTAAGATAATGACAAGAGGTGAATTAAAGATCTACCAACCACCAATCACTAATCCTAATTAGGGTCACACAAAGTGCAACTTAGATCTGGTTACCTAAGTGAAGGTAGGGCAAATCCTTTATTTTCGACTTTCATTACCTTAGATATTTTACTTATCTAATTAAAATATAAATTAAACAATAAAGAAAATCATAAGATTTATCAATATAAGTAAGAGTAAGATACTTCCTAATCTTACTCAACCTTATGAACTGATGGGAGTAATTGTAATTCTGTCATAAGTGGCATATGATCAAATGGTCTTGTTCGAGATGGTAAGGCTTAATCTTGATTTTTCTCCACTTCTTTTTTGGAAATTAATTTTAGTAACTTGGTAACTAGGAAGAATCGTACATTGTACCAAATATAATCCAGAGTCTCAATGAAGAATGTGTTTGACCCATCCTCATTAATCAGAGCAAAGTAATTACTGAGTTGTGGTTCTTAATGAGTACTATCCATCAACATCATCTATTCTTGAATTCTGGTATCTAATTTATCTATTAAAGATTCAAAGTAAGCTAAAAATGCACTGGCTAATGGAATTGCATGTTGAATTAATGAAAATATCTTCTCCAAATCATATTCATCTTCCAAGGATTCCATTACACATCCATATTTTAAGAATTGATAAACACTACTTCAAACTTTTGCATTAAATTATTTACAAAGAACAATTAGCATTATAGCTTAATCATAACTTATTTTTCAAACTTTAATTTGCTTAAACAAGTATGCTCCTTAACACAATCTAACATCTGAACATGTTGATTTGGCAATTAAATGTGTGTTAACCACACATACACATCTTCTTGATAAATGGACTTTTAGAATGATTGAAAAGGCTATGTCATTTTTCTGAAATCTTGGCTATTCTTTTTTTTCCCCATGGTTTGAAGTTCTGGAATCTTGAAAATCATATTTTCTAAACTCCATTTAAATCTGTGTACTGATTCAAACTTGGCTTCTTTATAAAAGATCGCACAACCATCCATGTGATTTCTACAATAGGCTAATCTATATGGCTCAAAAGAAGAACTTCCATAAGAATTTTTTCGCTTATAAATACATTTGTATCGCATGTTTTCCAAGTCCGATTGGAATTGATATAGGAATTCCCAAGGCAAGACTTGTTGTAAACATATAACATCAGCATCCAAATTTTGCAACTCTACTAAGATATGTGGGTATCGATATTCATGCCAATACAAGGCCCATGGTGGATATAATGGATGTTGTTTCTCACTCGCTAGGGATCTTGCAAGCACGTTGTATGTTGTAGCTTTCATTCTCATTCTTGGATTCTTTTTTGGGTCATTTATCTTTATGGGTATCATAAACCTCATGAAGATGAAATTATGACTCTCCATGTTGTTGTGTCATATGATTTGATTGGAAAGTGAATTGATCTCCATCCTCTTAATCGTTTTTGTTCATTAATTGATCATCAACTAATATATTAACTGATTAATTGGTTTACTACATTATCTGATTCCTAACAACCTTTCTACCCCCCTAAAGAACACTAACTCTGGCAATGTAATTAATGACTCACAAGGGGTTAGTGATCTTAAGACTATCAGTAAAGGTTAAGCATTGAATCTTAATGTTCCAAAAAGTTAAATTTGTTAGTCCCAACAAGGCATGATTAGTTATCCTTATGTTGTCAACTTTTAAGATACAGTTTCATGATATCACTGAATTATTGGGCACCTGAATGATAAATTTGACCTTACCATTGAGTTCAAAAGGGTGAAAAATGTTGAAAATGACTATTCATATATTAAAAATGGACATCATATGCTTAAGTCACACTAAAATTAAACTTTTGAGGGTGTTGAGACATTATGCCAAGCAAGGGGTGAAAACTAATTTTTGAGGTTTCATGGGGCAGATTTGACTTCTCCATCTCCAAAAGGTTGAAATATATAAGAAACAACTCCTTGTTTACTAAAAAAGGCTTCCAAAATCAAAAATTATGACTTATGGAGTCTAGAACCTTTAGTGTGAAAAAGGAGACTTCCCAAGAGGTCACCCATCCCAATACTACTTTAGGACAAGTGCACTTAATTACGAATTTTTTCTCCTTATTGCTACCAAGGCATCAAATTCTTTTTTTTTTTCTTAAATTATTTTTGCACATTCTTACTTTTAAACTAATGATTTAAAGACAGAAATTTTGAATTTCTGTCAGAATTTTGAATTTTTCGTCAAATTTTCTTTTTGTCATTGTTAGGGTAGGGACGATAGCAACAATGACCATGATGGTGGGCTAGTGGTGGTGTTAGGAGTAGATCAACGTTGGATCTGAGTGGTGACCTAGCCTGGTTTCAGAGCTAAGTAGTGACGACATTTGTTTTTATTGCATGCCTTGCATGAGGGCCAATGCAGCCTATGTGCAAGCTTGTGCAGCATGCGTAGGGGCTAACATGGCTCAGATAAGGCCAATGTGGCCCCTGTAAGGGCTTGCGCAACCCCAATTAGGGCATGTGCACCTTGTGCAAGGATCCATGTAGCCCCAAGAAAGGCTTGTGCAACTTGCACAAAGGGCTAGCGCAGCCCAAGCAAGGCTTATCATGGCTTGCAACCCTAGTAGAGACAATGTATGTGTTGGTGGCAAGGGTTTCTAACACTGGAAGAGGCTGCTAACTTGCAAAGTATTTACCTTATCTGAGACACCATTAGTCAACCATTCATAAAAATTATAAACAACATTTTTATCATGATAGCCTTCCATTGTCATCCAATTATAAACTCTAATTTTTTTTATTTCTCAAAAAGGATAGACATTTCTGGCAACTCTATAATACTTTCAACATTATGTTCACAAACTAAGGCAATAGCCACAATTTCAGAAATTAAATAACATTTAGAATAACATAACACTAACAAAATTAATCAAAAAGTGTATTACTATATTTTTGAAATAACCACAATTCAAAAAATACAACTACTCAAATGGAAGATCCCTTTAGCTTTAACCACATTCATAATTATATAGAGCTTTGACAATAACAACTGCTATGAAGGCAAATTTTCACAAACAATTAGCTAATTGTAGCTATGTTGCATTAATATTAACATTATTAGCACACATTGAAGAAATTGCTAATATGTTGTCACACACCAAAACAATTATATGTCATGCATACGGAGATATTAATATTGCATCAAACCACTATCAATGATCAAATATTAAAATAATGGTCATCTTATTTTTGATATATGAGTTATTAGCTTTAAAATAGTAAATAATAAGATAAGTTTAGAGATATCAAAAAATAATCTCTTCAATGCCTACAACTAAATGCAATAAGGACCCTTCTCCACCTAAGAAAGACACATGGTGTCAACATTTTAAATGATGTATCTTAATATTTCAATAGGTTAAAAATATTGATTTTAAGTCATAGTATTGCTATAATTGACTTACAGTAACATATGCAATAGTTTTACAAAAAAAGCTCATTGGAAATGATCCACGAAAGCTTAGGAGTATACAATGTTAGCACTTAATTCAAAAATAGATATACAAACTTATATGATCAAGCTTGTATTGTAAGAGAGTGTAACAATTTGATTAATTAATTGTCTCCTTGAGAGTATGTTTTTTGCCATTGTACATTGTCATTCATGTCTTTGAGAAAAAATAAAGTTTTGTATTTCCTTTCTAGTTTAATTGAGAATTTATATAAATTCTTATACTAAGACCTTAGAAAAGCCTTTTTCATGAAGAACTTGAGAGTTTTCTTGCAATGTGAAACTCAATAGAAAACTTAGAAACAATGCTATAAGATTACAGGTAGCAGTTCGCTCACAAATGTAGTGCTAGCAAACTACAAGGTGCAAGTCTCTTGCAATTGAAATTTGAAAAATAAAAAAAGTAGTGCCACGAAACTGCACGTTGCACTTTTCCAATTTGAATACATGTCCACAAATAGTGCAAGAGGTAGCAGTTGGCTCACAAATGTAGTGCTAGCAAACTACAAGGTGCAAGTCTCTTGCAATTGAAATTTGAAAAATAAAAAAAGTAGTGCCACGAAACTGCATGTTGCACTTTTCCAATTTGAATACACGTCCACAAATAGTGCAAGATGCATAGATTCGTAATATTACTATCTTGTTTTTGTTATCAACTGTGACATCCTACAAGTTGCAATGGCTGGCATGTTTCATCCTACAAGTTGCAATGGCTGGCATGTTTCAGATTTAAAGTGCGAGAGCATATACTCACATTGAGTGCTACTAACATTGAAAAATATTGCTACTACGAGACACATTATGTTCCATAATTTAAAGGACTATTTAAAAAAAAAATGTGTGAGTTGTGTAGCCTTGTACTGCAAAAAAATATTGCTAATTGCATAGACTTGCACTGAAATTGAACAAAGTCTTGGTTCCTAATTGAAAAATTTGTTACGAGTTCGATGTGGGTAAACAGACAATACACTTATGGTTGAGATTGAACCTATGAATAATACATCACAAGCGACATTTTGCACTAATAAAAATTGTGTTTTTTCACTTTGTTGATAAATTACGGTTGCAACTTGCTCTAAGACTACAATATAAATAATTCGATTGAGAGAATGTACACAAAGGTAGGCAAAGCCAAAGAAGCAAAAGAATGTTGCCAATATGCTCTGTAGTTTTCAAGAGAAACAATCTACATGCCGATTCTGAAAAAAATTACAGAAAAAAACACAAAAGATATTTACTTGGGTGTTGACTTGGCGAGCAACCGAAGCAGGAAGAATGGCGAACCAATGTTTTTTTTCTGCCTTGTTTTGTTTTTGGATTTGAGGGCATAAATGCAGTTTAGGCTTTACATTTCGTTCAAGTACATCTTTAACCATACATGATGGGCATGCCGTGGGACCATTGCGACAAGAATCCATCTACGATGGGCATATACGACATCATACAATAACATGGGTTATTTATGACCTAATGGGAACAAAAATAAGCTTTGGCAATGTTGGACACAATGAGGACGTGCATTAATATTTAATGAACGTAAATGGTCGGGTACAATTTATAGGGCCCACCACCACCAAAAGCAACACCAACACCAATATCAGCGCCTTGACTTGACGTCACTCGTCCTAAGTACAAACAGAAGTGTCAACGTTCTAACCCAACCAAGTGTAAAAGAAAACGGTAATGGCTAAACTTAAGGAGATGTACCATGGGAAACCGAGAGCAATGATGATGATGATAATGTTGCGGGCAAAAAACTTAATACAAGGTACAGCCCCCCAAAGGAAGTGCCAAAGCAAATAATTAACGAAGAGCAAGGGATCCGCAGTGAGGAACCATGGGCAACATCAAATGACAGGTTAGGTTAGGTCAGGTCAGGTCACGACACGTCCCTACACTAGAAAACAAACACACAAAGCAGCAACCGGAACCAACGCAGAATATAGGCATGGGAGTTGGCTTGCCTGTGAAGGAAGGGAAGGACAGAAGAATAGGCAAGGGAAGGGAAGGGAAGGGAAGGGAAGGGAAGGGAAGGTGCGCTGGTGTTTCCCACGAAGCCGCAAATACAATGAACCGGGCCCACGCCCCAACGTGGGCTGCTGCTCTCCACGTTGTGCCAAGTCAGCAAACATATGCACTCATGCACACGCACATGCCGTGCCATGCCATGCCATGCCTCGTACATTTCAAGCTCGCTTACTGACAAGAAAAAATAATATATATGTATATTTATTATTATTTATGTGTTTTTTACAAGCGCGCATTTATGTGGCTGAGAGAAAAGCCTTCCAGGCGGTACCGTGCCCGGTGGCCGCCTGCAGCATGAGGCGCTGCTGCTGCTGCTGCTACTAATTGCAGGGTTTGCCCGTCGGGTAACACGCTTGCTCGACACGTGGCACAGCGTCCTCGGATGCCATGCTCCCCAGCGGAGCCGCGGCCAGGGCCACGACCGTAGCTGGCTAAACTAAAATAAACGTCAAATTCCAACTCCAACTTTCGCTGCCGCTGCTGCTGCTGCTGCTGCTGCTCTCAGTGTGTCTGAGAGTGTCAGGAGTGCCGTGTTTTATTAACTTCAGCTTGAATTTGATTGACCAGAGTAGTAGTTGTCCGGAGTAGCAAACGGAGGCGGAGAGGAGATGTTCGTGTGTGAATGTGAGAGAAAAAGCAGCAAAACGCATGAACTAAGTGCGTGAGCAGGCGGGGCCTCCGAAGGGAAGAAAGAAAGAAAGAAAGCGGCAGTTGAGAATGCATTCGCTTTGACGAATGAATGAATGAATGGAGCAGCAGCAGGCGGATTCGCAAGAAGCAGAAGCAGCAGCTGCAGCGACGGCGGCGAGCAAGATGAAGAGTGATAGATGTAACTCAAAGACAGCGGGGCCACATGTGGCTTTGAGCAAAGGCGCAGCGATTTTGGCTGAGTCTAGCGCTGGGACAAGTGGAGGAGGAGGAGGCAGAGGCAAAGGTAGAGGTGTGAAGCGTTGTGGCCATGGCAACGGCGTGTCTGTGTGTGTTTCGGCCAGAAAAATGGCAGCCAGGCTGTGGATGCATCGCGTGGGCCAGGGTCACGCCGGCGACCCCATTGTCACGGATGCTGTGCGTTTTCCGCGTCCTTGTTCCAGATCGCTTCAGGTGCATGCCTTTTTTCTTTTATTTCTCACTTTTCTGTAACGCTATTTTGGTAATGTATTCCTTTTCCGTGACGCTTTCCTTTCGGTGGATTTCTCGCATGGATCTGCGCTGTTTCTAAGCGTTTCTGAGAGAGAGCTTTAGTGTAATGCCATGTCGTTCAACCTTTCTGCAAACTCCGAGTTAGTGATTTGTCGATTTGAGGGAATAACCTCGGCTTGTGCTCTTTGCTGGCGTCCGTGTGAGCTTCTGTGATTTCTCTCGTTGTTTCGGTTTTCAGAGGATGGATTTGAATCGGGCCCCTTAGGTTTCGTAGCGTGAGTGCGCGACTTAGGTGCTTATCGGTGCTTTAAGGTTATGGTAATGATGGCCTATGCTTTTGCGGGGTTCCGGCGTGGCGAATGCCGATGGGATGCTTTTGGCGAATGATAGGTGGCTTGCATTTTTCTTTTGCTTTTCCCAACACGTCTCGAAAAGCAAAACATGCTTGCTGTTAGCTGTACGGCGGTATCCGATAACCTTCTGAAGCCTCTAGGGTCAAGTTCGAGGTTTTCTAACTGTAACGGACGCTCTCTCGTCGATCTACGCTTTGTTCCATTTTCTGGCACAATCTTCTTAGGTATAAGAAATTTCACCATCTTTCATTCCGAAATGGCTGACATATACCAAAATTTTTGAACGAACTGCGCATTCAGAGTGGATTGTAATTGTACTGAACATTGCTCTAATTCCATCTTCAAAGCCAGGGCTGTTTGTCAGATTGCGATTTACGGATATTTTAGAGCAATTGCCTAGTCTCGGGATTGTCTTATATATACCATTTGGGACTTCTACGGATTGAAGGCTTTCAAGCTTCGTTTACACTGATTTTTTTCTTTTGTTTCGGTTCAGGTTTGAAATTGTTATTTCAGACTCTGTTCATGGAAGCACTGTTTAAGGAGTCTCAAATGCCATTGGTGTACGAATTTTTAGGCCTTTTGAGAGCTTGGATTAAAATGCTGAAACGGACATATGTTCCGACAACGATTAACGATTGTATCCTCCCCTGTCAACGCTGATGGATGAAAGTGGAAATTTGGCATTTCTTTTTTCGGGCCCTGAATAGATGCTTCAATAGATGCTCCAATTAGAATTCATCCAAACTAAGGTTTAGCTCTCTAAGCTTCAATAGCAATTGTGATCCTTGGTGGATGTTCTGCTTGGTCGAAAATTCCTCCTAAAAGAACTTTAAGGTTAAATTGGAGACGGTATGAAATAATGTTGCTGGAAGCCGACCTGTTACCAAAGCAGGCTAAAGCACTTTGACAATGTATTGCATATCCTACGAAATCATAGCAGCAAAAGACATTAAGTTTTCCAAGCAGGTGTTCGAAGCTACTCAACATGAAGCGACGAACTTGCAATACCAGTTGTGGCAATTAAAAAAAAAGGAATATTGATGTCCATGATTACTACCAGAAACCACAAACATCGGAAAGGTAGTAAAAGGTAAGATGCTTGCTAAATTCTGAATTCTAGCATAGTAGTGGGAATAGAAAAGAAATTTTATCTTAAACCGGTGAGAGGAGGGGATTTAAATCTTGCATAATTGTATTTCAGATATTAAGAAGAATAATTTCTTCGATCAATTGATTTTCTCCGATCAATTGATTTTTTCGTTTTCAACAGAAAATTTGTGTAATATTTATTTGGCTAACATGAATCCCCTCTCCCCTTTTATTAATTTATGGAGCCAACCTGCATTGCCTTAAAAGAAGAGGGTTAACAGCCTAATTGATGACAAATCTGCAATTAATGGTCAGATTTGCAATATATCGGAATAGTGAAGTCCATTCAAAATTAGACATTTAATATAAATAGTGTTATATTTTTATTGATTATATTGTTTGTTCCTAATGTTGATGCCAATGGAAAACAAAAATATCTATATTTAATTTTCCATGTTAACTGAGCTGTTACATGAAAAAAATTCCAAATTGGAAAATGCAAAAAATTCCAAATTGGAAAATGCAGCTACCAACATGGGTAGATATACTACTCTATTTTGGATGATTTTAATCCGATTCTTACACCAATTTACTCAGATTTTTTGAATTGAATTTATAACAACGACGCTGATTTTGATTTGATTTTTCAGTCAATGATACGACGTTAACACAGTGCCATGAGTATCTATGATATGACGTTAATTCAGTACCATAGGTATACNTTTAAGTAAAAAATAGAACATTGTGTGCCTTTTAGCTGATCCTGTTTCTTCAAGGAGTTGTGCACTAGCTTTTCTATATTTTGAGTTTTAGTCAGCGTCATTATAACAGGTATTAGAGAAGACTTTGTACTTTCAAAATTGATAACATGTGAAAGAAATTAAAAAAATACTCTCACCAATAAGTATCGGCTCTGACGATCTGCTAGTTGACGATCTTGCTATATAGACGATCTGCTAGTTGACGATCTTGCTAATTTATATAGTGACGTTGTTGACATCGCATTCTTTTGCAGGGTGTCGATGTGCGTGTGGGCATCGCAAATTCTAGCAAAAAAGGAGTAATGAAGTCTAGTTATCGCCATCTTGCTAAAGCCAAGAAGAACCAAAAACCTGTTCAGACAACAGCTTCCGTGATTAACGATGATAGCTTAAGTGTAAGGTGTCATCTGTTGTTTTCATTACGTGTAATATATCATAGATTTTTCATGTCTATGCCAACCGTCTTAAAAATTCCATGACCAGTGCCATAAACCGAACTATCCGAATTGCTGTACAGGATGACTCAACTCAGCTAAGGTTCTCGCTTGAGAAGGCAACAAAGTGGGACTCGATCTTCAGGACTTCAGATGAAGTCTTCAAGGTTTACAATGGCATCAGGACGCTGGAAGAACAACAGACAGTCAGTGTATCTGTCGTGACAGCTTTGAGAAGAGAACTGGATCAAGCCCATCACCTGGTCAGGGAGCTGGAGCACGCACAGAGGTATTCACGGAAAGAAGTGGATCGTTTGCTGAAAAAAAATGCAGAAGATCGAGCTGTATGGCAGGGGAAGGAGCAGGAAAAGGTTAGAAAAGTAATCCGAAAGCTAAAGGAGGAGCTGCATGGCGAAAGAAAGGAAAAGAAAAGGCTGGAAGTGCTCAATGGACAGTTGGCAAAGGAACTTGCTGAGGCCAAAATCACTGTAATGAGGGCTCTCCAGGAGCATGATAAAGAAAGGAAGGACAGGAAACTTATGGAGGACGTCTGCAATGAGCTGGCAAGAGAGATAGGGGAGGACAAAGCTCAGGTAGAGGAGTTCAAACGGGAATCGATGAAAGTCAGAGAAGAAGTTGAGGAAGAGCGTAAGATGCTGCAGATGGCAGAGGTTTGGCGTGAAGAGAGGGTGCAAATGAAGTTGATTGAAGCGAAACTTGCTTTAGAAGAAAAGAGTGCAGCTTTGGATAAACTGCGAGAAGGTTTGGAAACCTTCATAAACTCCCGACTCTCTTGCGAAGGAAGTGGAATTTCTTCCGATCCTGTTGCGGATATGCGGGATGCACAATTGCTCAGAGAGGTTGCCAACTCAATACAGATTCATGACATCAAGGAATTTTCCTACGAGCCTCCTACCTCAGATGACATCTTTTCAGCTTTTGAGGAAATGAATCAATTTAAAGGTAACAACGAGACATCTGATGCCCGGAATGGCCAGGATGCGGATGATGATATTTGCTATAGCCCTGCCAGTACAACCAGACTTCATACGTTAGCACCCAGGAACCAAAGCTTTAGCATCGCTTCTGCAAGAAGTCATGACGAATCTAAATGCGGAGACGACGAAGATAAGCTATTATCTTTCAGAGATGAAGAGCAAAGACAGGGAGATGAAGAGGAAGAGGAAGGGGAAGAGGAGAGTGAATGGGACTATGCAAGTGAGGAAGGCGACCAGGGTTCCAGTCTATCCTCTGGAGAAAGCAAGACATCCTTAAATGGAGCCAAGCTAGATACTAGTTTCTGTGAGAGCGGAACAGAGGGCGAAGATAAAAGGAATTCCAGCTTCATGGGCAATGACATTGAGCTTTATCCATTTTCCAAAGAACAGACGAAGAAATCTTCTATAGTCCATTTTTGGAAGAAGAGAGACAGTCTCAAGGCAAATCCCGTTGAGAGAAAGCATCATACAGCTACAAAAAGCTTGATTTCCATGACTTCACCCGGTCCGCAGGGTGTGGAGGGAGCCTACAGCCCCACCAAATTAGGTACATGGACTTCCCCTGATTCTGGCAATCCTCATGTAACCAGAGGTATCAAGGGTTTCATTGAGTGGCCAAAGGTTTTCCCAAAGAATACCCTCAAAGCAAAGCTCTTAGAAGCCAAGATGGAAAGCCAAAAATCCCAATTACGACACGTACTCAAGCAGAGGCACTAGGAACATTGCCATCTAAGGCCAGAACCAGATGACAGTGTGATAAGGCAACTCGAGAACGGAATGCTTTGGAAGGTTATCTACAATTTTGCAGTACAACCTGTTGCCCAATTGTCATCCCGTTCGCAGTCTGCCATGGGCCATTCGCAGGCAGATGTAATTATACCATAACATTTATTTTATCTATACTTTTGGAAAGTTAGATTTTTGAAATATTGCCGTATAAATATTATTCCAGCCAAACTCGTGCCATACGCCGTTTTCACAAATTTAGATTCAATTCTGCACGAGCCACACCTGTTTTGCAAACCAGTTCTGGAACGATCATGGGTGCGAATGGATAATTTACCTAGGTTGAGTAAAATGAGTTTTTTTCAAGCTGGCTGAGATGGACCAACTGCCTACTTGCCAAAACACCCTAATAATAATAAAATGGTACCACAAATGAACTTGCAACTCTTCTGTGTATATTTTGTACGGCGAAGTAGACTTCACGCAACGTTTTCTTTAAGACACTAGGCGAAAGCCGGCATACATATTTGGTTCCTTGCTACCCTTGTTAGGAAGATCCGACCCAAGATAATGGAGCGACCTATATCTTAGGCCGGACCACCCCTACGGGAGACCTGGGTATCTGGGTATTTGTCTTGATTGTAGGTTGCTGTCTGGAAGCTATAACCGCTCCCCGTAACTTACGTTACCGGAAATTTGTAGGCTCTAGGAAACATTTAGTGCGACTTCTTTTGCTTGAGCTGGGCTACTGAGATTTAGGGCGTTGACTTATGTAAACATTTTGCATGGCTTTTGTCCTTTAGTTGGAGCCACTAATATTTGGGAAAGGGCTGACGAGGTGCATATTCTATTCAATTAGATTCATAATTCTTTATAAAAGTTTCCTTAATGTCTTATCGATCATATACATCACTTAGGATAATTATTTAGTTTATTTTTTATTATTCCTTTCAATCATTCATCATTGAAATTTATATATATATAGTTGTAACCTTTTTGAGTGAGAATTTTAAGTAGTTTATTTTTTATTATTCCTTTCAATCATTCATCATTGAAATTTATATATATAGTTGTAACCTTTTTGAGTGAGAATTTTAAGTACCGAGAAGTTTTGGAACGATAAATTGCATGTTAAGTGAAATAGATCATATTGCTTTAAATGTAATGCAAGCAATACAAATAATATAATAAATTCAATCAATCAATGGATGTTTACTTTAATTGTTGATGAGCAATGAAGTCATTTGTCCGTCTAACCATACAAATCAAAAGTGTTAGTATTGACTAATTGTATTTCATGGATGGACTAAATGTGACTTTAGATAGTTAAGACATCATCAATAATCATTATCTTCATACTTGGGTTAGTTAAGATTCATGATTTGGAAACTCTAAGTTACTTTTGAAAGATTTGTGATTTGGAAACTTTTAAGTCATGGGTTCAATTCTAGTGGGCAATACTATATTTTGATGATTTATAATTATTTATTATTAAAAGCTATAAATAGAAAATACAAGCTTATTAATGTAAATTTAATGTACCATAAACTCTATATTATAATTAAAAATCAATATTAAATATATTATTATTATCTATTTTATAATAAAACAATTAAATTATAAAAAATATTCAAAGATTCATATATTTTCTTATTTAAATTTTTATTTAGTTTAAAGGTAAGCATCTTATTGACACTTTTTAAAAAGATTTTAGCATTTTTAATATGCTTAAAATGTAAAAATCAACATATTTTACAACAAAATAATGCAAAGATGCTTTAAAAAAATGTCAAATTCCAACCTTAGTTGCAGTTCAATGTGTATGATTTAATCCAAGGTGAGGCACATAATATGATGTTGTTTGGCATAAAGAAAGAGCAAAATATTATAATGAAATATTGAATCTAATTAGCAATGGAAGTAAATCCTAACTAGCCTAGAGCAATGAACATTCATTCTTAGCTACTTGTACAAAACCCAAATTGGTGTAATTGCTATTGAGATTATCAAGTGACATACTACTAGGTATACCAAGTGATATCACTAATGGGTTACTAAATGATTATACATAATGTTCAAAACTTATTTTACTCATTTCACCAAGTGACTATCGTGTGATGAAAGTAAATATTAAGCTAAGTACAAAGGAATATAAATTGCATGAAAAAGTAAAATCTAACCTAAGTTCAATTACATCCCATTAGAATAAAGATGAATAATTATTGTTTAGACCATACCACCAACACTCATTAATGGTTACTAGAATTATAGAATGAAACTACAAAAGTTTATCTATATGGGATCAAAAAGTTACATTCAATGCACTAGTTGGATAATATTTATATGCAGTACTAGCCCTAGATACATCACATTTGCAATATCATATAAAGACATACAATATCACAACTACAATATCATAGGTGCGATGTTGCACTCGATTTATTGACTATTCATCATACCCCCATGACTAACTAAAAACTCATCCTTGAGTTAAACAAAATTAGGACAAAGTTTGCTACAAAATTATTGAGGCAACTTTGATTAACTAACTAACTAACTTGCATGCTATATTATAACATTTGTTGAGTGGTTTTATAGAAAGGACAAAACATCTAGACAATGATAAAAAAACTATAGAATTTTGCATGTCTTCAAAAATGATCAAAGATTGATCTTTAGGTTGTGCATAGTGGTAGTGGCTCTTCCTGCCTCAATAGTTCTTCCAATGGTTTAGTAGCTTGTCCATCTATGAAGAAATGGTTTCAGATGACTTAATACTTCTCTAGATCTGTCCATGGATCGTTAATGGTCTAGGCTAGGTTGCCTAGGCTTGCTATTGTTGAAATTTTCCATGGATATAATAGATTTGAAAACATTTTATTTGCTTGTATAAACCAAGTACCAAACAGTTTGTGCTTAATATCAAATGTACTGAATTTCTTCTTTAGCTCCTAGTTATCTACAACTATCTTTGCTAGATTGTTTATGACATCTCATTGCTTAATATAATGAGTTCTGAGGATATCTAACTTTGAAATTGTTATTTGTAAGTTCTTTGTTTTATCATGTAGTTTGCTCTCCTATTTACACAATGTTGTAGCTACTTCTTTCTCCACTTTAGTCATTGGATGACTAGCTATCAACATTGCAAGATTTTCATATCTTAGGTCAACTATTTCCATATAATGTATCATCTCTTCAATATGCAAGTTTGACTTTGATTTTGATTTGATGTACTATAGAGATTTTTTCAAAGATGCTTGTCCAAGCAATGTCTAACCAGTGTTACAAGGTAGCATTTATATGAGCTTTAGCTACCCTGATCTCCTTCTTGTTGATTTCCTTTTGGAGACCTATCTGATTCTTGTAGTTTCTCTTGAACATATCTTGCTTGCTAGCCTTCCAAGTTCAAATCTCTATTGTGGACCTTTGCTATAATGCTTTCACTTTTCCCATTAAGAGGTTCTTGTAATCTCTAGTTAACGTTATGATATTTACATCAAATTTTACAATTTGCTCATGAAGGTGACTTAGTAGAGCATCATATTACTCTTTCTTCTTTGCTACTTGTGTTAGCCTTTGGTTTTCTACTATTAAGCCCTTGTTCTCTTCCTCCAACATAGTGATAATCTTTTCTAATCCATATTAACTTGCATCTACTGTGGATGCATCCCATATGGGCTTATTCCTTTCAAGTTGATGTTTGTTCGCCCTTAGGGGATTGATTACATTAGTTTGAAATTGACCAAGCATTTATGGAGAAATAGTTGGAATATCTCATCCAATAGTTTTTGTACTTTCAACTTGGCATGCTTAAGTTGGATTTCTACTAACACCAGCTTTCCTTTGGTTGAAATAAGATTATACTATATTGCTATGATATTTTCAAAGATCTCAAAAATGTCTTGAATTGTTTGACCTTTTTGGAATAGTTTGTTTAGAGCATCCTCATGTTGCTTTGCTAGCACAACTCCTCCTCCTCTAAAATCTGCTGAAGTTCGAACATTTTTTTCCATAGTAAAATTAGGAATGGATGTTGTAAGAACATTTAGGGCCATATTGACATGCTTAGTAATCTCCTTTGTAGTAGCTTTTTGGCCTTCATGGGACATAATAATGATTTTGGCCCCATCACTTGATGCAAGGATGACTTAGAATGTAGCAACATTCCCAAAGATTTGAGCTATCTAGTCATTCCTTGTAACATTAACTAAAATTTGTTTAGTTACAAGGTCCATAGATACTTTTGGTTCATTCATTGTTACACTAAGTAGTTATTAAAAATATTTAGTCCTCCAAGTCAAAGCTTTTGACAATTGTTACAAATGACTCATTATTGATATATATACCTTAGGATCTACTATAGGAACAGGAGTGCTAGACCTCATAGTTCCTATTGTAGGAATTATACTTAATAGTATTGATATAATGGCTATTTCTGATATTTTAGTTTGTGTTGCATTTATGTTAGTTGGAGTTTCCATTTGGTTCTTTCTAGTAGGATTAGGTTTATTCATCTCAATGTATGAAGCATTTTATGCTCTACTAATAGTATCAGTTGTTTATCTTATGATTCTCGTTTTCTTGCAAAGTTTTCAAATTAGGCAGGAAAATCACCATGTGTTCTTTTTTGATTCTTTCTCTTGGAATCTTATTTTTATCTCCAAGAAAAGAATATGAGCTATGTTTATTTGATACTTTTCACTTAGGATAGTGCTTCCTCTTACTATAAAAGTCGATATCTTGTTCAGGCACTTTGTGGGGTAGATATGATAAGTTTCTATATTGAAATATATCTTCTTAGCTAATGTTAGAAATTCAAACTTCTTACTCTAATCTCTATATTCTCTATCATCTAAATTTTTTTTGTCTTAGTATCAAAATAGGTAGAAATGACATCGAATTTTGTCTTAATGTTGGGAATTCTCATTATAGGAGTAATGGCTTCTACAAAATATAAGACTAAGACTTCCTCAATCTTGACAGTGAATTCCTATTGATTGTACTAAGTCATTCTTTCCCCATGATAATTAAAAACTTTCCTTTATTTTGTTCCACATTGATAACTAGAAATTAGGAGGATATGACCATCCACTGATGAGGGCCATTATATCTTCCACTAACCCTAACAAAACTATGATGGATTGATTAGCAAGTTTAATCTTATATTACATTTCTTTAGTAGTGGTAGGTTCTAGGCTTTATACATGTATTGGGAAATGAGATTTACTTTAGAGCATGAGTCCAGAAGAGCATTGCATGGTGAATTTCTTACTATTTACAAGTAGATTAAAGAAATTTATAGATCTATTCTCTTCTTGGGAATAGTTCCTATCTTGTTTCATTTACTCATTGCTTGAATACCATGATATTTTTTATGTTCTTATTTTGGTTTGAAGGAAGTACAAGCTTGCTTAAATAACTTTGAGGCATGGAAATTGGAATTGGATCCATAGCTATAATTTTTTGCATTAGTATGGATGGGTTGTTAGTTCTATTAGTTTTCATTATAGGCATTGGACTTGTCTTGAACAAAGTATGTTATCTAGGTTTTTGTTCTACATTACTTGTAGTGTTATTCATTTGCATATTTACAACTCTTATTGCATTCTTTTGCTATGGTTGAGTTGGTAGTTCTCCTTATATTAATGATGGTGGTATTGGAGGAAGTGAGTTATGAGACTATTAAGGATGTAATATTGGTTGATGAGAAGTGTAGAAAGGTGAATCAACTCATGGAGTGATAGGTCTATGATATTTTAATAGATAGTAATTATAAGATGCATGAGTAGAAGTACTACTTGGAGAAACAAGATGCTAGACATAGTGTCCAAAAGGATTCAATGACCTTTAGGGAGATTGTTGTCTTGGTGATGGTATCCCCCATGACTGTGGGTATAGCCATTTCTAGTGATACTCTTCTTAAGGTTGAGAATGAGCCTTACTTGGATAGTACAATTATTAGTAGAACTGTCTATAATTGACTTGTGGATAATGTAATCTCTTGGCATTTTCTTCTTAAAAAACTTGGGGTTGAGAGCATATATTCCAAGTGTTATAAGTGTATTATGATGGGGCAACATCCCTTAGGATGTTCATATTGCAAAAAATCATACTCATCATATCCTATTGAATTTGAATCAACAACCTTTTGTATAATAACAACTTTTAACTTATGCCTATACATGTTTCTTCATGCTTCTTTCTTCTTCTTATTTTTCTTTGTAAATATTTGCTTCATATTGTTTTCTACTATATTTAATGTAGTTGTAAAATTCTTATCCATAGAGTCTCACATCGTTTCGACCTTTACAACAATATTAGAAATATATTTTTGGATTGATAAAGTTTTTCTTTGAATCACTTCTTTCATGGGATCTTCATCTTCCCTTATCTTATAGGCATGAACATCCTTCTTTTGAAGAGGTAGGTTCCTATTGTACTTCTTTGTAGATTCTCTTTTCTTCAATTCTCCTTCCTCTTTCGCTACTTTGATTAATAAGTCTTTAAATTTGATGAGCTCACATCTTTGATAGCCTTCCTTAGGCATAAATCCTAAGAGCCTCTCTTATCTTGTTTTTAACCTATCAATGATATGCCTGAGTTGTTCCCTTTGAGAAAATTCATATCTTAGACATTTATGTAGTAGTGAATAATATCTATCCATGGTTACATTAATGGACTTGAGAATTTTTTTACCTTCATCTTTAGATCTACTTCCTTAAATTAGACATTCTTAAATATGTTTAGTGTTTGGCATTAAAAAGTTCTTACATGGTAGTTAATTTGTAGAAGGAACTTGATTTTAAAGATCTATACTAGCTTTGTGCTTTTTTTATTAGTATGCTTAGAAAGAAATTGAGATTTTTCTAATCATTTTTAATATTCTGCAATGCACAAGCATCATGGAAGGCTTGTAGATGATGCTATGGATTTACATTATAGCTTTCTTAAAATTTTAGAACACTATTGATATCTAGCCACTTGATACACCTATTCCTTTGATGCTTGGTTGGAATGAAAACAACCTCCCAAATGTTAATCATGCTTCTTGAAATGATCAAGTCTATCATAATCTCTATTGAAATGATGGTCCATTTGATGCTCTTGATCATGTCTTCTCTTATGCCTTCATTTTTTTTTGTATTCATTTTCATCATGGTCTCTTTCTCTTATAGGTTGTCTATCTTGGTCTCTTTTATCATTCTTGCCAAGTTATCTAGCTTGATCTCTTAGTGGAGCTCTATCTCCAAGTCTATGTTCATCATGATCAAAATTTGTCAATGAGGGTGATGGAAAGGATGGAGAACTAAAAGAGTGATGCTAGCTTTTCTTCCTTTGAGGTTTATTGATTATTCTCATTTAGATCTACTAAAAATCATAAGTCTTGAGGTCCTCCTTAGTTTAGGATCTATCCCATTCCTTCCAAGATTGTCTACCAAAATTGAATGTAATCTCTGATACATGGGATCTTGAATGTGGAAGATGAGAGATCAAGAGGTAGATGGATGATGATTAGACCTTCTCGATCAAAGTTTAATTTCCTTCCTCCTAGATGGTGATGCTAGATGAAGTGCATATTTTTCCTTATCATGATTATGTCTAGCTTCTATAATAGCATCTCACCTAACTTGAGCTTCTATTAACTGGTATAGTCTAGATATATTTTTAATAACCTGATAGCTATCATAGTTATGGCCATGACCTAATCTTAAAATAGTAGTATGAATTATGGATGGGGCTAAACAGTTTAGATGTAATATAATAGTGCATTGCAAGTATTTCCCTCAAAACTATTCATCTTGATGAAAGATGATAATAAAATTAAGATAAAAAATGTTGAATGAGCATAGGAGATTCTTGTTTGCAATGATCTAATCCAAGTATTCTTAATACAAACTCTATAATTGTCCTTGCCAATTGATGAGTCCCGATATCGAATCCTCGATATTGGATACACAATATCGGAGATGCCGAAGTGATATCAAACATGTGATGTCGGAACCTATCTCATTGCCTATAAACAAGAGACAGGGGCACTTGGTTTGGCATTAGTTTTTTTTAGTTCCTTAGTTGAACTCTTATAGTTTTTACATTCCATAGTTAGAATTATTTCTGAGTGCCCGTAGTAGGAGTCATAGAGTGAACAAATCTTTATTCGAGCATTGTGTACCTAAGCACAACTTATGACTGGAAATAAAGATGAACTTTATGATAAACCTTGCAACATTCAAAATAGCTTAATTCTTGCATTTCATGTTATTTATTTTTATTTGATGCTTTCAATAGTTAATTACTATTATTTTTACTGAATTATTAATTATCAATTACCAACGAATTAGCATACTTAGCATGACCACTTCAAGCATACGTGGAACACTTGGTAACCTAATAACGACTAGCATTTGGTAATCCTAGTAGTGTTACACTAGTTTAGGATGTGTCCGGAGAGTGGGAACAGCTGCTGGTATTAGGATCTAATTCACATTAGAGTGACAAAGACCCATTAGTTAATTAAATATTTTCATTACACACACTTAGGAGATTAAGATAGAAAATATAAAAAAACATAAAAATCATATACCAGAAGGATAGTAGGATCAAAAGACTAGACATGAATAACATCTCATGATTTGAAGGGGGATACAATGCTGATCCTCAAAACCATTTACAAGCATTCAATGATGCATGTGCCTTGCAAAATATAGAAAATAAGTGGAAAAAGCTAAAGTTGTTTCCACGAACACTAATAAAGGAAGCAGAAAGCTGGTACTGGTCCTTAGAATCGGAATCCATTCATCAATGGAGTACCATGTTAGAACTATTCAACAATAAGTATCAAACATACTCCCAGGTGTCCAACCTACGTAAGAAAATCCAAGGATGGAAACAAGGAGGACACGAACCCTTGGATGCTGCCATGGGCCAATATTATACATTATTACATCGTTGCCTTGGCCATGGTTACTCGTAAAAGGAACAACTACACCATCTCATAGATGGGCTTAGGTACGAAACGTGAAGAACCCTTGGGACTTATGCCCAAGGAAGGCTATCTGAGCTTAGAGCCCATCAAATACAAAGATTATTAGAGCAAGTTGCTAAGGAGGAAGATAAGTTGAGGAAAAGGGAAATTGCAGAGGAGTATAACAGAGATCCTTCCCTCTGAAAGAAGGAAATTAGATTTTGCGAAGAGGAAGAAGAGTCACCACTTGAAGAGATGGTGAATAGAAAGAATTCCTATTCAAAAATTTGCATCAGAAGTATCAGCAAAGGTGGATCAAATGTGGAATTCCCTAGACAAAAAATCTCAAACCGTCTTAAAAATAGTAGATGAGTTTAGAGAAAAAAGTAGTGACTGAGATAGAAGGAAAAAGAAAGAAGCTAAGTATGCACGTAACAAGGATAAGGGCAAGGTTGCCATCATTGAATAGGTTGTAGATTCGGACATGGATGATGATGGAGGATGTGACATTTTCCAATATGACTATCCGAAGGGATGTGCCCCAGTGGTGTCACATCTGCAAGAGTCTAGGGTGTATGCATTAAACCCACAATTAAACAGACGGCAAGCATCCAGAAGGTTACCTTATCCTCAAGGTAACCCAAGGTAGTTCCACCAACCCTTGACATATTATCTAAGTGGAGCTTTACCACAAACAAATGAATAGTATCAATGGTGGCAACACCCACAATGATGGGAAATGCCATTACCACATCAACAGTACCCTTACCATCAACCTGACCTATACTGGTATTACGTTCAGTAGTCGATCTCTCCATGTGACTCTACTAGTCACGTTACTCTTCAGCCTCACTACCAGACCCTCAAGTACTATAGAACTTCTTCTTTTAGGGGTGATGCTCCACATACATACTATCCTTCTCATGTGTCCACATCTCTTCCACCCTCAACTCCATTACCACCTTCTCCAACTATGTAGGGTGAGCTTCCTACCCAGCCATAGCAACGTAACACTACAAGGGTTGTCAATCCTCAACCTACTGTTGGTTTGGACAACCGATCAAAGAAGAGATCCTTCTTTAGAACCAAAAATCCAACCAAGTCCTTACAACCACAAGCGGCTAATTGTCCAAACACCTCACCATTGTTTGAATCTTCANGAACCAAAAATCCAACCAAGTCCTTACAACCACAAGCGGCTAATTGTCCAAACACCTCACCATTGTTTGAATCTTCGGATCTTCCTTCAAACTAAAAATTGCACTCAACGCACACTGTTATGTTAACCCATGCCATCACTAATTGGATTAAAGCTAGCCATCTTCCTAGGAAATTATTTGATCTTGGAAGTCCTCTTATATATTTGCAAATCACTGGAAATGAGCCTTGCAAAAATCTCTTGGATTCAGGTTCTAGTGTTAACTTAATCTCTTAAGAAATATACAAAGCCTAGAACCTGCCTCTGCTAAAAAAGAGTAACATTCATTTAGAGTTGGCCGACTAGTCCATCACTATTCCATTGGGACTAGTGGAGGACATTGTCACCACTGTTTGTGGGTGGTCATATCCAGTTGATTTCCTAGTGATCCAAGTCAACAACTGTAAGGGAGACTTCCCAATCATAATAGAAAGAGCATGGCTGAGTACAATTGATGTGCACTTAGGAATAAGTGATCTTTCCCTAGAGATATCAAAAGAAAATATGTTTGGGAAGATCAAGAAGAAGAAAGTTCCATGCATCGCATATAGTGACACAGGGTGCAACTGCATGTAGAAGTCTTGGTTTATACAATGCTTAACATTGCCTGCATGCAACGAGTGTGCATAACTAATTGACATACAAAGATGCCTGTATGTAGTCGCCATAAGACAGGAAGGTACCCAGTGGCTGATAGCTGACCAAGAGAGAAATTCATCTTTATGAATGGAACCAACTGAGGGCTTGACTTGTGTCTATATCGATAGCATAGATGCATTAGAGCAAGTCCATCACCAATTTTCAAGTACTGACTAGGGGAAGTTGGAAATCCCTAACAAGTTTAAGCAAGAGCCCCTTGAGTTAAAACTGCTGTCCATTAGTATGGAGTATACATTTCTCAAGGATGGAAAATTGGTAATCATTAATGCTAAGCTCACTCAACAAAAAGAAAAACTATTAAAGATGGTAAATAAATGGTCAAAATCCTTTACTTGGTCATATCTTGAATTAACTGGAATAGATCCTACGATATGCCAACATAGAATTTACATTGACCCCTCTATGAAGCCTTGATGACAATCGCAAAGACGATTGAACCCAAAGATTAAGCAAGTAGTTAAAGAAGAAATTGAACAACTTCTAAAGGCGGGGTTCATCTACCCCATTGCTGATAGTGAATGGGTTAGTCCATTAGTCATTGTGCCCCAAAAAGGTGGCAAATGGAGGGTGTCTATATACTTTAGGCTATTAAACATGGCAACATTTAAAGACCATTTCCTATTGCCATTCATTGACCAAGTTTTAGATACCATTGCTGGGCATTGTTATTATAGTTTTTTAGATGGTTATAGTGGGTACAATCAAATCCAGATAGCACTAGAGGACTAAGCCAAAACTATATTCACAAGTCTTTGGGGGACATTTGCATATAGGTAGATGTCGTTTGGCTTGTGCAATGCTCCAACAACATTTCAACGTGTGGAGGTTTTTATGAACAATTTCTCCACCTACGAAGTGGAATCTAAACAAGCATTGGACTGATTAGAGCAAGTATTGAAATAATGTGTTGAAACCAACCTAAGGCCCAATTGGCAGAAAAGCCATTTAATGGTCTAAGAGGGCATTGTATTAGGGCATAAAATTTTACAAACAGGGATGGAGGTAGATCTTGAAAAAATTAAAGTCATTGAAGGAATCACTCATCAACCTCAAACTATAAAAGATGTTCGATCATTCCTTGGACATACTAGCTATTATAGATGCTTCATTGAGAACTTTTCGAAGATCACAAAACCATTGGTAGAATTAATGAAAAATGATGTATCCTTTGAATGGACCAAGGAATGTGAGCTAGCTTTCCAAACCTTGAAGTAGAAGCTCATAGAAACACCCATTGTACAAGCCCTTGACTAGTCTAGACCATTCCATATAATGATTGACGCATCCAATTTTGCTTTAGGAGCCATACTTACACAGTTTGATAACCAAAAACATCCCTATTACATTCACTATGCAAGTCAGAGTATTGCTGGTGCACAACTCAACTACACCACAACAGAAAAAGAGTTAATGGCTGTGGTGTTTGCACTAGAAAAATTTAGGCACTATGTATTAGGCTATAAGATATTTGTACACATGGATCATAGTGCAATTCGGTTTCTTATGAATAAACCAATAGTGATCCCTTGCATCATATGTTGGCTCATGATCTTGCAAGAGTTCAATCTTACGATGATCGATCATAAAGACACTAAGAATGTTGTTGTTGATCATTTATCTTAGTTGCGATGGGACAATAAAGAGGACGAACACCCAATTTCTGATCACTTCCCTGATGAACTCCTCTTTGCAGGTGTAATAAACAATCAATCACCCATAGATACAAATTGATATAGTAGAATTTTTACTTATCTCCTCACCCAAGAAACACCATAAGGGTTGGACGTTAGAAAGAAACAACAGTTTCTCCACCAAGTCAAACATTTCATAGAAATCAATGGACACCTTTACAAGGTGTGTTTCGATGGCTTGGTTTGATGGTGTGTTCCTGATGTAGATTAATTACGAGTTCTCCAAGATGCTCATGAGGGCCCTTGTGGGGGTCATTACACTAGGAAATGAATAGCTATTAAAATTTTTCTTGTAGGATATTATTGGCCTACATTATTTCAGGATGCCCATCATTTTGTCCAATCTTGTAAGCACTACCAATGTGATGGGGGAATGAATACTAGAATGGAGGGTCCACAATAATAGATTCAACCTTTAGAACCCTTTGACATATGGGATATTAATTTTATGAGACCTATTACACTAATGTCCAATGGAAAAGCATACATTATTGTTGTTATTGACTACTTTACAAAATGGGCAGAAGCAACCACTGTTACTGATTGTACATCATCTACTGCTACACAATTTGTTCAACAATAAATTGTAGATTGGGTTAGCATACCTTGTGCACTTATTTTTGATAATGGTACACATTTTACAAGTGCTACTTTTCGGAAGTTGATGCAATGCTTAGGAGTTGAGCATAAATTGACTACCCCTTATCATCCTCAAGCGAATGGTCAAGTCGAAGTCACTAATACAGAAATCACAAAAATCTTGACATGAACCATTAGCAAATATAGTAGAGATTGGACCACCAAACTGAAAGATGCTCTTTGGGCATACCGCTCCACATGGAAACTCCCTATAGGCTACTCTCCCTATGAGTTAGTGTATGGTAAACTTCCAACACTTCCTATCTAGGCTAAGCTCCATACACTATTCACAACATGTGATCTTAACCTTGATCTTAGTCTAGCGCAAAAAGAATGGTTAATGAATCTTAACTTGCTAGATAAAAATCAATTAGCCATCCTATTATCCAATGAACTACACAAAACCTTCAACAAATAATGTCATGACCTGAAAATTAGAAAAGTCACATACTAACCAAGAGATAGGGTTCTTTATTGGAATCCCACACATGTACGACAACGAACTAAATTTCAAAGGCTGTGGGAAGGACCTTACATCATTCATGAAACGTTTCCTTTAGGGGCCATGATGATCTATAAACTTGGAAGCCCAGATAAGAAATTATTGGTCAACATCTAGCAAAACAAACCTTTCCATGAGTCCAAAATAGCAAGTACTAGCACTACCTCTATTGATGGACAACCCTACTCATTATTTCAGATCTCCTCCTTCCAACTCAGTCATGGGGGAGATGGCCACCAATGCTAGTCATTCTAAGCCCTTAGTTTCTTTTATCTTTTTTTTTATACATTTTTGTTTTAGACATTTTTCATATTTACTTGTTTTTTTTACACCATCGTTAACATTTTTACTATTTCTTTCTTTATTACATTTTTTTTGATTTATTCTCACTTGTCACATAATAAGTGCTCATGATGGTGGATTGTACTATAATGGTGTTGATTACTAATGTTTGGTTTTTACCTTTGACTTTTAATGTTGATGCTAAGATATGGTTTATTTTGATACAACAGGAAATGAGCCCACATCATCCATTCATTCATTCAACTCTATGGTCTTCCTTTGTTTTGGAAATGTACTGTACCTTTTTCTAAGCAAACCTATTAATAAATTGGTGGCTTGATATTCTTCAAACCAAGGAAGGATTCAAATGGATTGAAAAGGGTGTAACCTCAAGGGGATTCGATTCATTTGTGCTAGCTATTCTCTTGGATACTTGGATGTTTTTTTTCATAGGTCTTTCATCATTCCACTATCCACTAATATCAAGAAGTTGAATGAATCAAATAAGTCTTTGCATGGTGTGGTTCTCACATAAAAAAAATTGGTGAAAATTGAAAGCACACTCCTTAGACACAATAAAGGAACATGGGCTACAAGCACTAGTTATGGCACTGGAAAGGCATGTTACCCATACCTGAAGGTTCCCTCTAACTAAGGCCCTTCCTCACTTCCTACTTCTCTATTCTTCTCCTTTTAGAATGGTGGTTGCTTTGTGAAAGCATTCTTGTTGCTTTAGGAGGATAGGTTGGTCAAGTGTGTTGATGTGAGGTCACTAGATGTGGTTAGTTTTAATCTGGATTTTGGCTAAATTTTATTAATTCACCTTACCACATACTACATAAGGGACTTTACACAACCTTAATTTTAGGATTCCATTCAATTCTTTCTTCTCTTTTCATATTTCTTTCCATATTCCACCTCATTGCTAGTTTTATGATTAGTCTATATCTTGGTTGACACATTGTTATTCTTTGGTAAATTCTTAACTATTGTCTCCATATGTCATTCCTAGAGCCTACAGACTCTTTGGGTTGTGGGTTTGTCAGGGCATAATGGGCATGAGCTTGCTTTGGGGAGGACCCATTGGCATTCCTTTTTGGTGCAATTATTAAGTTCTTTTTCCTTAAAAATTTCTTGCAATCAACTATTTCTCATTCCACCCCATCCATGACATCTATTTTTATTTTTCTTTTATTGGCTTCACTGTTGTTATTCCTCTTCTCTTCCTTTGTCTTTCGTTTCCCATCCTATTACTACCAAAGATTCGCTCTTAGTTGTGGGGGCATGTCACAAATGTTTTCATTCCATTGCTTATCTCACCCCTACACCTTGGGCAGTTATCAGTTACAAACCTCCTACCCAGTATTTTCCATACCCACAACCTAGCCAATGTGTTTCATATCGAGGCAAGGTATCAACTACATTATATCTTATCTATCCTTGCTAATTTGTGAGTGTGTTGTGTGTGTAGATGCTGATCACATGAACATTGAACTCGAATAGGAGGAAGCACTAAGGATGGACTACAGCAAGAACATTTATGCAAGGAAAAAGCTTGGTCATGTGGCCATGGATGAACAAGAGTGTGCACATTTTTGACATTGGCAGCAACACGCCTCATTTTCCTTTCTCTCTCTCTTTCTTCAAGCTATCAAATGAGGGTCTAGATGTCATCTATGTATAGTGTTCATCACAATGGTTATGAACAAAAATGCTATAAGAAGTTTGTCGATCCATTCACCAGGCACTTTGAGTCTGTCATTCCATGTCACCATTAGTCATCATTCAGTCAATAATCCCATACCTTCCCAATATTTTGTAAGGAACTCAAGGACGAGTTTTCATTTAGTCGTGAGGGTATGATGAGTCCCAATATTCGACCCTCGATATCAAATATGCGACATTGGAGATGCCAAAGAGATATTAGACATGCGATGTCAGAACCTGTCTCGTTGCCTATAACTAAGAGCCGGGCTCACTTGGTTTGGTATTAGTTTTTTTAGTCCCTTAGCTAAACTCTTGTAGTTTTTCCATTCTAGAGTTAGAATTATTTCTGAGTGCCCATAGTAGGAGTCATAGAGTGAACAGATCTTTATTCAAGCATTGTGTACTTGAGCACACCTTGTGACCAGAAATAAAGACAAACTTTATGATAAACCTTGCAACATTCAGAATAGCTTAATTCTTGCATTTCATGTTATTTACTGTTATTTGATGCTTTTAATAGTTAATTACTATTATTTTACAAAATTATTAATTATCAATTACCAACGAATTAGCACACTTAGCATGACCACTTCGAGCATACATGGAACACTTGGTAACTCAGTAATGACTAGTGTTTGGTAATCCCAATAGTGTTACACTAGTTTAGGATGTGTCCAGAGAGTGGGAATAGATGTTGGTGTTAGGATTCGATTCACATTAGAGTGAAAAAGACCCATTAGTTAATTAAATATTTTCATTACACATACTTAGGAGATTAAGATAGAAATATAAAAAAACATAAAAATCATATACCTTGAGTTTACTTAACCATACAATTATGCCTTACAAGTAAGCTTGGAAAGGCAATGACTGCTTAACTCATCCTTGTTCTATGTAAGCGCATAAGCACTTAATCCTTGAAGCTTGATTAGATCGTGCATGAATGCTCATATTCGTATGGTTGGGTGTAGGGGTACCTCGTCACTCATCACCAATGTTATCAAGAGATGGAGAAATATTGAGTTTATGAAAGATAAATTATTAAGCTCTCATATAACAAAATTGTATGACATAAACTAAACTAGACCACTTAACACCATTCTTGACAACAGTGCTAATAATAAGCATTGAAGTGGTCCTTATGTTTCATCATACAAATCACAAATGTTATGAGTGACCTTATCATAATATGTGAATGGAGTAAATGTAAATTCTAGATGGTTGATACATGCTTATTGATCATTATCTTTCCACTTCAATGTATATGATTTAACTCAAAGTGAGGCATATGATATGATGTTATTTGACATAAAGAAAGTTAAAGTAAAACATTATAATTAAGTATTGAATCAAATTAGAAATGGAAGTAAATCCTAATTATCCTAGAGCAATGAGAATCCATTTCTAACTTATTGTACATGTCATGAACTAGTGTAACTATTACTAGGATCATTAAGTGACATGCTATTGGGCATTTCAAGTGATATCTCTATTAGGTTATCAAATGATTACACGTTATGCTTGAAATTGGATATACTCATTTTACCAAGTTACTATCATGTGATGAAAAAAACACATTAAAATAAGTGAAAAGGAATGTAAATTGCATGGAAAAATAAAATCTAAGCTAAGTTAGAGTACCACAATGGTCAGAAACAATCTTGATATCATTCATGAAATATGTCCAAGTATATTCCACTTGAATAAAGATGTTGTACAATTGCTTAGTTTACACTGTCGGAACTTATTGATTGTTACTAGAATTACAGAATAAAACTACAAGAGTCTAGCTACAATGGAACTAAAAAGATGCATTCAATGTAGTGGTTGGATGGTACTTATATGCAATACTAACACTAGATACATCACATTTGTGATATCATATGAAGTCATATGATATCATAGGTGGAATGTCACACTTGACTTATTGAATCTTCATCAATTATAATCCATAACATGATTGATAAGTGACTACATTATTAAATCACTTTTACTTTGGAATGTGAGAAAAGGTGGTGTTGTATCCACTTTTTTTTGGTTTCATAATGACTAATTCAAGTGTGGTTTTGACATTGTCTTATTTGAGTTTGAGCCTAAAAATCCTCCAAAAAAAAAAAAATTAAAAAATTCCATAAGACACATTTCTAGCCTTCGGAGGTCTCCAAGAATCATTTTAGCTCATAAGCCAACATATGAGCCCCACTTTTAGTGATCTTGGAAAATTTGGAAAATCAAATTTTTTCTAAGTGTTTGAGGTGACCCGGATGATGCATCAACATCAAAATTGAACTACTAATGCCTTGTTAGTTATAGCCATAGATCATCCTATCTACATCATCCACATCAAAACTATCTTTTGACTACTATTTTAATTTCATAGGATCATGAATGACCAATCCACAACACTATCGACATCACAGGCATCAAATTTTAGCATTTTGGTATGTTGATCTAAGGATTTAGAGATGAAAATTTTTCTAACTCCAAGGGTGATGCTAACATTGATGTCAACATAAGCATACTTGATTGTTAGCATAGGAAAACAACCTTGCCTAGGATAATTTAGTTACTCATTTTATGTGACCATTGAGCTCTAGATCCATTAAGACACAAGTACCTTCAAATAGCTTTTGATGGATTTAATGAGCTAATTATGAATTATTTTATATTTATTAAAGTTATTTGTTAAGTGTGAAAAGTATTATTTCTATTTGTAATTACTATTAAAGAGCTTTCTCTTCTAGCTATCTCTTAAGTCTAACTATTTATTTTAAATAACTTTTTAATCATCGAGTTCTAAATCCCACATAGCTATAGTAGTAAAAAAATAATTTGATGAAATTCATCATTCTATAAATTTGCACTATTTGCTAATACACTTTCAAAAAGCTTTATTTTGAAAAGTAATGCTATATAGAGCTAAAATATGAGATTGAAAGAATATTGATAAAGCTCAAACTTATATCTAGAATAATACTAATTTCACATTAAGCTCATTTAGAATTGACACTTAAAGAAGCTGTCCTATTCAATGAGAATAATAATAATAAAAAAGCTAACCTTCACATTTTAAGAAAATAACTTCTTTCAAAATTTTCATCTACTAAAGCATAGCTATGTATAAATATAGATAAAAAAGTAAAACCCTAACTAATGAAATAAAAAATTTAAAGAAAACTTTAGAGAGCAAAGAAAAATACATTTTAAATACCACTACAAAAATTATCTTACAAGCTTCTTTCTTTTTCCTCTTTTAAAAACCCCCTTTTGGAGTTTTATATAGTAGCTCCAAGTTATTACAATTAGTTAGAGAAATTTAGGGCTCAATAAATTTTATGGTTTTCTCATATAGTTGTAAACCATTAGATAGTTTAAGAATTGTTTCAAAAGCTATTTTAATTCTTTGAACTTGCTAGTCTTCAATTGGCAACTACTGGAAGATCTTGCCATAATTGCATAATACTTTGATGGCTTGATTCAATGTATCTAGTTCCTATTGAACTAGCTTCTTTATAAATTCTTCTACTTTCATTTTTCTAGATCCTAATTTAAGTAATCAATTATTTACTTTATTTAATGATGATCTTGTTGTAGAATATATTTACTCCAATTCTAACTTATTTTGATTAATTTTAGTCATTCTCCTTGCAACTACCATCATAGTGTAACCTAAAAGTCTCTCTTGAATAATGACAAATTTTCTCATATTTTAGTTATTATCCTTACTAGAGCTTAAGCTCCCTAGTTAAGCTATACAAAGATGGCTTGATTTCTTTTGGCCTCTTCAATTTCAGCTTAAGTTTCTTTTACCCATTCTTTTTGGAAATTGAACTCAACAATTACCACTTGAAAATTTGGTTGCAGAAAATATGTATAATTTGAAACTTTTGTTTTCCTTAATTATTCCAATTATAAGCTTATAATAGCCCATTTTTCTTCTAATTGGAAGCTAACTTGTTCTTTTTTTTTTCTAGCAATGACTCTTTGATTGTAATTGTGGCTTTAAGTTGATCATTTGTATTGTTAGAGTCCTTTAATTCTTCCTTCCATCTAGCTAATTTTTGTTCATTTTACACTAACAATTCTTTAAGGCTAGCTATTCTATTGTTAGCAACTTGTACCATATCTTTAATCAGAACAACTATTGTCTTTGATATATCTTGATGTGTCATCACTAGCTTTTGTACTCTTGTTAATGGATTATCTTCCTTGTAATGAAAGATAACACTTATCTTTGTTTCTAGCTTGGTTTTTTATTCTTAGAGTCTTTTAATTCTTTCTTCAATCTAGTTGTTTCTTGTTCATTTTAAACTAAAAATTCTTTAAGACTAGCTATTCTGTTATTAGCAACTCATCCCACATCTTTAATTAGAATAACTATTATCTCTGATATGCCTTAATGTATCATCACTAGCTTTTTCCTTTCTATCAATGGGTCATCTTTCTTATAAGGAAAGATAACACTTGTTTATGTTTCTAGCTTGGTTTGTATTCTTACAATCTTTTAATTCTTCCTTCAATCTAGCTATTTCTTGTTCATTTTGCACTAAGAATTCTTTAAGCCTAACTATTCTATTATTAGCAACTTGTCCCATATCTTTAATTAGAATAGTTATTATCTCTGACATGTCTTGATGTGTCATCACTAGCTTTTACCCTCTTGCTAATGGATCATTTTCCTTATAAGGAAATATAATACTTGTCTGTATTTCTAGCTAGGTTTGTAGCTTTTGACTTAGGATTATTCTTCCCTCTTTCTCTTTCACCTTAAAGGATCCAACTACTTTCATTAGATAGCCTTAGGAAAAATCTAATGTTATTAAAGCTAGTGCTAGGCTTTCTCCTTCTTTCTTGGCCATTATAGCTCTAGTAGCTTTTGTTGTTCGAGTAACTCCTATTGTTATTGTTGCTAGTTAAGTAGCTATTATTATTATTTTTTCTTATTAGTCTTTATTCTTTCAATTCTAACCTTCTTAGCTCTCTTTACCCTAGCATCTTTAACACTATTAGGTGGAAATATTTCATCAAGATGAGATTCTTGAAGGTTATCAAGCTTTGAAGAAAAATAGTTTTCTTTGATTAAAGCTAAGGATTCTTATGAGAATTCTTTGCTTAAAGGATGATCTTTGCTCTCTATCGATTTGCATACCTCAACTGTAGGTCAATCACAAGAGGATGTTGGGAGATTTATTAATGAGCTTCTTCTTAGCTCTCCTTGTGCTTTATCCTTAGCTTGATTCATTTTTTTGTCTAAATATTTTTGATATATTACATATGTCTCATCAAGCTGATGTATCTTCTTGGTGTTTGTGACTAAATAGATTCTTTTAGGAGTTATGTGAAGATTACATTTCTCTTTATATCTATTAGCAATTCCTTTGAGGTACCCTACAATATTAAATTTTCAAAAGCTAAATTTTAATGAGAAAACTCCTTTATGATCGTAGTCATGCTTTAGGGGTCTTTTCCACATCTATCTTTCTACTTCTAGAGCTACTAAGTATGGAGCTATGAACCTTGGGATCTTAGAGGATTGATCTTCAAAACCTACTATTCATATCAAAGTGTATCTAGGATGAAGAAAAATAGCTCGATGACACTTATTTCTAACCTCATTGATTATTTCTTAATTAACACTAGATGATAGAATTTCTAAGATAAACAAATGGTAGTAAATGCAATTCATTAAGGATTCTAAAGCTTGATAGTTAAAAAATAGTTTTTGTGATAGATGAATGGAAAGAAATTATAACAAAGATCTTCTAGTTGAGATTTACATTATGAGTTGTATCCAGTAAAAATTAGATCTATTTACTTAGGCTCTAGCATCTTACTTAGTAGATAGTTCATAAAAAACGAGTTCAAATTCAACTATGTTTCTTACTTATGATTTTTTTTGAGATTTGTTGTAACATATCATTTATATTTTGGATAGGTAAGGAATTTATTTTATTTTCTAAAGCTACTCAGACCTAGACATGATATTCTTCAATGAAATTAATTTCACATCTTGTGCAAAAATTAGAATATAAAACAAAAATTTGATGAGGGAACTTGAACTTAGTTGCCTTTGGGATGGTGGTTTGGTAGCCCCAAATTTTTTCAAGCTATGCTGGGGGAAGCTTTGCAACCTTTCCTAGTGTCTAGATATAGCCAAAATATTTTTCTTAATATCTCTTGATTAATCTATTAGGCTTTTCCTTCATTGATGTTAGGCTCTATGATGTTGTAGAGCTTGTATGCCTTCTTGATGTTAATATCAATGAATCATTCTGTGTTTTCCTTGAAATGGAACTTTTCTTTTTCATGAATTATTTCTACAAATAGGTGATTGATAATATCTATTAATAGATTCATTCTAGGCTTGAATTTGAGCTAAGGAATGCCCATTTTCTCATAGAATTCATGACATTCTTCTAATGTTTCTAAGCTTTTTAGTACTATTATCTCAACTAAGTCATGTGTTCATCAAAACTAAAGAATTATTTCTCATCTTATTCTAGCTCTAAGCACCCAACATCAATTCATTGACATAGTTGATAAATGTTTAGCTTGAAGTGTTGCAAGTAATTTGAGAAGCTAAAGGTATCAATAATTTGTAACTTTTGTGGCACTTCTCTCTCCTTGTAAGACATTTTTGTTTGAAATTTTATAAAGGGCATAGGTTATAAATCTTCCTTTGCTTCAGAATACTAAGTTTCAGCTTCACAATGTAGCTCTTACTTTGTAATTGTGTGCTATGTATGCTTTTATATAAGCTTTGTAATTCAAAATTTAGCACAACTATATCAAGTAATACTCTAAGCTTTAATTATGATTTTCTTACTTAAGGATAGGTTGTTAAAATTATATATTGATAGTTATCTTAAATATATATATGTCTTTAAATTTATTGAGCTATTTCTCTAGTATCATTAATGTTTATGAGATTTTAGTATGAATAGCTTTGTTCTTACTTTTCAATGCTTAGTCTAGCTTTTACTAATTTAACTCTTTTCTTTGTCTTAAGATAATCACACATTATTAAGAGTTAATGAGTTGATATGTCATTATGAGTAAAATTATTTTATAGAGCTAGATTTGTTTCTATAAGCTAAAGCTTCTTAGTCTTTTATTTTAATTGTATAACATACCAATGTGGTTCATGGAACTAAATTTAAGCTAATTTGTATTGGAATGATTTGGCTTATAGAACCATGAAAGATATTTAATTTAAAACCATTTTTTAGTTTTATGTAGCTTATGCTAACATAGAAACTCTTGTGAACTTTCTTCAGTGTAATTGGGTTCTTTTGAGCTTAACCATTCTTTGTAGAGTCAAAGCTATGAACTTAACCATTCTCAAAAGAATGGTTAAGAATTCTTTGTAGAGTCAAAGCTTAACCAATTTAGAACTTGCTTGTTGAATCATAGAATTCTTTGTGACTATCATAGAATTCTTTGTGACATTGCTTTGACTCTCAAAAGAATGGTTAAGAATTCTTTGTAGAGTCAAAGCTTAACCAATTTAGAACTTGCTTGTTGAATCACTACATACTTATACAAACTATGCATTTGACATTTGGTGACATGACTTTCAATGATATGAATGAGCTTTCTATAGAATTTAACTTCACTTATATCTACTAGATCATATTTAACTGACATGGTAGAACAAAAAAATAAGCATGTTTGTAAAACCAATTTTTGGTTCAAAGACCTTACAATCACTAGAATTTGATGTGGATTGTAGAATCAAACGATGATTTCTTATAGAACTAAGTTTTTGGCTCTATAAAGGTTGTCGTTTTCAAATTTGAGGTGTCAAATGACAAAAGCTTTCCTTTATAGAACCAATTCTATTTCTTTTTATAGCACTTACTCTTTGGTTTTTTAAATTGAGCTTCTATTATTTAGTTCATGTGGCATATAATTTAAGGTTTACTTATACATCTAATTCGAAATTTTGTTATAGAACTAAATTTTGGTTGTTTGAAGGTTCATTAATAGGGCTTACAATGACATAGAGTTAAGAAAGTTGATGTGCTGGAAGAAATTTAAAGTTTGTTTGTAAAATCAATTTTTGGTTCTACATGCTTAGTATTTCACTAAGTTTATGTGAATTGTAAAACCAAATTTGTGATTTCCAATGAAGCCAATTTTTATTTCTACAAAGTTTTCTTCTTTTGAATTTGATGTAGCACATGATTTAAGCTTCTTTCTAGAACTAATTTTGTTTCTCTTTGAAGATTTGATTTTTGTTTCTACGAGCCTTTACTAATATTACTTGCAATGACATGAAATAATGCTTTTTCACTTAAATTTTGTAGATTAGATCTTTCAGCATTTTGTACTTAAGAACCCATGTGAATGTTGATTCATCATAAGATAACAAGATAGGACTAGGTTTAGACTTACTTGTAGAACCAATTTATGGTTCTACAAACTTGATATTAAAAGCTAATATTCTTCGATTCTAAGCTTCTTTTTCCACAAAATTTCTTAATGTATAAACTTAAATGCATTATTTGATGTGGCAATCCTTAAAATCAAATTATAGTATTGCAAGATATTACCTTAAATGCTGATTAAGATTATAATATTGCATTATTTTGCTTTAATCCGATGTGGCCAAAAGTCATATTGTAAACCAAAAATCTAGAATCAAAATTTGGTTCTACAAACTAATTCTACGAATCTTAAACTAATGGGATCATTAAAAAATAAATACGCTTAACTAATTAACAATCTTTATGCTCCATTAATAGTAAAATTCTCATAGTTATGAATCAATCTTAAGACCTTAACTTGATTAAATAAACTCTTTTATTAATCCTCATGTATTTTTAGTAACATTTTCTATTGCAACCTTCATTGTTTATCTAGTGCATAATATGTTGTACATTCATGTTCTTGTTGGATGAATTCATGAGCTATAATTTAATGTAGATTTGCAAGCTTTCTTAGTGAGATCCTTTAGAATATTTTTTTATTTGCTTGGTGAGCAAGATTTATCAATTTCCATTGTAATTATTCTTTTCTTAGAAAATTTTCTATTCATGTGAAAAATTTATAAACAATTTTCTATATTAGCTTAACAGTCTGAATGCTTGTTGTTTAATGATTAGAGTAGTTGTGACAATAATGCCATAGCTAAAAAAAAAAAACTTTGAAAATACTATCTACATTTAATAGAGCTTGATGGGACTTCAAATGGTTTTTGGGAAAAAACCCCTAGTAGCTTAAGGCTTAATTATGAATGGAAAAACTCTAATTTCTACTAACATAAAACACTGAAATGTAAAAAAGGAATTAAGCTAGTGGAACTAGTAGAAAATGTACAGTGATCATAATTTTCTTTTGAATTTTGAATTTTGTAGCTCCATCATATTCAATATCTGTGATCAATTGAGTAGCTACTCTAGTTTATGATTCCATTTTCGAAGTTAATGATGCATTGTCAAGAACTTCTAGACTAACATCTTCTCTATGCTCTTCTTCCTCTTTGTGTTGTCTTCTTGAACTTTCAAGTCTTTCTTCCTTTGCATTTTTAGGTTGAGGAGCTAAGACATCTTCATAGTTAAAGTTTTGGATTAGGTTTTATTCATCTTCAAGATTCCTTCTCAATGATAAGTCTCAACACTCAAGAATTTCAATCCATTTGCAAACATGAATTGATCTCTCATTAGTGAGCATTGAGGATTTATTTGAGAGCCAAGTTATAAATGGATGATTCTATGATGCCTCATAAGTAATTTTTCTGTATTAAATTCTTTACATATGCTCAAGGTGACATTTAGAAAAATAAGAAATCAAGAACCTAGCTTTCATTTTGATCTTTCAAAGTCCAAAAAATCTTCTTTTAACTATATTCCTTACTTTTCTAGTCATGGATGTTGATGCTTTAATGAATATAACATACTTATACTAGCTTTAATCCTTAGCTAGATCTACAAGGATTAGTTATAAGGCACTTTGTACATATTTACATCTTGGTTGGCCTTCATTGAGTTGTTTTAAGTAAGTGATTGCCCAAAATAATGCTTGAGAAATATGGCATTAAAAGGAGAACATAACACGTGTCTCTCTAAAGTAGCTAATTTGAAAGTATTATTTGTCACGTGTTGGTTCATCATCAATGGTCCATCCCACTTAGTTAAAAATTTTTTATGATCATTATTTTTGTTAATTTTCCCTAATAAGACAAAGTCTTCTTCTGTAAATGAATAATAACTTGCTTAGCAATGAAACCATCACTTCATTATCACTGCATTTTGCAAGAGCTTATATTAGGCTTCATCAATTTCTACCTTTCTTTTTAATAGTAAGGCCATTAATGCATGTTTCTTGTTTGAACATGGGCTATAATTCTCCAAGAATTCTACTATTAAAGACATGAGTTAGTTCATTATTCAAGCATTAAATCCATGAACTAGGCTAAATGGTAAAGTAGCTATTGATTTTTAAATCTTAATCCTATTGGTCCACAAAGCTTCTTGTAGTAATTCATGTCAATTGTTCAAATTTTTATCCATAGAGTGTTTAATGTATGAAATTAGCTTTTTGTTAGTATATTCAACCAAACCTTTTTCTTGAGGGTAATAATTTAAAGACAAATAAAGTAGTAATTGATTTTTCAAAAGCCCATCTTATAAATTTAACTGATTGGAAAGTTGTACCATTAACTATGACCAATGATCTTGGCATTCCAAATAGATTTATAATGTAATGCTCTGTGAATTTGATTACATCATAGGTTTTACTTCTTCTCAAAGATTTAGCTTTTGGCCATTTATTAAAACAATTAGGAGTTATCAAGATGAACCCATGAGCTACTTTAGATAGAGTAATAGCTTTTATGAAATCTAATCTCCATCACTAAAAAAGGTTTATCTACTCCTACTAGCTTTAATGGAGCTCTTTCATTTCTTAGCTTTAGCCCATGAATTTTATATTTATAGCAAGTTAGAATTTTTTTGTTAAAAAATTTATACATTTTAGACTATTAAAATTCGTATCTTAAGATATGTTGCATTCTACATCTTGGAGATTCATAATATAAGCCTTTATGATAATGGAATTGGGTGAAAATCTCATAAATTCTTTGATTTGATATACATTATAGAAATATCCTCTAAAGTTATTTCTATACAAGATTCCTTTAGTAAGAATATATTTTTTTTCTTATAGACAAAAGCTTATTTTTGTTTTGTGGTTAAATTTTTGGAAATCTCGAGCATAGTAAGAAACCTTACTATATTGTCATACCAATTCTTGATTTTAGAAAGAGCTAATATTCTATGTTTAGGTTCCGTCCCCATCATCTTGGTTATTCCCATATTTTAAACTATTTTATAAGTTTCCAATGTAAACTTAATTTGATATACCTTAATTATCCAATTAGCTCTCTTATAACCAATTTCATTTTGCGATAAAAATTATCTCATAGCCAACTCTATGATTATAATATGAATAGTTGTATCTTCTAAATAATATTTAAAATGACTTAAAGCTTTTATTATATAAAATTCTTGATTTTGAAGCTCAAAATACCTCCTCTTGTATCCTTTTAATTGAAAATTAAAGAAAATTCAATTGGGTTTTCTTCCTTTGCATTTCTTTGTGTTAATACAACAACCAAATACTTTGTAGATGCAAACGCATACAAGTAGAATTTTTTTTAATTTGAGTTTTACCAAATATAAAGCTTATGTAATAGCTTTCTTAATTAATACTAAAGCTTGTATTGATTTCTTAATTTTTTTGACTTCTACATCCTTCTTCAACATTTATAAGAGAGGTTTTGTTATTTCCATAAATTATTCTTCAAATTCCAATACCTTTTTTGGTATTATATTCACCTCTTTCTTAAAATTTTCTTCTACACAAACTTGATTCTTGAATTCTTTTGTATTTCTCAAGAATCAAATTATTTGATGATCATCCTCAAAGTTTTGAAGATAGCTTATATTATTAGGAACTTGTGTAGGAACACTTCTTTTGATTCCCTTATGCTTGTCCTATAAGTTGTATTCATAGGTTTTCATGCTTAAAGGAGACATAGTTGAGTGTGTCCTATTTTTGTGTGTCTTCTCATGTCAATTTTTGATGATGATGATTCTTGGATGTTTTGTTATGTTTAGAGGTGTTTTTGGCTCATTTTGATGAGTTTAGGGGATTCTAGGATTTATGGTGACTTGTTGGGAGACATCTGAGGCTTTAGGCATTAAAAAAAGAATTTTTATTTTTAGCACTTGTAGGATAGATGTCTACTTAGAAAGATAGACATCTCACCTTAGATGTATAACCTGAAGTGTAAGGCTTTTATGATAGACATATATCAAGGATAGCTAACATCTCTCTTGAAAGTAAGGCTTTTATGATAGATGTTTATGCAAAACTAGAGATGTCTAAGATGGCAAGGGAAAAAGCTCTAACATGGTGTTTTTATTGGGAAACATTTGAGAGATTCTAGATCCTTGTGGAAAACATCTAGGAAGGAAAATAGAAAGCTTCCTAGGATCCTAGATATTTATAATTATGTATGTATCCATCCATGAGATGGGAGGAGAGATGGTATGCAAGGAGAAAGCTTTTATGTAGTAGGAGTGAGAGTGGAGGGTTGGGCAAGAGAGATTGGGTGAGCACATTGGATGAATGCAATTGGTGATTGGAGATCCAAGATCAGCTTGTAGTGTGTTGGTCTATGTATTCTATTCTCTTGTATCTGACTTGTGAGTTAATATCTCAGTCCTGGGTTATGGGAGAGATTTCTATTGGTTGTGTCTTGCATTGAGAACAACAATTGTGTGGTTGTACAACCTCATGCTCTACAATCATTTTAGTGTGATAGGTTTTGGATGCTTGTGGGTTGTGTGAACCCTATTGTAATCTTCTAATAAATTAATTGAAGATAGCTAGTTTTCTTATTTTCTAGCAAATAATTTTATCTTTGCATAATATCTTGATTTAATGCATTGAATGTGATTTATTCATGGAGTAAAATTTCTCTAGCATTATTGGTATCTAAGCATAGTTTTATTGTTGCTTGGATTAGTTTTATTGTTGTTGGATTTTGGTTGAGAACTTTGTTAATTTCAGATGACACCCAAGAAGAAACAGGTGTAAACTCTAAATTGTGACATGGAAAGCATGAAGTCAGCCTTCTAGATGATGGTTGCTCGATTGGATGAATCAACATGAAGGTGGACAGACAAGCTGGTCCTAGCCATATCTAGACATGTGGAGGTGAAGAGCATGTACGTTTAGATGAAGAAGTCTCATATTTAGATGGAGATGAAGTACATGAAGAGGAAGGTTAATCTAGCAATGGGAGTGTAGAAAACCATCAACCAAGGATTCCAATGGGAGGGAATCCTATTTCTCATATGAGAATTCCAAGTGTTGGACTTAGAAACTTTGGTTGCTAGAATGAAAACCAAAAGTCCCAAGCATTGGAAAAATTTTAATCTCAAATCCCAAGGGCCTTCGAAAATGGAATTTGAGGTGCCTTGGATAGCCTATTCGATCATCTAGGAACTTATGGAAGTGTCAACAAAAATGAAAGTGAAAATGAGAAAATGAGACAATGAGAAAACAAAAATGGAAATGGAAATGAAATTGTAGATCTGCAATAAAAATAAACATGGAAATGAAAATGTGAAATTGGATCTACACATAATAAAATATGACTTTATTAAAATTGAAAATAAAGTACAAAGTTTAAGAGGTACAGATTATGTGTTGGGTGTGCACGAAGTCATCGATGAAGAGTTTGAAGTCCACTGGAACTTGTAATATGCACTTGAAGCTCCATGATCTAAATGTTTCCTAATTCCCATTTCTAGCAACTCTTGTTGGTTTTCACCAAGATCTGCAATTGTGGCTATGGAATGGTATTACACTTTGAATGCAATAGTGTCATGTGGGAGTCTTTGTGCCTAGCGTAGACACCAATTTTTCTCAAAAGTGCTTTAAGGTTGTAAAAAGTTTTTTGTTGCAAGGTGCTCTTAGGTGTTGGAAAATGGTTACAAAGTGTTGTTTTTGCTAAAGAGGTGGAGCTAGAATAAGGTATTTACATTGGGTATATATATGATGAAATTAGCTATTTTGGGGCTTGCACACCACTATAGTGATTTCTGATAGATTGATGTTAATTTGCAAGTGTCAATGGTCATTTATTCATAGTGTAGTTTCCATTTATAGTAATTCTAGAATACTATAACCACAAAAACCCATCCATTCACTATAAATAGTAAATGGAATTTTATGACTTTTTTGGCACCATCCTTACTACATTGAATACCAACTACACTAAAGTTGTTGAAACATGTGGTTAACTCCAATGTTGGGAAATGTTGCATATTCTACTATTTCACTATTCTGTTGTTTTGTTGTTCCGCAACTAGTTAAAAATTCAGGTACCTATGTTGGCCATTGTTGGGAAAATGGAAATGGAAAATCCCAACAATTCCAATGCTACATCTTCGTTGGGTTTTGGTGGTGACTATGCTAGGTTGAAAATGGAAAATTCCATCAATTGCATCTACACTAGGGGGTAGATGGTTCCATTGTAGTTTAGGCTATATGCCTATAAAATCCCATGAATATGCCAAATTTGGTCATTTCCAAGGCATTTTCCACATTCCCAAGCCCAAATATAGACATGAGTTACATTTTTCCACTCAGAAAGTAAGGAAATAATAGCTTTTGAGGCATTTTTTAATTCAAAAAAGTTTAAGAATGCAAGATTGCTACTCATGGGCTACAAATCTCACATTTACAATAAGGTCATGCCTCAAGTTGGGAAAAGAAGGTTAGAATGTACAACATGAATTTTTGATGGTGTTTCATTGGTCCCTCTTTGTTGATGTTAGAGGATTACCCAAGAGACATAGATAAAGAATACAAAACACCATTGCAAGTTCATCACCAATGTTCTCTCTTCATGCTTGATTCAGTAGTGTTGAACTATGCTAAAGAGTGCTTGTCATGGTGGGATAAGGTCATGATGAGGTGATAGATAGTAAGGTGGTATTTGGCTACAAGAAAATGGTTATAAGGTTTAACTATGAGTTATGAATGTTGACATCATGGTTACATTCATGGAAATGACACTTTTTTTGGTCAATGTGGTCTTGGCACTTCATCCTTTGAAATGTTGGCTACTTAGTAATGCGTTTGAGAAACCAACACTTCATTCCAAGGCTTCTTTGGCATTAGGCTCTTCCCTTTGCATGTTTAGAGCCATTTCATTTGTTTCTTTAGGCTTCATTGGTTTTTCAGCTTCTTGGTAATTTGCTTCCCCATTCATATTTTTTTCTTTATTGGGTCTCAATACCAAGGCCAATTTTGATTTGGTTTTCCCATTAAACGAGATGTGTTACACTTGATGGACTTAATGGTGGAGCATGACTAAGTGATGTCATATGACCATAAAGCATTGGTCGTCAAGGGAATGATAATGGTAATGAGGTGGAATAAGAACTCTTGGTACAGTAGGACAAACTCATTGAATCTTGTCCATTGAGGACACACGGTGATCTACTATTGTAATGAGTTGCACCTTCATGATGACTTCCAAGCTTCATCTTGTAAGCCCAACTCCATGAGAACAAGAAAACCAGGCAAAGAAAACATGTTACAATGAAATGCATGCGTTCATACAGAAATATCAGCAAATTAAGCCACCAAAGGTCACATATGCTACAAAGTTCTATAGTTCATCTATTATGAAAAAAGATGTTATGTAGGATCACTTGTTATTTGTTGTAGATGTTATTGACGTCAACAGCTAGCTTTCATTGGCTATATGTAGTAAGGCTTTATATAGAAATGGTTGACTGGATTGGCCAACTCATTTCCATTCATGTTTGCTATCTGGTAGGCCCCATTGTTGCTAGCCTTGGTGATCAAGAAAGGTCCGTCCCAGTTGGCTGAGAACTTGTCTACATGCTTGCAAAAAGCCTTAAGGACAAGGTCTTCTTCCTCGAACTTTCACTTGCCTAGGTTATGGTAATGTTGCCATTTCTACCTCTCTTGGTAGCGCTCGATGTGAGCAAGCATTTGCACCCACTACTTCTCCAGTGAGTCTAGGTCCATGATACATAGCTCCTTGTTTTGTTCATTATTGGTGAAGTCAGATAGGACTACTTGGAGAAACGATACTTGCAATTCAAGAGGCAAAACAACTTTAGAACCATAGATAAGGCTAGATGGTGTTACACTTATTGTATTTTGATATGTTATTCAGTAAGCCCAAAGTGCATGGACAAGCCACTCATGCCACTTGTGCTTATTGTTATTCATCATTTTCTTGAGCAAGTTGATGATGACCTTATTGCTTGCTTTAGCTTATCCATTGGCTAGAGGGTAATAAGGCGATGAGAAGGAGTGCTTAATGCCTAGGTCATGAAAAATGTTCTTCATTTCTTGGCTACTAAACTATGGTTCATTGTCTGTGACTATGATCATAGGCATGCCAAAGCAGGCTACTAGAATGTCCAAAATGAATCTATAGACTTGTTTAGATGTTGTACTTCTTAGGTGGACATCTTCAACTCACTTTGTAAATCATTCAGTTGCAATGATGATAAAGCTATGCCCTATGGAAGACTTAGGTGTTATAGGCCCAATGATATCCAAATCCAACGTTGAAATGGCCAAGTTATCTAAGTGGTGTGCAACTTAATCAATGGTATGTGTATAAGATTGCTATGCCATTGGTAGGCATCACAAGTTTTAACCTTCTGCATGTAATCACTTTCCATATAAGGCTAGTAATAACCTAGCCATCTAATTTTAGCAGCCATGGCTCTAGGTCCTATATGTGCCCCACACACACCCTCATGAACCTGCTCTAGGATTGTTTGAGCTTCAATTTTACCCAAGCATACAATAATATTCCATCGTAGCACCATCGACATAATGTGTTATCACCTATAATGACATATTGTTTTGATCATTTACATATAATGTCCTTTTTAGTAGTAGTCAAAACTTGTGAAGGTTCACCATGCATAAGGTAAAACTTGATATTGTTGTACCACTCATTTACGAGAGTAGTATGAACTATGATGCATAGTCCATTATCATGGTGGGAAACTTAGTAAACTCACATTGAGGGCTAGCATTGAAATGGCATTGGCTATAACATTCTCATTTTGGAGTATGTGTTGGATATCAATATTTGTAAATTGTTGTAATAGTTGCTTTCCTAGGTCATAGTAAGGTTGCAAATTTTTGGATTTACACATATAAACCTCTATTACTTGGTTGACAACAAGTTGTGAATCACCTTTGATCATTAAGTATTTAACCCCTAGGTCACAAGCTACCATCATTCCTCTAATTAATCCCTCATACTCTATATTGTTGGTGCATGGGAATTCAAAGCAATAAGAAAAGGGTTAGATTTCATTAGATGGGAAGGTTATAGTGGTAGCGATATTGGCCCCATGGGTAGTTGAAGCTCCATCAAAGTGCATGACCACTTCATAGCCCTTGCGTACTTGGCTAATGGTGTTAACATATTCATAAGAAGACTTACAATCTATGGTTGCTTGGTCATTGATAGGTGAAAAAGTGAGTTGCATGGCTATGGCTTGACCTTTTTTTGAAGATTGAGAGATGTAATGAAGGTTAAACTTTGCTACTATGGCTTTTCATCATGCTATACGGTTACTCTCATAGATGTTTGTTGTTATGGCTCTAAGCATGTTATCTTTGCAAATGACATTAACCTAGCTCCTAAAGAGGCAATGTCTCCATTGGTTCGATGAGAAGACTAGTGCTAGATAGTACTTCTCCACTTCACTGTATCAGGTCTTATGGACAACTAATGCATGGTTTAGGTAGTATATTGGCATCTCTACTCCATCATCATGTTTTTGATAGAGAACAGAGGCAATGGATGCATAGGAGATAACAAGGTATATGTAAAAAGGCTTACCTTCTTGCAGAGGATAGACTATCAGTAATTGTACCAATTCTTGCTTAAGGTTTTCAAAGGCTTCTTGGCATTGAGCCATCTACTCATAAAGAACTCCTTTCTTAAGTAAGTGTTGCATGGCTTGTAACTTATTTGTAAGCCTAAAGATAAATCTACAAATAAATTACCATTTTCCTTGAAATCCCTAAAGTTCCTTAAGGTTAGTAGGTGTAACCAACTTGGATATTACTCTAACCTTATCAGGATCAACATGTATCCCTACTTTAGAAACTAGAAAGCCAAGAATATTATTGATTTTTGATGCCAAATATATATTTCTTGGGATTGAGCCTAAGTTCATATTTGAGGAATCAATTAAGCATAAGGTCAAGGTCATGTGCATGGTTGCTAACCATTTTGGACTTAATAGTTATATTTTCTATGTAATTGTTAAGCCAACCTAGCATATAATCACTAAAGCTATATGTCATAGCTCTTTGATAGGTTTCTCCTGCATTCTTTAGGCAAAGGACATCATGGTATAACAAAAGGTACCCCAAGGGGTCATGAAGGTCGTACTAAGTTGATTCTAATCTAATTATATCCCAAGAACTCATCCATGAAGTATATTAAGACATGTATATCCGAAATATTGATAAGTTAATCAATACTAGGGAAAGGAAAATCATCTTTGATAGTTGCCTTATTTAGATCTCAAAAATCTATGCAAATACGTATATTCCCATTTTTCTTAGGGACTACCACTATGTTGGACACCCATTTTGCATAGTCAATAGCTTTGATGAAACTAGCTTGGTATGATTTTGTGATTTCATCATGAACTATCAAAGCTAAATTAGGTCTAATCTTGCAAACTTTTTGGTTAATTGATCTAATACTAGGATCAAGTATGATGTTGTGTTGGACTAAACATGGGTATAGGCCTAACATATCTTCATATGAGTAGGCAAAGGCCTTAATGTTATCTTGTAGAACCTTGGTGATGTCTTGAGCCTATCGAGGTTCTAGTGAGGAACTTATTTTTAGTGTTTTCTCCTTACCACTTTGTGTTATGATAGGAACCTCAACTAGAGAGTCTTTGATAATGTTACCAACCTTAAGGTTAATGGTTTTAACTAGGTTTTCAAGACACTCTAGAGGTTTCTCTATTAAGGCTATGTAATCAACAAGACTATTAGGCTTAAGATCTAGGTAATTATTGTCAATACATTGTTCAACACCACCATGGAATCCACTTCGGCTCAAAGGCAAGACAATTTGCTTCTGGATGTCCATACTCCAATCTTGTGTATTAACCATAAGCATATTAAGTGACACTTGGATAAAAATGAGTAAATAAAGTTAAAATGATATAAAATACCTTAGTGAGTATGTGAACACATGCTATTCCAATTTTAAAGAAAATGCAAACAAGATCAACTAAGGCTATGAAATGTAGGTGAAGACAAACAAGATGGAAAAAAGGCCAAATAAAGGTCAAAACAAAATGAAGCACCATAAAACACTAGAAATAAGGCCAAGCATGGTTCATAAAGGTTAACGTTTCTAGTTCAAGGCCTTGGTAGGCCATGTTGCTAGTTTAAGGCCTTGGAAAGCCATAGTTACATGGTGGTAAATGATGGTCAAAGATGGTCAAACTCCATCACTTAATGCCAATCAAAGGATAAACAAGGATCAATAGAGGCCATAATAGAGAAAACAAAGATAAATGTGATGAACCTAATCTGATGTAGAGGCTAGATGAGGTCAACTAATAGTAATAAAGCCAACAATGCATCACAAGGCCAAAACATGGTAAAACATCATGAAATAAGGTCAAATCCATTAGAATGAAATACATGTGATAAAACTTGGTTAATACTAGTAAAAAAAGGATTAGATTTTGCCAATTTTAGGCTTTAGCAGGCCATGGTATGGGGCTATAAGGTTTTTGGGGGAGTTTGGACACATGAGGTAGTCATTTTATAGCTATTTCACGGAAAAAGTGATACTTTTTCTTGTGACTATGCTAGGCCCTACTAGTGACTACGCTAGCCCAGTGTAGTCATGTATTCCCTAACATAGTTGACATTGATGGGTGGTTTTTTAGGCTTTGTAAGGTCATTTTGGGCTCCCAATGACCTAGACACCTAGCCTAGGGGATGGGTATTGAGGATTAGAAAGTTTTAACTCCATTTTATGCTTCTTGAAGGTTGGAAATATGTTTATATTGGTGACTATGTTGGGCTAGCAGGCCCTAGTAGAGTCACATGGAATAAATCACCTCATGGGGTTCCAAGATTATTCTTAGCACTCTGGAAATTTCCTAGATTAGTGTAGGATGATTGGAGAACTGGATTGGCTATTTGGAGGTCAAATTTGGGCAACAAAAATAGGTTTTATGGCCTTTTCCATTGGAATACATTGGTCCAGCATAGTCATGCATGGTGCTAGTGTAGTTGAGTGGAATTTGGTATTTGAAAGGCTAAAATGGAGTGGAATTGTAGCTGCATGAGATGGGGTAGGGCATTGGGCTTCCTAGATATGTTTTGGGCTATTTTGGAGCATATAGCACTAGTTGTTATTGCCACAAAATCAATTTTCACTATGACTATGCTAGACCAGCATAGTCATAGGATTTCTTGGCATAGTTATACATGGGAAATGATTTTTGGTGAATGTCCAAGTTTAATCAACTATGCTAATGGGCTTTCAGAATCATTGGTGTTATTGGCTAGAGTTTAAGTGTCAAAACTTCTAATTTTAACATTTTCTTGGTGCTTGGAAGGTGAAAGATCCTCTGACTACACTGGGCATGCAATTCCTAGCATAGTTGAGGGATTTGAGTGGAAAAAAGGTGATAAGAGATGAATTTTGACTAGTTTTTCAAGATTTCAAGGTCTTAAGATGTTACAGCAAGGTTCTAGGTGTTTCTAAAAGTTAATTTTAGCAGTTTTTGAACTATTTTAAGCTATTCCAAGTGGACTATGCTCGACTACACTAGTGACTACGTTGGCCTAGCATAGTCATAGTAGTTTCTAGTGTAGTAAAGGAATTTGGCATGAAAAATTATGAATTCTAGATTACTCCTAAGGCTTGATGGTTTCAAGATGTTCTAGTAAGATCTTGTAGTTGAAAATGATATTCTGGTGATTAGATTTGACTTGTTTTGGGCCCCAAAATATGGACTACAGTGGATAGCACTAGTAACTATGCTGGCCTAGCATAGTCATGTAAACTTCAGCATAGTTTTAGTATGGGAACTAAAAACTATGGAGTAATATGTTTAAAATTAGCTTTGATAGGATTCCAAAGTTCACCAAAAGTGAATTTGAGTATTTTTGGCAAGTTTTGATCAACTTTGGATGGAATACATTGGGTTTTGGCATTAACTATGTTGGCCTAGTGTAGTCACACTTGGGAAATAGGTTTTGGAATGGAAAATAAAAATGTTTTCCTTTTTTTGCAGTCTAGCATGGTCTTGAGGTCTTTGGAGGTGAATTTGAGCTTAGAAGTGCTTTGTTTAAAGGTTCTAAGTGGACTACACTAGGCACCTACTATGAATACACTAGCCTAATGTATTCACCACATTCCTAGTGTAGTTACACTTGGGAAATGGATTTTTATGAGGTTTTTGGATGGTCAGTTATCATTCTAAGATCACTGAAGGCATTAGGGAGGCGTTAAGGCTCTGAGAAAAATTTTAGAGGTTTGGCATGGTATATATGATCAATCCCATCTCTGAACCCTATGACTATGCTGGGCCAATGTAGTCACTAGGTTTCTCCAGTGTAGTAAAGGGCTATGATAAATTTGTAGCATCATTTTTTTAGTTTGACTAAGTCTCGAGGTTGCTGGGAGCTTTGGCTAGGGTTTGGAGAGATGGTGTGGGAATTTGGAGTTAATTGAAGGTTGTATGGGCTAGGAATGATCTATTTCATCATGGACTATGTTAGGCTAGCATAGTCATGCTATTGCCTAGTGTAGTCACACTAAGAACCTAGTTTGCAGTAAAGTTTCATGCCATCTGGGTGCCTAGGGATTGTATATTTCAACTCCTAGCTATTGGTTTGGGTATAGGATTTCATGGGTTAATGGTTAGGGTGGATGGGCTACTGGAAAGTTGGAAATGCCTCATATCCCATTAGAATATGCTAGACTAGTGTAGTCTATCTCCAAGATAGTGTAGTCACATGGGAAACCAGTTTTTGGATGAGTTTTGGGGTCTATTGGCTACTCACTTTGTGCCTAGGTCTGCAATTGCTTTTTTGGCTTAACCATGGGATTTTTTTGGTAGGGATGAAGTGCCTAGGATTGGGTTTAGGGAGTGGATGAAAATATGTCATATATTCCAAGGCTTCCCCCAACATAGTTAAGCATGGGAGCCTAAAAATCTAATGTAGTAATGGAATAGACTTATTTTTATAGAGCCTAGTGGGACCCACATGAAGTTGGAAATTTTGGGAATGGAATTTCTTCTTCATACCCAACATAGTCCAACCTATTAATTTTGATTATTGAGTGAAGTGGGAGTTCATATGGAAACCAGGGTTCCAAGGTGGGTGTTAAGGTTCAAATGGATTTTTGAGGCTCACTTTTGCATAAATCATTATCACATTCATACTTCCAAGTTGCTGTGCTTAAATTCAAAGCTCTATTGTTGCCATCATCACTAGCCCCAATGTAGTCATAGGCTATTCTTGCTTCCAGTACTAGTGTAGTCACTCTAGTGCCGTTAGAAACTAAGAGCTCTTAGTGTTTTCTACACTTGTTCTCTACACCGTGATGAAAAAGAAGGCTCCCACCAAGAACCCTGTGTTGGAAGAGGCTGATGTAGCTACTCAAGGCCTATCAAACCTTTTTCATCCTATGATTTGAGAAGTTTCTAGTATAGTCTATCCCAGGTACATAGTTTATTTTGTTTTTCCATTTATCACATCTATTTCATTCATTGGGTTTATGTCATGTATTCCATTTTTCAGATCTAGTCTTATGTGTTGTTTATTTTAGGATTTAGTAAAAATTATAGCATAGTTTATGGTCATGTTTATTCATTTTTGTCATTTCTTGGGTTTTGGGTTTTTCGTTTGTTGTGGGAAAAATGGCGTTTTCCATGCATTCCATTGGTTTTTTGTTGTTTCCATCAGAGAAAGTAACGTTACTTATGAATTTTTTCCTAAGGAAATGGCTATGTTTTTAATTTTTATAAGGTTATGGATTTATTTCCTTCTATTTTATAGTCAACTAGATTTTTGAAGCACTTTATGTCATCTTGCGGTTAAGTTTTTATGGTTGTTTCCATTAGGTTGTGTTAAGTGGATTTTTTGTTTTTGGATATTTTTTGGTATAAGTTTGGTATTTTTTGTAAAGTAAAAGGTCATGAATTTTAAATTTTTTTTGCTATGAGTGTTTAGTTCATGATTCAAGGATTCCAACAGATGTAAAGTCATGAAATTTGAATGAATGGTTTGCTTCAAAAAGGTGTTTCTGTTAGCTTGTGCAAAAGTGGGTTTTGACTATGATGGCTATGGTTAGGTCATTTTGTAATTTTTTTTGAAAAATTGGTTAATATTTTTTACGTTTTCTTATTATGGAGTTATAGTTCATGGTTTTACAATTCCAATGGATGTGGAATCATCAAATTTTGTTAAGAGGTTTATTATTTACAGATGTTTTCGTAAGGTAACATGAAATCAAGGTTTTATGGTTACTACACATTTACCCTTATGAAGATGGGTATCGTTGAGACTTTGGAAAATTTTTTCCATAAATGTTCTATGATCCTAGGGATAGGCTAAAGTGTTGGAGAGGGTCTAGAAGTGGTTTGTATTAAGCTCAAAGTTTTTTGAATTTTTTATGAGCAATTTCCCATGGCCATTTTTACTGGTTTCAATGTTGTTATTCCACCTTGTGGAATTTTGGGCCATGAACTTGGATTGATCATTTTTCCTAAGTGTTTCTTTCTATGTTGAATGGTTATAAAGGCTAACAAGGTTGGCATGGTACTTCTAACATTATTTTGTTATTATTTTGGTAATTTAGCTTTAAATTTTGGTTTACATGGTTATAATAGTTACATGTTGAACATTACAGGGCATTCTTGAAGCCCATCTTGGTGGTCATAGAGCTAGTGGAGCTCTTATGTTACATACATGTGCCAGGGCCAAACACTCCACTCCTCAATATGGATTTGGGACACTATGCTTTGTGGTTTAGGTGAGGGCCCAAGAAGTTCCTAGCCTATCTATTATAGAACGTTAGTGTGATCGTTTGGTCACACTTGATGTCTAAAATAGTGGCTACCATAACAAAAATTCTTTTGTTGGGCTCCTTTAGCATGATCATCAAGTTCATGGTTGATGATCTCGAGGTTCATGCTGAGGTTAATGATGACACAACCAATGTGGGCACTCACAAATTATCAAAAATTTAGGAGATGCTCAACTTCAGCCAATACAACATGGAAAATACCTTGATTATGGCCATCATGTTCACACATTGTTTAAAAACCCTCCATGCACCATCTACCACATAGAGGGATAAGTACAATTATTATCTTTGATTTATGGTTAATTTTTATTTGTTATGTAGTTAAGTTATGATGATTTTTTTTTGTTTCACTCACCTATAGGTATAGGGTGAATGAGCAAGGATTAATCAAAGGTGAAAACCTCTTACTCATGGTTGACATAGCATTGGAGGTGTTTACTAGAAGCGAAAATGTGAGGCTTGCGGTAATGGAACAATTAACGGGTGACTTTGATAGTTGCATCAAACACCACCTAAAGGCCTATAGAAGATTTCTAGCTAATGGGATGATAGATAGTTGGTGGGAAAACCCATCTCTTGACTACATCATATAGGTGAAGTGAGTGTTTTTTTTTGTTGATTTTGGTTATTCTTATGTCAACATTTTTGTAGTTATGTAGTTATTAAGTTATTTTGATTTTGGTTGTTTAAATGATTGCATTATTTTTTTTATCTTGGCTATGCTTGTTATATATTGTTTTACATACTGCTCCTATGTTAAGACTAATTGGCCCTTTTTTTTGTTATGTCAAAGAGGTTACTCTGTCAGCTAAAGTTATGGTTATTACATTAGGATGCATTGTAGAGACCTTGATCTTCAAATTTGATGAGGTGGAACTCACATAGAACTGGTTGCCTAATCAAGAATTTGAGGCTATTTGAGTGAGAATCATTGATTTGGGCCTGTTTGATCTCTTCATTATCCTAAGCCTAATCGTTCCTACTGTGGAGACATTGAACATCATTGATTCCTTTAGCAAAGGAGTTAGTAGGTTCGATACTCATGTTCATGGTGTGATTATGGTCTTGGATGTTAATGAATCCACCTTCAGTAACCTCTTTGGTGTCCTTAATGAGGACATAGTAATTGTCACCAGAGTAGGGAAGGAATTGGAGCACTAAGAGAAAGTGGAGGAGTGGTTAAACACTCACTATAGCTCTAAGGGTCTCTCTTCAAGCTAGTTCTAGGTTTTAGAGGCTAGGGAGATGTATCCCCTATTTTGATCCCTTGTGCATCCTAAGTTGTTATTGTGGGAAGATCATGGACATGGAACAAACTTGGACCATGAAGTGGATTCTCATTGAGGATTCTTGATTTAATTGGAATGATCATTTGGTTTTTTGGTTGTAGTGGGAAATCCTAAAGCTCTGTAACAACCTTAGGGTGAAGTGTCATATGCATTTTGCACTTTTTGTAGCTTATTTTTGAAGGTTTGTAGAGTTAATCATGGTGAAGAAGGCTGAGTGATGGATAACCCAAGACCCATCCAAACTCACCAAGTCTTAGATGAGGTATCTTATTTCAAACACAAAGGTCGAGGATCCATTGGAAGGTGTGGGTGAATTGCTTTCCATTACCAGCATAGGGATTGATGGTACATGTTATGCATCCCTTGATAGAGGGAGCCCCACATTGATCATGGGAACATAAAAAAGGCTAAAAAGTTACTTGCCAAATTTGAGCATTCCACTAGAGAAAAACTTAAGAGGCTACTAGTAGATGTGATAGCACCAGTGATCAAGGAGCCCTTGAAGAGGAGATTGATCTCAAGCTTTGAGGGGTTCAACATGATGTTAGAGGTACATTTTTTATTATAATTTAATTTGTTTCAAGGTTATATGATTTAGTTATGGTTTTATCTAAGGTAAAATGTGCTAAGTTGTTCTATTATTTTATGATTGGTGTTCTTGCAAATAAGCAATAGGAGCAAGAGGCCATGGTAGCAATAGTAGTGGTTGAAGTGGAATGAAGGAATCAATAGGAGAAGGAATTGTGACACCAAGAAGAGGAGGTATTACAACATTATGAGGATGAGGCATTGCAACACTAGGAGAATGAGGGTCTACCCAATGCTCCCTTGGATAACTTTGATGCCTTGTTCAAGGACCTACAACTAGGTGAACCCTTACCATCACATCTAAGGGTCTCTTAGGTGCTTATGATTTTTGGTTTTATATGTTGTACGTATTATTCTTCATTGGTTCATGTTTGACCTTGGCTATAGTTGTTGATTATTTATTATGCTTGTCGTGTAGCTTCAGAGCCTTAGGACAAATCTTCCACTTCCATCTTCCACATGCAAGCATGGGTGGATACCCCAGATAAGTTTGAATTCATGTGAGCTAAAGCTAAAGACATGATTAACTAGTTGCAAAAGATAGCTCCTAAAGTTGGTAAGAGTTCTAACCCATTTGCCTTTATTTCTTACATGTTTTTGGTTTTCATATGGTTCTATGGTTATGTAATTTTTATTATCTTTTCATTTTTGGTTATCAACTAGTTTTAGTTGTTGGATTTTGTTGTTTTATGTTGCTTATAGTGCCTAAATTGAGATGGGATCCTAACCAGTCCGTAGAGGTTACCGCACTACCTAGCTTACCTCCCAATGTAAAAAATGTCCCATGTAGGTTGTATGAGGGTGCCACTGGATGTGCACTCTCATGTGCCAAATCTTTGTGGAAATGTAGATGCTCAAACAAGTTCCTATGGAAATAAGTTTTGGCATTAAAGAAAGAGAAAAAGGAGCTGAAGGAGGAAGTAAAGAATATCAAGGATCACAAGAAGTTCATGAAGGTCCAAGTGACCAATAGGGACTTCTTGTGCACAAAGGAGATAACTTGGGTTTACTATTGGAGTGTGATCCATGGCAAGGTTGCCCTTGCTAGAGAGGTAGTAGAATAGAAGCTTTAGATAGATTTAATAAACTAGAAGGCTAGTGAGTAAAAGGATTATTACACTTGGGTCCTTTAGTTGGGTCGAACACAAAAGGATCACAAGAGGATGTATAAGGCCAAGCAAGATGCCTACCTCAAATGGCTATAGGAGGATTCTATGGAACAAAAATGGCTAGAGTTATTCATGATGGGGATCAATGCAAATGATACTTATAAGATGTTTGCAAACAATGTGGTTGTAGCTAACTTCCCCATATCACTACTAACTTAGGGGAGGTAACCATTGTCATGTTTTTGCATGAGCCACCAGTGACATTGACAGGAGTAAAATCCTCATGGGTATTAATCTTGGGGATATAAACTAGGCTAACATGTCTAAAGATTAGTTCCTACACTATCTAGAAATTGGTCTTTAGAACTTCCCCACAGAACATGCAACATTGGAACCATCTTAGATTTTCTTGTTTTAGTTTTGATTTTATTATGTTTTAAGTTATTAATTTTGGTTTGATGTGCATTGGTTACTAATCTATTTTTAGTGTAATCATGTTAGAGGCACTAGATGATGGTAGTGGCCCTAGCGATGAATAATGGAAACAATGCTCCACTCCCTCCTCCAAATGCTCCTTAGCATCACCTAGTTGCCACTTATTATGATTACTAGTTTTAATTATCATTTTTTGATTTGATTTTATCTTTGATGATGTATGGTAATGTTATCCAATTAGTTAGTTGGAGATAGTTTATTGTTTGATGGTTTATTATTTAGCCATTTTCACCACATTATGTGGCTAAAGTTATTACATTATAGAGGTTTTAATTTTAAGTTTTAGTTGGTTATATTGTTTTATTATGGTTTCACATTGTAATCTATGTTTTAAGGCTATGTTGGCTAAACTAGCTATAGTGTCATAATGTAATAAAAAGATTTAAATGGCTAGGTAACAAGGTTGTAAACTAGAACTGAAATGAATTATAAGGTTTCTTGCTAGTTTTAGGCCATGGTAGGCCATGTGGTATTTTCCAGTTTAAGGCCATGATGGGTTGTGTGGTATTTGCTAGTTTGAGTCCATGATAGGCCATGTCGTATTTGCTAATTTAAGGCCATGGTAGGACATGTGGTATTTGCCAATGTAAGGCCATTGTGGGCCATATAGTATTTGCTAGTTCAAGGCCATGGTGGGCCATGTAGTATTTGCTAGTTTAAGGCCATGGCGGGCCATGCAATATTTGCCAATTTAAGGCCATGGTGGATCATACTAATAAAAGAAAACATAATTTTTGTTTATTTTATGTTTTTAAAAATTTATGGATTTTTTTAGTTTTAAAGTTTTTATGACATTTTTTGTTTTTGTGAGAAAGGAGAAAAGAAAAGAAAGGGCTTTAAAAGTAAAAAGAATGTAAAATAGAAGTAAACTTTAAGCTATATGCAACTTTGAATTTAAGGTAAGGATAAATGAAATGACATAAATAAGAAAAGTGTAGACTAGGCTATCAGGCTATAAGTACATATAGTTATAGAGTTGTAAGCACATAGGCTATGAGAAAGATCAGGAGCATACATCATTTGTGTAAGTGCTTCCTGATCTTCAAGAGATTAGGAAATGTATATGACCTATTTTACACAAGTTTATATTCCTCATCTCCTACATTGATAATGTTGAAGGGGAGCTCTCCCCATGACACATTAATAAGTTCATCATTATTCATCTTGGCCTCCTCTAATCTATTTTCTTCTTCCATTTTGTGGCAAATAGTTGGAGTTTCTTCCTAAAACTCTACTTTAGAACCTTATTCTACATCAATGTTATTAATTACTAAAGGGACGGAACTATGATCGTGAATGATTATTTCAAATCCCTTGTAAGGTAGGTGAATTTCTTGGTGGATAGGTGAAGACACAACTTGCAATTGAGCTAGCCAATGTCTTCCTAGGATGAGGTTGAATCCTTATGTTTCCTCTATGATCAAGAAATTTACTATTATGGGGAATTGTTCTCTTGCCATAGAATCTAAAGAAATAAAGAATTTGATCGCAACCTGTGATTTGTTGAAGGATTTGAGGGTTGAGGTCAACATGTGTTGCATTTGTTCTGTTAGGTCCAAATGTTTAATGATGGTATAATATATGACATTTTTTATTGCCCCATCATCTACATGCCCTCTATGCTCCTTGTATTATCCTACCTGTATGGTTATAAAGAGGGGCACCTTGGTTACCTTGCTATTCTAGGGGGTTGTCTTGATTTTGCTATCGGGAAACACTAGTGATAGTTGGTCTCACTCGGGTGAAGAAGATACCATCACCACATGGATGGATTCTTCACTAGTAAGAATATCCTCACTAACAAAGATAGAAGTCAACATCTTAACTAGTGCTTCACGATGTAGTAGAAGTCATAACTAAGTCATACAGACTCAAGGTTGTGTTTTTCTATGTTAGAGATTGCTTGACCTACTTCATTGCACTTAGGAAGTTTTTATCATTGGCTGTGGACTTGTCATCCTAGTTTTGCAAAAAATTTTCCATGCACCCCAAAATGTGCACTTCATTTTTGGATTTTTGTTGTGGTCTCTCCTCTTTCTTTTTCTCTTAGCTCTTAGGATCCTCCTATGGTTTACTTGTTGAACTAGCCTGGGTTAATGAGGTCATGGGTATTGATGATAGGGGAGTGTGCTTCAGTGGGCACACTTCCCTCTATGCCTTAGCCTACCTATCATCCTTGTTGTTAAGCTTTTGCTTAGGCTTCTTCCTTTGCTTAGTTGAGGCCTTTTGGTTGTCGTTGATTTTTTATGAGGAAGAGGTTGTGACATTAGCCACCATGGGATGTCATTCAATTATAGGGGTAGGTTTAATTGTAATTGGCTAGGGTACCTTGATGATGAAGGGCTTTTTGGGGGATGTCAATAATGGTATCCTTATAACAGAAGTGGGTCTTAAGCTAGTGGAAGTTGAAGAGCCCCTTTTGTCACAGGCCTTCAATTATCATCAACATTGAATGCTAATATGATGTATGAGTTGTTGTTGGTGTTCAATGGATCTTTGTACATATGCATCAATTGTTTCTAAGGTCTAACAAGGTTCAAAGCATTTAGAACCAACTTGCCCTTATTTATCATCTTTTGTAGGTCATCCTTTAGCATAAGGCAGTAGTCAATGACATGACTGGGAAATTGATGATAGTTGCAAAAGTGAGCAAGCTTTAAATACTTGGGGTACCTAAGGATCATTTTTAGCTTCTTGAGTAGGATCCTTGGCTATTTCACATAGCTTCTCATGCCTATTGCGGGCATTTTCAGTCATCTTCTTGCATTGGATCCTTAGTTAATCTAAGAGTTCAAATGGTTTAAGAGGCAACCTAGTGTGTTTCATCTAGTGTTTCTACTTAAATTTAGATCTAGAGGTTTTTTTATGTAGTGGCCGTAGATGTTGAGGGTTGGTTATTTTTGTTGTTAGCAAGGAACTTAGGTTGATTAGTTCTTGGCCCTTGATTGGTTATCTTTATTTCCTTGGCCATCATTTCCATTGCCACATTGTTCTGCTTATGCCTCTCCTTATCTCTTCATCTATGTTGGCTCTTGTGTGCCATGTAGGTAGGGTCATGGCTAGCCTTTGAAACATCCTTTATGTTTTTTGTTCGAGACAAGGTTTGACTTAGTGACCGCAAATCAAGATAGTACAGTTTGGACTTAATGAAATATTAACCACCTCCTTAAAAATAGCTAAAAAGTGTGTTTCAACTATTGGCTCCAGTATCTCATTAAGAGGACCTTTCCATCATTAGATGAGTTTCTACACTGGTTTAAGAGGTCCTTGCTTGACCTTCATTAGCTAGTCAAGGATGGTGTTGGGCTTCAGGTTGTACTTGAAGCAGTTAATGATTTGTGCAATTAAGTCTTCAAGAGATCATATAGATCCTCTTGGTAAGGCATCGTACTAGTCAAGCACTTTTCCTATAAGGTACATAGGGAATATTCTCATGAGCAGGTGCAACTGGGCTTGTAACAATAAGTACTCTGAGTGGAAGGTTATTAGGTGGATGTTAGGATCGCCTTTGGCATTGTATTTTGTAAACTAAAAAATGGGGATACCCATAGGAAGCATTTAAGGTAGAACCATAGGATTGATGAGATTATCTTAGTAGAAGTTCATGACTTTAATAGTTTTAGATTTAAAGATCTTAAGCTTCTTCAACTTTTCTATTAGGTCTTGGATCATTTAGAAGGCTTGATCTAGGTCCTAGGGTGCCCATGTTGTTTGTGGAGTCTACACGAAGGATTTTGGTATCTGTTGGAAGGCTTGTGACCTTACTATTTACTGTAGCATCAAGGGAAGAGGTTACATTATCATGGTAGTGGATAGGCCAAAGAAATAATAAGAGGATTGTACTAGTATCTAGGGCATAAATGAAATGAAAGGTGTATGTGATCCTTGGGTTACTTGGGATCTTGTGGTGGATCCCTTTTGGTTGATTAGAGGATTGATGGTGATAACCACCATGGGTGATGGTTGTACTAACCTAGGTTAAGTAGCAAATGACATGGAAAGTGGAATGTTGTGGATCATGACATCAATTATGTTTGATGCATGGCTATGACTAGTGTGGGTTTGAACATGATCAAGAAGAAGTGGTATAGAATTAGGGCATTTGTTCCATGAAGGAGGTGAGGAGGATGGGGGTAGGTACTATGGCCTTGGGGGTTGCTTGTTGAAACAACCCACCTAGGATGTTTTCATGTTTGGATTTTGCCCTAAACTCATCCTCTTTCTCTTGTTGCTCATCTAAACTAGCCTTCCCATTTGCCTCATCCATCTTAATTAATTGAGATAGGATACATGCATGAGTTTCATTGAGGGGTATTTGGTAATATGGAAAAGGAATATATTACTTCCCATTGCATTGTATAAGTTTGAATTCCCTCTTGGATTCTTATTTCATGCAAGGAATCAACATGCCAACCTAAATCTTGGCATAAATGAAGTTGTAGTGCTCTTCATTTATGACTGAGAAATTAGTACTCCATCCCATAAGCCTCAAGGACTATCTACACTCGATCATGGTAGGGTCCTTGGGGTCATATACACTCATAGCTTGTTGGTTGGAATCATTGTTAGTGAAGTTGAAGGGTAGAATGGTTGATTGGCTAAAAGACATTGTCAAAAATATGGTTCCAATTTTTACTATTTTTAGTAAAGAATGTAATAAGTGGGATAATCTACTAGCGTAGTTGACCAAAAATGCAAAGGCAATTAGAAAACTCCTATTGTGAAATACTACGTAGTAGATGGTCATGTACTATGCAGTAGATAGGGCAATTCCCAACGAACTATACTAAGTGGTGAAAATGGGAAAAGTGGTTTATTCTGTTGAAATGAAATAGGTATCAATGGAAACATGTATTAACAAAAATAGGTATCAATGGAATCAAGTATTAATGGAATTGGGTTTCCGAAGTGGAATAAGGTTCTACAATGGAATGGAAAATAGTTTTTGGAGTAGACTACAGTAGTTCCCAAGAAACTAGTAACTAATGTGAAATTATAGTAGAAACCAAACTCTATCATCACAACTATGCTAAGGTATGTGGAAAAGAGATTGGGTAGTAGGTGTTGGATTTAATAGAATAATGTAATGATGGAATAATAAAATAATAGAATAATGGAAACATAGTAAAATTGGTATTGGGTTTATGTCCAAGAATTTGGACAAAGGCCCTCGTTCTAACACCAGAAAATTATTGGACATGGAAACTTTAGTTGCTGGGACAGAAATGAAAAATCCAAAGTGCCAAAATAGGTTTAATCTCAAATCCTAAGGGCATCTAAAAATGGGATTGAAGGTGGTCTAGATGATCTATCCAATCACCCAGGGACTTATGGAAGTGTTAATGAAAACAAAATTGAAAATGAGAAAATAAGACAATGAGAAAACAAAAATGAAAATGGAAGTAAAACTACAGATCTAAAATAAAAATCAACATAGAAATGAAAACGTGAAATTAGATCTACACACAATAAACTATGACTTTATTAAAATTTAAAATAAATTACAAAGTTTAAAAGGTACAAATTATGTGTTGGGTGTGCATGAAGCCATTAATGAAGAGTTTGAAGTCTGTTTGAGCTTGTAATCTACACTTGAAGCTCCATAATCTAGATCTTTCATCACTTCTATTTCCAACAACTCTTGCTAGTTTTCACCAAGATCTACAACTATGGCTATAGAATGGTGTTACTCTTTTGATGCAATGGTGTCATGTGGGAGTCTCTTTGCCTAGTGTAGACACCAATTTTTTCCAAAAGCGTTATAAAGCTGTGAAAAGATGTTTGTTCCAAAGTGCTCTTAAGTATTGGCAAATGCTTACAAAGTGTTGTTGTTGCCAAAATGGTTGAACTAGAATAAGGCATTTATGTTGGATATATATAGGGTGGAAATGGCTATTTTGGGACCTGCACATCACTGTCATGATTGTTGATAGATTGATGTCAATTTGCAGGTGTCAACAGTGATCCATTATTAGTGTAGTTTCCATTTATAGTAATTCTAGAATACCATAGCCAAAAAACCCATCTATTTGCTTTACATAGTAAATAAACTTTAATGACTATGTTGGCACCATCCTTACTATGTTGAACCCCAAATATGCTAAAGTCGCTGGAACATGTGGTCAACTTCAAGCTTGGAAACTGCCACATATTCCACTATTTCATTGTTTTGCTATTTTGCAACTATTGAAAAATTGGGGTGACTACATTAGCCATTGCTTGGAAAATGGAAATGAAAAATCCCAACAATTTCAATGCTACATCTTTCTTGGGTTTTATTGATGACTACATTGGGTTGAAAAGGGAAAATTCCATCAATTCCATCTACACTAAGGGGTAGATGATTCGAGTGTAGTTGAGGCTATACCACTACAAAAACCCATGAACATGCCATATTTGGTCATTCCCAAGTCATGTTTTGCGTTGCCAATCCCAAATATAGACATGAGGTACCTTTTTTCACTTAGGAAACAAGGCACTAATAATTTTCAAGGCATTTTTAGCCCAAAAAGTTGAAGTATACAAGATTGCAGATTACAGATCATAAATTGCACATTTACAATAAGGTCTTGTCTCAAGTTGGGAAAAGAAGGTTACAATGTACAACATGAATTTTTGCTGGTGTTTCACCAAGGGCTCTAGTGGTATTTAATACTTCTTCAAGAAAGCTTGATGACAAAGATGAGGCAAGGATTGCAAGACCATTCAAAAATGCTTTAAGACTTCCATATGTAGAGTTGAAGACTTACAATGGTGTAGATGGTACCAATGCTTTTGCAAGTTGGTTGGAGGTTCTTGAGAAGCATTTTCACTTGGAAGAGGTACCAAATAACTTGAGGGTACATATTGTTGAATGTAGATTAGAAGGTATGACTTCTACTTGGTGGGAAAAGGAGTCCCAGGGTTATGAAAGATAAAACAATAAACCTATCAGAGCTTAGGATTTGATGAAATACAAGTTGAAAAGGAAATTTGAATAGTCTTGTTAGAGACAATAAACCATTATGAAGTTGAAATTCCTAAGGCAAGGTAACAAGGAAGTCAGAGAATTCTACATTGAGTTTTATGATCTATTCCATCAAGTTAAGGTAAATTGGGAGGAGTATGAGCAAGCTTTAATTTTTTTAGAAGGTCTTAAAATGGCATATTAGCAAGAGTTGTTCTTTTATGAGCCACAAACCCTTAATATGGCTTATGATTTGGTGCTCAAAGCTAAGAAGAAATTAGGTGGATTTGGAAATAGGAGCAAAAAAACTTATAAAGGGAAGGAGAAGGGATTTGGATCTAAGAAGGGATCCAAGTCCAAATTTTAAGACAAGGAGGGAAGCCAAGATAAGAAGACTAAAGGAGATGATGAAAAGGGTAAAACCAAGAAGGACCTAAGTATGTAGCAGCTCATAAAAAATGCAATGTTTCAAGTGTGGAGAATGGGAACATAAGCAATGGAAATGTTTTCTTACAAGGTAGCCAAGGGCAAATATGTGCAAACCATGGAGGTGGAGGAGACATCAAGCTAAGCTATTGAAAGAGGTAATCCTAATACTCCCAAGATTGAGGATGTTTTTGAATTATATTTTTTGGATCTTTTGATGCATCAAAACATTAAGTGAAATGGATTCAAAGGTTGTTTGCATGATTGTGTGGTTATTATATTTGTAGGAGAATGTACATATCAGCTAAAGCCTACATTGATGACAAGGAATAAACTAGTTTAGAGCTCAAAGGAGAAGATCATCCACAAGGTCTAAAATGAACATGCAGAGACTTCCAAAGAACATGGACAAGGACCAAATACTTCACAAGAAAAGTTGTGATCATTGAAGCATGTGAAAGCTCATGGTTATGGACAAGGAAAAAAGAATTCATCATGCAAAGGAAAGTTGAAGAAATACATCTCTAAGAAATAGTAGAAGTCTTGGTAGAATTGGAGTGAATAGAGGTAAAGACATCTTTAAGAAATAATAGACATCTTTCATTAGGTAAAGATGTCTTTCATTAGGAAAAGATGTCTTTACAGAATGTAGGCTAGTTTTAGAAAGACATCTTCCATCAAACAAAGATGTCTTTATAGAATGCAGGCTAGTTTTAGAAAGACATCTTCCATCAAACAAAGATGTCTTCCCAGAATGGAGATTAAGGAAAGAGATCTTTCCAGAATAAAAGGAAAAAATAGAAAGACATCTCAAGACAAAGAAGACATCTTCCATGATTGTAGTGACCATTGGCTAGCCGTTACACAAGTTTTGAGATGGATTTAGAACCATGGAAGCTATAAGAAAACATCATACGCATTAGGAAAAGTGCTAGCTTTAATACAATAATTTGTTATTCATTGTAAGCTTTTTTGCTTTTTATTATTCTATCTTTTAATTATTTTAAAGTGTGCTGTATCTCAAAGTACAAGGATTAGCAAACTAAGTTGCATTCATCCCTTGTAATTGTTCTCTATTGTTGCTCTGCGGGGTTGATGTGCTCTTGTACAAGGCATCTTGCTTGATCTTGTTGGGATCCTATGGGATTGAGTGATTAATTTTGTGGCACAACACTCTAGAGTGAAGCTTAATATTTTAAAGGTTGTGGAAGCTTGAAAACCACATTCCAAGCCTAATAGGACCTTTTAGGATTGAGTGGTTGTTGTTGTGATACAACACTTCAAAGAAAGTCTTGAAGATTATATAGGATGTGGATCCTTTAAACCACATTTGAGAGCAATAAACTCTAGAGATGTGCTTGTGATCTACCCTCAAAGTGTGGACTACCCAAGTTGGGGAACCACATTAAATCTTCTATGTGTGCTTTGTCTCAAAAATTTTTAATTTAGGGAACTTGTTCATTCCAACTACCCCCCACTTTTTATGTTTAACGATCCACAAGTCGTATCAGACCCTAGGACTCTTCTTTGTCATCATCAATTTCAAGAGTGAATAATGGAGGAACATCTTACACAAAGCCATCCATGTTTGGCTAATTTGACTCACCTACTAGAAAGCTAGAATGTAGGATTCTTCAAATCCATGGAATTTGAAGTGTGGAAGTTAATCCTTGAAGGCTATGCTCCACTTGTTGATAGCTCCACCAACATCATCAAGCCTCGTAAGAAATGAACCTAAGAGGAAAAGGATCAGTTCATGTTTCATTCAAAAGAAAAAAATTATTTATATTGTGCATTGAATAAATCTAAATTTAATAGAGTAGCAAGATGTAAAATAGCCAAAGAAATTTGGCAAACTTTAGAAGCTATTTATGAGGGAATATCTATTGTTAAGTAGTTGAAATTATTAGTTTTACAAAGAGAGTACAATAACCTCAAAATGAGATAAGGTGAGAATATAAAGGATTATTTCTTTAGAGCTAATGATCTTGTTGTAGCTGTTAGAGAAATAGGGAAAGATTTGTCCAAAAGCAACACCATCACCAAAATGATTAGAACTTTACAATAAGAGTTTAGACCAAAGGTCATAGCTATGAAGGAAATTAGAAATTTCTCAACATTGAAATTTGAAGAGCTTCAAACAGATCTCATTTCTTATGAGATGAATTCCATAAGCAAAGGAGTGATCCAAGAAATACCTATTGCTATAAGGACTACCTCCAAGGAGGAGTTAAATGAATATGATGATGGTAGTAAAGATGAGATTGCATTTCTCTAAAGGAAACTACAATGATTTATTACAAGAAGAAATGAGGAGGCATCTAAGCCAAGATCCAACTTTTTCAAACTTTTTAAATGTTTCTAAGTTAGATTTTTCTTCTATAGAATGTTGGGTTTGTGGAGGAAGAGACCATATGGCCTTCAAATGTCCTAGTGATCCAAGTAATAGCAAGGTAACACCAAAGAATAGATCCAATGATGAGGAATTGAAAAATACCAACTTTTATACAAGGTGGGATGATGGTGAGCAAAGTGAAGAAGAAGCATGCAATTCTTTCAAAGATTCACATCTCGTATGCATGGCACTCATCGATGAAAATTCCTCACATTTGGCTAAATAAGATTGTAAGTGTGATAAGAGGTATAGTGAATTTAAAGAATAAAATTTTCTTTTACATCATTTGATAAGGAAGGCAAAGAAATTAGTACTTTCTAAGCTAAATGCTATTCGTGCTGAAGTGAAAGAAGAGATCTCAAACATAAAGGCTGAGATTCAACGACTAACCTCTTTTAACAAGGAAATCAGCAATGTTCAAAAAAAGAAGACTCCTGAAAATCAGCTAGAGAATTTAGAGGAAGCAACATATGAAAATCCAAGCTCAAGCTTAAGCATAGTCAGGTTTAATAATTTTGATCATGGGGATAATATTTGATTTGTTTGTAAAAATTGTGATTATAAGCAAACTTTCAACTATACTAATGGTGATCAAAGAAAGATTAACACTTGGTCTTGTCAAAAATGCTTTGGTAAGAAAATTGTGCAAGTATCAATAAGTGAGAATGAAGAGAAGTGGAGTATTGAAAATAATGCAATAAGTGATCAAGGGGTGTATTATAAAGCACATAAACAAATGGAGGTATCACACACGTAATTCAGTGAAAGAGAACCTAAAGATGAGGAGGTACTTCATGATAGGGGATCTCATCTCAAACTCCATTAATCTTCTCTTCTCTCCAACAAGTAAGGTATGTCAAGGTAAGTTTTCCATCTCTTTGCTTGCTAGTTAATAAAAATAGTATTTGAGAAGTCCAAATTTTTTGTATCTTGTATAGATAAAAAAGGTGATGGAATAATTGTTTAGTGTTTAGAGCATCCTTTACCTTCATTCTTGAGCTTGATACAAATCATTTTATGAAAACATTAAGTGTAGCATTTGAACATTTTGTCTTTGAGTTGTTATAATCTTAGTTAGATTTTCAATTTGAGATTATTGTGATGATCCTATGTTCATGTTCTTTGGAATATTTTACTATTTATGAGATAAAAAGATCCCTAAAAATTTTTTTAATATTAATGATTGGAAACATTAGTCTCCACATTGGATCTTAATAGTGAACTATAGTTGTAGTACTTTGATGATTTACAAGTTTATCTTAAAGGTCCAAGAAATGCTACACATGTGTAGGGGGAGCCTACTTTTCATTTTCCATAATAATCTTAGAGGTCACCAATATAGGGGGACTCTTTGAAGACTTCAACCAAGAAATACTAAAATAGCAAGATATTTCAAATTGAGTAAGAAAAGGACATCAAGAGGTATTTTTTTAATGGTTGACTAAGTCTTGAATTTGTGATCTTGATATTCTTTGGTAAAAATGGTGTATGCACATTTTTCTATCAGCATGATTATTAGTTTGCTTTTGACACATGATTATGTTGTGTTTGTTGTATTACTTTATACAAATACTAGTCTATGCATATTTCTCTCATAACTTCCCTATCCTTTTGTTGATGGTGTTTTTTTTCAAGATAGATATTTTCTCGTGAACATATACAAATGTTAATGAGGCATTTAGATAGATTTCTTATTATTATGTGATCTATCTTTGGTCTTTGGCATCAAAATTATGTGTTGTTCTTGGATTAGTTGTAGGTCATTTGTTTTTAATTGATAAGAACAAATATTAATGTATCTTTAGCCCATCTATTTGATCATAAGCTAAAGTAAGAAATACCTATACTTTCATGAAAGAATGCAAATAGTAATATTATTCCTTAAAATAATATGAGCAAGAACATGATCATTTTTGGAAAGTGTTCACATTAAAACATTCTTTGATTAGTTTTCCTTGAGTTGAAGAATTTGGTATTTGGCATGGCTAGTTTCAAATTGTTAACTTGTATTGCTATGTTCTCCTTATCATAAAGATATGCCTTTTAATTTTGTTGTTTTTTCTACAAAGATGGAGAATATTTGAACATTCAAAGAACCATGCACTACTAATGACATATTGATTTAGAGACAGGTTACTTGATGTTCAAAGTTTATACTCTACTTCTAGGCCTTAAGCTTGAATATCACTTGGAAGGCTTGGATCAGTTCTTGACAAATTTGGGATAACTCTTCATGGAACTTAGTATTGAAAAATGTGCTCTTTAATTGATACTCTTGCTTAGTTAAATGTTTTAGGGAATATGAAAAATATTCATGTTGTTGGTTATGTATTTGCTCTTTTATGGTGATTCTTTAACCAATTTTTGTGTCTTATCCTTTTTGCTATTGTTCAAAAACGAGGAGAGTAGTATGGTTATATTTTTATGATCATTGACCCATTTTCTTAAGTTTTGAACATCACCAAAAAGGAGGAGATTTTGGACCTTTTGGGTGTCAAACCGTTAAGTAAAATGAAGTCAAAGGTTGTTTTCATGTTGTGTGGTTATTGTGTTTGTAGGAAAACATACATATTAGCTAAAGCCTACATTGATGATGAGGAATGAACTAATTTAGAGCTCAAGGAAGAAGGTCATTCACAAGGTCTCAAATGAACATGCAAGAATTCCAAAGAACATGGATAAGCACCAAATACTTCACAAGCAAAGTTGTCATCATTGAAGCATGTAGAAGCTCAAGGTTATGGACAAGGAATGAAGAATTCATCATGCAAAGGAAGGTTGAAGAAAGACATCTCTAAGAAATAGTAGATGTCTTGGTAGAATTGGAGTGAACAAAGGCAAATATGTCTTCAAAAAATAGCAAACATCTTTCAACAGGTAAAGATGTTTTCCATTAGGCAAAGATGTCTTCACAGAATGTAGGCTAGTTTTAGAAAGATGTCTTTCATTAGACAAAGACGTCTTTCCAAAATGGAGATTTTAGAAAGAAATTTTTTCCAAATAAGGACGTCTTTCCTAAATAGAAGGCAAAAATAGAAGGATGTCTTAGGCATGAAGAAGATGTCTTCCATGATCATTGGCTAGCTATTACATGAGCTTCAAGATGGATTTAGAAACATGGTAGCTATAAGAAGAAATCATATGCATTAGGAAAAGTGCTAACTTTACTACAATCATGGTATAATCATTTGTCAATCATTGTAAATTTTATTCCTCTTCATTATTCTATCTTTTGATCATTATTAAGTGTGTTGTACCTCAAAGTGCAAGGATCAACAAACTAAGTTACATTCATCCCTTGTAATTGTTCTCCATTGTTGCCTTGTAGGGTTGATGTGCTTCTTGCAGGAAGGCATCTTGCTTGAACTTGTCAAGATCTTGCAAGATTGAGTAATTGGTATTGCAAAAAAAAAAAGAAAAAAAAAGAAAAAAAAACACTCCAAAGTGGAGCTTAGGATTGTAAAGGTTGTGGAAGCTTGGAAACCACATTCCAAGCTTGATGGGACCATGTGGTGTTGAGTGGTTATTTTTGCATCACAATACTTTGCAGTGGGGCTTGAAGACTATACAAGGTGTGGAACCCTCAAACCACATTTAAGAGCAACAAAGTTCGAAGATGTGCTTGCGATCTACCCTATGAGTGTGGACTACCCAAGTTGGAAAACAATGTTAAGTCTACTTTGTCTCAAAAATTTTTAATTTAGGGAACCTATTTATTTCCCCCTTCTAGGTTCAATGATCCACAAATTGTTTTACATTCTTGGGGAATGTAAATAGAGGAGATCATCCTGATAGGAAATTGTTATTTTAGATTGGAACTAGTTGTTTACTTAGTGGGGAATATCTTTGTGTTTTAATTGATGGGGGAGCCCAAGAAAATGTTATTTCTTCTAGGGTAGTTGCTATATTGGGTTTGGTAATTAATCCTCATTTGAGACCCTATATGGTGCATTGGTTGTCTAAATATTTTTTCCAAGAGGTGAGGGAACAATGTACCTTGAAATTTAAAATTGGAAGTTTTCATGATGTTGTGAGGTGCAATGTTCTTCTAATAGATTGTGCTAAGGTAATTATTGATAGTTTTATGGAATAAGAAATGTGTGGAATATTGTTAGACTTGATGGAATCCATGATTTGATTCCTATGATAGTTGAACAAGTGAAGCAACAAAACTTACTTAATGGTTTCTTAACCCTTCTAGGAGAGAGGGAATATATTAAGAAACATGATGAAATTGATTTTGATTTTTTTGTCATGATAGCAATTACTACTAACCATGATGATGTATAGGCTAAACTTCCTACAGGTGTGTTAGGCTTGAAGGAAAAATTTTTCAAGGTGTTCAAGAAGGAAGATAAAAGGTTTGGTGAAGTAGAGATCAATGAGAAAAGGAGTTCTCAAGAATATCTTATTGAGCAAAGAAGTGCTCAATATTCAAAATTTTTAGAAGAGGGAACAAACAACTTCATCAAAGAGACTAAGAAATCTTAACAATCCAAGATGGTGTATGTAGTTGATGAAGAAGAGTTCTTACCTGATAAGTTATGAAAGGTGAAAGATCAAGGCCAAAGGAGTGGAAAGGATCAATGAAATTCTTCAATAATGATCAAGAGCATCACTAGAGGGTATGATACTCATTTTTGTACAATTTTTCTATATCTTGTGGCAAGGAAAAAATATTTTTTTTCCAAGGTAAGGATACCTCATGGGAGAGAGGAGAGTCTTCTAGCTAAGGTATGTGAAAGAATGACTACTTGGGTGATGAATTTGATGTTTAAGCCATGGATAAGAATTTATCTTTTAGTTGGTACCTCTAAAGTGAACTATGGAAGCTATTAATGATTCCTTGAAAGAGGAGAAATCATTGGAGTTGGAGACTTCTATGTGGAATCTGGAAACTTAAGCTTTGATGAGAGTGGATAGCCACATGTTAAAGATCAAGTTGAACCAAAGATGGATAAGAGAAGCCATTAAGAGGTAAGTGAGTCTAAGTGTAACCTTGTAGATGATAGCAATATCTCTTATGTGGTACCTAGTGTGTTGGATTCTAGTTTTTTACTTCATCTTGGTAGTCATTTCTTCCATTTTGATGATGAGCATCATGATCATTGTGGTGATTGTGATGAAGTTTTAAGTTATGTTATGCATGTGAAAGTAATGTAACTTTTGATGCCATTGTTGGTAAGATCAAGAATAATAATGTTAATTTTCTTAATGATAATTCTATAGTAGTAGTCATTATGAGAAGATCATTATTAATGTTGATGTGGACATTGATAGTGATGATATTGATTTTCTTGGCTATATAATGGATGAATAGCATGAAGATAATCTAAATTATGATTTTGATGATGGAGGAAGAGTGAGTAAGAATCTTTCCAATACCAATATTAAGAATGTTGAGTTTTCATATGATAAGGCTTTTCATGTTGCTATTAGCAAAAGCCCATTTGAGATGAATTTCAAGTTTTGTCCAAAGATGGTGGACACTTTGAAGAGATTTGATGGTGAAGCTAACTTAGTGTTGATTTTGTGTAAGAGATGAGGGATCTCCATGCACAAGTAAAATCATATCTTGAGAAGAATGTTGAAGAGAGGGTTCTCAAGAGGAATGAGGGTAAGCAGAAGCCTAATTTTGTTGTTGGTGACTTGGTTTGGATGCACTTGAATAAGAAGCATTTGAGAGGTATTAACTATTCCAAATTGAAAGCAAAGAATATGAGGCTTTTCAATATTAAGGCTAAAATTAATGATAATGCTTTTGAAATTGATTTACCAAAATATTCTTGTATGTATTTTGTGTTAATGTTTCAAATGTTGTGCACTATCATGGATCATCTAATGAGAAGACCATACATGATAGCATTGATGAGTTGAAGGGGGCTATTAATTAGTCCAAGCCTTCAATGGAGAGGAAGAAAATCGTACTCAAGCAAAAGGAAGCTTCTAGCACTCATGGAGTCAAGAGGCATGAATACTTGGACCATTAAAAGGATTAATTTGCTAATGATGCTGTATGAATCCATGAGACTAAACTTGTTGAGTAGGGGATCACTTCGACCCTTACTCCCTTGTTCACATGAGTTCACTTTTTGAAGGGTGGAAGATTTGGTGTACAAACACCTCTTCTGATTCCCTTGTGTTTATTTTACAAGTTTTTTTTGTAGGTTTTCATGCTTAAAGAAGACTTGGACAAGTGTGTCTTCTTTTTTTGATTTTTGATGATGATGATTCTTAGATGTTTTGGCATTTTTGGAGGTGTTTTTGGCTCATTTTGATGAGTTTATGGGGTTTTAGGATCTATGAGTCCTTGTTAGAAGACATCCAAAGGCTTCAAGTATTAAAATGAGCATTTTTATTTTTGGCACCTATAGGATAGACATCTATCAAGAAAGATAGACATCTCACCTTAGACATATATCTTCAAGTGCATATGTTTATGGACCAAAGTAAACATCTACAAAAAATAGTAGACGTCTCTTTTGAAAGTAGGGCTTTCATAGTAGATGTGTATGTGAAACTAGAGACATCTAAGACAATAAAGAAAAAGGCTCTAACGTAGCATTTTGATTAGGAAGCATATGAAAGATTTTAGATCCTTATGGGAAACATATATGAAGATAAATAGAAAGCTTCCTAGGTTTTTGGATCTCTATAATTATATATTTATCCATCCATGAGATGAAAGAAGAGCAGGTATGCAAGGAGAGAGCTTGTATGCAATAGAAGTGAAAGTGGAAAGCTGGGAAAGAGAGATTAGATGAGCATATTGGATGAGTTCAATTGGTGATTACAAATTTAAGATTAGCTTGTGACATGTTGGTCTATGTGTTCTATTCTCTTGTATCTCACTTATGAGTTGAGATCTCAATCCTGAGTTATGGGAGAGATTTTTATTGGTTGTGTCTTATATTAAGAACAACCATTGTGTGGTTATAGAACCTCATGCTCTGCAATATCATTTGAGTGTGATAGGTTTTGGATGCTTTGGGTTATGTGAGCCCTATTGTAATCTTCTAATAAATTAATTAAAGATAGCTACTTTTCTTATTTTCTAGCAAATAATTTTATCTTTGCATAATATTTGGATTTAGTATATTGAAGGTGATTTATTCATGAAGTGAACTTTCTTTAGGAGCCTTAGGTTCTAACTTCAATTCGCTTACAACGCCTCTTTGCTCAACTATCTTTGATAGGCCTAAAGGTAAGGCTACTACTACAAGCTCAACAACTATTTAATTTTCATCCATGGAAATATTTTTAATTTTTTACTCTATAAAATTTCAAGAAATTTTAATACTAATTTTTTTATCAAGAATGAACTCTTAATACTGTATATTCCATGGATTTGATCATACATTAGCTTTGAATCCTCTTTTACTTTTGATCTTTTAAATTCTTTGTTAATGGCCATTTCAGACCTTTGCATAAGGCTTCATATTTAGCTCTATTGTCAGTACATGGGAATTATAGATTGATAGCCTTTGATTCTATGTTATCCTTTGGATTGGTTAGAATAACATCTATTCTTGATCCTTTGGAATTACTAACTCCATCAAAATAAATTTTTCAAAATTGATCGTTTTGATTGTTAGAAAGCATGATTTGTATTTCTCAAATAGAACTAACTCATAATTTAACTTCTTTTAATTCAATCATTTTATCTTTTCCATTAGAAGTAACATTTTTACCATTATTGGTTCATTATATACATAGATTTGATTTGGTTCTTCTTTCCATGATAGCTACATATGAGCATAATTAATAGTTATATAACCTAAAAAATTTCTACTTTAAATTTTGCTTAGTAGTAAGTTATATGCATTAGGAATATGGGCTACTTGTATTGTTACTCTACTCTTTATCTTAGGATTCAAAACTACTTGAAGTAGAAAATTTTGTAATCGACTTACTATCTTAACTTTACTTTTGTCTACTTGCATAATTTTTCTATCTTATTATTCTATATTTAATCCTAGCAATTTGCAAATTGACAAAGGCATTAATGTTGAAGTAGTCCCAAATCAACTAGGAAATTATGTAAATATCTATCTTCTAGCTTAGGGATCAATAAAAAAGGTAGTGCATCTTTGTGAGCTACTATAGATGCTTTACTGATTAACTTATTATTATAGATGTCATTCATTGCTACATTATTAACTCTAGTGATGATACTAAGTTGAAAAAATTTTAATTCTAAAGGTGATGCTAATGTTGAAAAAATGATAACTCTAGAGATGACACTAATGATAATCTTCACATTAGCATTAGTGTTACCAATGCTTAGACCAATTTTTGTAGTTTCATCAAACTATCAATTCTAGGTTTTCAAGACCTAGTTTGATGTTCCAATTAATGTTGAATTATATCAAAATGATGCTAAGAAGTCTGCAAAGTTAAAAGATACTATTGAATGCTAATCTTAATATCCAATGATATCATGGTGCATGCATCAAAAGTGTTGATGCTAACATGAGTACCAGTGTTAATCATACTTTGTAAAATTTTTTATATTTTATCAAAGTTAGAATTTTGAGTTCTAGAGACCTTATTTCACTTTTGAACTAATAAAAAATGTTGTTGAAATACCCAAGACACTTGGAGATGAAGTTGCATGTTGAGGATAAAGATGAACATGTTGCTTGCAATTGTCCAATGGTTATGACACTAATAGTATCACTAGTACTAAGTGAAATTTTGGATTTTTTCAAATTACCATTTTTAAGTTCCTAAGGACCTATTTAATCTTCAAACTAATGTTGAATATTACTAAGATGAATTACATGATCTTAAGAAGCTTGTGGAGGTTGATTTGGAGGATGACATAATGTTCAGTAGTGGTAATGCTAACACTAACACTTAGTGTTAGCATCCACTAGGAAGTTAGAAAATTTTTTGGTGATTTTTGAGGTTGAAAATTCTAACTCCTAAGATGCTAAAACTATAGAAGAAGTTGAAACAATGATTTTTAAGCATCACGATGCTCATAAACCAATGAAATTCTACAAATTAGATGTGCTAGGTGACTTAGAGGTGTCAAAGTCATGAACATGTTAATGCTATGGACTTACGAAAAATATAGATTTTCTAAGTCATGAAAAAGCCTATCACAAAGTACCAATTTCAGAAGCCCAAAGTGTCAAAACTATTGTTGATGACTTGTCTAGGCCCTAGGAATCCATTATGCATGTTAAAAAACATAATTTAAATGAGGTTTAGAAGTGTTAGTGATGGTGTTCTCAGTTTTTACACTGGCATCAACATCAACCACACTTAGAAAAAATTTTAGCATTTTTTCAAAATTTTTCAAAGTTGTCAAAATTGAAACCAAAATGCTAGGATATTATTCTAAATAATCCCTAGGGGCCTCCAAAAATCAAAAATGTGTTTTATGAAGCTAGTTTTAGTGCATTTTATCCTATGATGTCAAAGGAAGATGTATTGAAACATATTGCCTCCAATATGTAAAAAAAATTGATTCTAGAGTTTTTCTAGGATCACTAAAAATGAACTACATAACCTGTATTATGATTTAAATAATTCCAAGAGTCTTCTAAAAGTTGAGAATATTCCTCATGATAATTTCTTTGGAAAGTTTGATGCACAAATCTACATGGAATGATGTCAAGACCACACTTAGTCTTGATCTCCAATGAATTGTAAAGCTATAAAAATGGCCAAATTCAAATTTTTTGATGCTATTGAAGCCTAGGATGCATTGCTTGAAGTTCAAGTTGATATTAATATGTAGTTTTATGTAGGTGATGTAAGCAAGAATGTAGAATCCATGGTAGCTCCAGCATTTAGACAAATTTTGATTTATGTTAGCTTTAACACTTTGAAAAATTTTGATCTACATTAGTCCCAATACTTGGAAAGAAATTGATTTTCAGAATTTTCTAGGGTTACTAAGAATGAAGCTCATAACCTAGGCTATGAGCCCAAATGATCCTTGGAGGTCTCTCGGAGTTGGAAAAGTGTCTAATGATGTTTTTTTTTTTGGAATTTTTTAAGTTTGAAGTAAATGAAACAATTTCAATCTATACTTAGTCTTGGTTATGAGAAACACAAAAAAAGTGGATACAACATTATCAATTTACAATACTAAATAAATAAAATAATTCTCCATAGCATTAGATTCTTGACATCTACTAGCTCTACCTCTAAATAAGATAATATTGGTCTTATTATAACTAAGTAATAAATATTATATGCATAACTTAATTAACTTAGAAAAAAAACCATGGAGTTGGGTATTAATATATGAAAACTCATCATGCCTAATAATTTAATCATCATAAGGAACATATGTGTAAAACATAAGGATCACAAGATAACAAGCGTTCACACTACCACCAACCAACATCATATAACCATCTACATCAACACCCTTTCCTTTATGGATTATATATGTTACATTGTCATGTATGTTCATTAACTATGTAATATCCCATAACCTAGGTTTAGGTGAGAGAGGCATTATATAATTAAAAGTGCAATTTGTTAAAAATAATATAGGATGTCATGAAATTTAATAGGCAAAATAGTAGGCATTCTTAGAAAAACATGTGTAAAAAATGAAAATTATTTAAACATTATAAAACCTGTAATATCTCATTGCAAGTACACCTATAATGTACACTAAACAATTGTTGTTCATTAATCCTAATGCCCATGAAAACTAAACATCAAATGTATCAAAAAATTATCAATAATAATAAAGTTATCTAGAATTATAAAACCAATGTATAAGGCTTCTAAACATTGAAAATGAAATTCAAAACATGAAAGAATACTTATTGAACAACTAAATAGGAATAAAAATTAAATGTTACATCACTAGTCTAACTTACAAATCATAAGTAAAAATCCAAGAAAGTAAATATCATGATCTACACTAGAGACACACAATTACATCCATAGTCCATGTACCAACCAAACATTACTTAGAAAATACAATACAATAGAATACTTGAAAAGTAGATAAATTTCACAAAGCCAAATATTTAATATAATAATCTCTAAATCTCATATCTAAGCTTTTGGTTGAGAATCACTATCATCATCACTAGAATTTAAATCACTTGGAAGAAAAAAAAACAAGGAAAAGTTAGTTACTATAACTAAGTAGGGAAATATAAATGACAACTACTTCATAAAGGATTTTGAAATGGATATGAAGAAGGTAGAAGGTCACACACCAAGGATTATCACATCACATATAGATTAGCATCTAGAAACTAATTCATGTAACCAGCATGCATCAAAAAGATTAAAAATATCCTAAGAAAGATTACATCAAAAATCATCCAATCTGAATTAATTATCATCATTGATGGCTAGCACCCACCCTTAATTTTAGAATATATTTTATTTGTAAGAAATTAAGGTCCTCAAGATAATGATAATGATGTTCAAGCAATGAAATGTTAGATTGTGTAAACTGTAAAAATAGCAACTAGTACCAAGTATGGTTATAACATATCAAAAAGGAATATAGATTCAATCCCCAAACATTATATGTTTATATTTATTAATGATAAAATATAAAAATGATATAAAAATTAGTATATGTTATTGTTGATGCATAAATTTTTGGCACACCAACATCAAGAAAGAAAACTCATTTGAGGAGACTATTGCCTAGGGTGCCTCCCATATGGGTATAGAAACCCAGGAATAGTCTCAACTGGAGAGGGCTACATGGATTTTTAAAAATAGTAAAAAAATGAAAATTTTAATTGGAATGTGTGTCTTGAATTCAAGAATACAAAAGGTAACCAAAATAGGTTTTCCTTGCTTCCTAATTACTACTGCTATTCGCCACTAGTTCATTGTAAATGCTGCCATAGCCAACATTGCCTGTAGCCATCGAATGAGGGAGAGAGAAGGAAGAGGTTGGATGAAGTGGCCCATTGATGTGTCTCTTACACATATATAGAACATGCCCTGTTGCCAACATGAGAGAGAGGAATTTGTCCTTGTTTGGAGAACCTTGTCATGGATGCATTGCCTATCAAAAATAGAACATAACTGTAGAACCTACACTTGCAACTACTGCTATCAATTGCTATAACACCATAGTAAGGAGAGAGAGAGAACGAGCCACTAGACCCCACTATCACTATCGGTAGATGAATTTCTATCTCTAGTATTACGTCTATTTCTATCACGAGTCTACTATAAAAAGGAAAATTAAAACTATTGCCTCTTGGTTTCCTGCTGAGATTTTTGACCGTCGTTCACACATCTTTGCCACTGTTAACAATCATTGGTTTGTTGCCAAGAATAAAGAAATAAGATTATAGAACTCACCTATCGTGTCCACCATTTGTGCATATCAGCTACATTGGTATCACCCCAAGAAAAATAGGAAAAGAGAGAGAGAGAAAAATTGTCCACTAGTTTCTTAGCCCATGGAGATCCCCCTATCCATTTGTGCGTGCCTCAATGGAGAGAGATGCAACTATTTAGGAAGAGATCCTAATTTGTTAAGGAGGTCCTTGTTCCTCCACCGTTCGATGTCTCCTTCATTTTCTACTTTATAGTAGCCTGCTAGTGATGTTTCACCTCCCTACATATTAGTCCACCTTCCCACATGTTGGTTAACCTCCTTGCACGTCGGTTGACCTCCTTGCACATTAGTTCACCTTCTTGCACATTGGTCCACCTTCCCACACATTAACATTACTTGGTAAAATGGTATATGATTTTACAGGATAGTTTTGTTGATCATGGCCCCATGTGATAGCATGGGTGAGATTGGCCATAACACTTAGCCTCTAAACAACAAATTACTTGCAAGTGCAAAGAGCAACAAAAACCACAAAATATTAAGAGGAAAATAATAAAATAAGATAATTTTTAAAAAAGAAATTTAAAATTGAATAATAAAACCACCTCACCCAAGTTAAGACTTAGGTAAGGGTTGACAAAATCAGAAATTTGAAAATGGAATTGGGAAACGAGGGTTATAAAAAAATATTTCGGTAAAAATTTTTTTGAGAAAATGAGAAGCATAAAAAAGGTAGAAAATAAAGGATTTGGAGAAAAAGGTTAGCAAAAAATAAAGCTAGTTTAAAACAAGGAAAATGAAATTTTTGGAAAATGAAAATAGAATAGGGATTGCAAAAGGATAGAAAATTGATATTTTAGAAAATGAGATTACAAAGGCTAGAAAAATAGTTGTCCTTCTAGCACCAAAAAGATGTCGATGCATAAATTTTAGATGCACCAACACTGAAAAAGAAAACTTGTTTGAGGAGATTATTACCTGGGGCACCTTCCATATGGGTAAGGAAACCCAGGAATAGTCTAAGCTAGAGAGGGCCATGCGGCCTTTTGAAAATAGTAAAAAAAATGGAGATTTTAATTGGAATGCATGTATTGAATTAAAGAATACAAAAGGTAACAAAAATAAGATTTCCCTGCTTCCCAGCTACTATTGCAATTCACTGCTAGTTCATTGTGGACGTTGCCATAGCCAACATTGCCTATAGTCACCAAATGAGGGAGAGAGAAAGAAGAGGTCGGATGAAAGGGATTGTTGATGCATCTTTGATGCATAGACAGAACATGTCCTATTTCCAGCATGAGAGAGGAAAATTTATCCTTGTTTGGAGAACCCTACCATGGATGCATTACCTACCAAAAGTAGAACAAAACTATAGAACTTGCACCTACAACTACTGCTATCAACTACTACAACACTGTAGTAGAGAGAGAGGGCAAGAATGAGCTACTAGACCTCGTTGTTAAGTGCCGGTATATGCATTACTGTCTCTAGTCTTATGTTTGTGACCATCATGGGTTTGCCATGAAAAGGAAAAAGAAAACCATTGCCTCTTGGTTTCCTATTGAGATTGTTGACCACCATGTATGTAGCTTTGCCACTACTAATTTTTGTCAGTTCGTTACCAAGAATAAAGAAACAAGACTACAAAACTTGCCTATCATGCCTGCCATTTGTGCATATCAACTCTCCTGTTGTCACCCTAAGAAAAACAAGAGATGAGAGAGATAGAAAACTATTGTCTATTGATTTCTTAGCCCATGGAGACCCCCTACCCATCTGCATGCACCTTAATGGAGAGAGACATAGCTATTCGGGAAGAGAGACTAGTTTGTTAAGGAGGCCCTTGCTCCCCCACCCTTTGACATCTCCTTTGTTCTCTACTTTATAGTCGCTTGCTAGTGATGTTTCACCTCCCCGCATGTCAGTTCACCTTCTTACATGTCAGTTCACCTCTTCGCACATCGGTCCATCTTTTCACACATCGGTTCACCTCCCCACATGTCGATCCACCTCCTCACATGTCAGTTCACCTTCCTACACATTAGTCCACCTTCTTGCACATTAACGTTGCTTGGTGAAATGATATATGATTTTATAGGATAGTTTTGTTAATCATGGCCCTATGCGATAGCATTAGTAAGATTGGCCATAACAGTTTTGAAAGCACCTAACTATATACTTAGAAATCAATGCTAATAGAGTCAAATGGCTATGATAATGAAAGTAATGGATAAGGGAAAAGATATAAAGATAGAAATATTGGTATAGAAAATAATAATAGAAACTAGAATAAATAACCATAGATAGTATATTTAATGGTTAATTTTTTATGCATCATACTTTTGAATTTGTGATGTATGTCTATATAAAACTACCTTGTGACTTTTCTTTAGCACAACAAAATTAAGAGAAACATCTTATTCAATAACTATACATCTTCATGACTAATTACTTAATAATTTGATTAGTCTCTTTATGTAAACCATTATAGTTATACATATGAATATGTATAAAACATGTTAAGGTTGATGTTAATATTCCAATTCTCAATAGTTCCCTTAAAACCAAATGTGATACAACTTTTTAATAATATTATTACAACAATAATTTTATATACTCATATTTTGGTGGTTATGAAAGTTTCATCCAATCATCACCAATTGAACCACACTTTAAGTATGGTTTTTTAATATATAAATTTTCTTTGCCTTAACATTATATTTGTGGTTAAAGAAATATATCTAGGAATATCACGGTTATGAGGAAGATAAAACTATGTTAAATTAAGGTCCTTTAGTTTTCATTTTTGAATTTGGAATGATTTTATAAGACTTATATAATTATTCAACAAAATGAATCTGTTCACTAAAATTTTAAACATGCAACTTGATGGTTATAATTTTCTATATATCCAACCTTATTAGTTATATATTCATGATAACTATTCCTTAAAACGGAGAAAAAATGAAACCTTGGTAAGAAACCTTTATAGGAGATATTTCTTTGAAGATGTGAATAACACAAGAAAAAAAAATACAACATAATAGAGGTAGAGTATTAAATGAACCAAAATAACTTCATAGATGATCACTAATACAACCTACTAGAATGATTCAATATTTTATTTAGAAAACTTCAAAATTTAACAAAGGATGATATTTATGGATTTTAGGATCATTATCAACAATTGATTTCTTTATGACCTGAAAAAAGGGAGTTGAGGTACTTTCTTAATAATTGTAAGAAATTAAGAAGGAGAGGTAGAGGAGGATGCAAGGGAAGAAGATGTAGATATCATGGTCTTTAGTTTTGTAGTAACTACCTACTCAAATACAACATATTCCATGGTTAAAGAAGGATATAAAATAGCCACATTATTAGTAGCTAAGGCATCAAGAAGCTCATCCACATTCTTAGAAACTTGCATAATATTCCAAAAGAGGTATGTTTCTCCCATGTATCACTCTCTACTAGAAGGAAAGGTTTAACCTTCATTAATTAGTGATTTTAATACTATTTAATTAGTTGAACCTTATGGTATTTCAAAATTTTTTGAAAAATGTTTTGTTAGAAACCTAAGGTTTGTGACCCCCATGATGTAGTGCTCACTTTAGTAGTTTCAGAAACAAAGAATGAGGTTAATAGGACAAGCAATGTGAAAGTTATGGGGTTTGGAATGTTTTGGGCTTAAAAAAAAATGCAAAAACTCCTTCACCCTTTTGAAGAAAATGGAAATTTTTTTTAAAGTATGGTGTTATATTTATAGGTTTTTATAGCTGCATTGATAGGATCCCGTATACAGGGTCATGTTGATGCGAGGGGTTGCATCAATGAGATCCCACCAATGTGGCCAAAAGAAAATTTTTTCCTTTGAAAATTTCAAGAAAAATAAATATTTTTTGCACAAATTTGGAGTTCATAGAGACCTAGAAAGGTCATTAACATGAAGAAATGCTTGAAGAAGGCTAGATAATTCACAAAAGAGAGTTTTTTATTAGGAGAATGATTTGAGAAACTTAATAAGGAGTGAAAAACTAGATGCAATCAATGTGGAGCACAAATGGTTTGAATGCAAAAATGTTTAAGGGATGAGGAACTTAACTAGCCCAACCAAGAAGTATGCAATGGGTCCTTCCCATAGCACTCTCATGCCATTCATGCTCTTACATGCCCTCAAACCAAGGAGTTCATGGACCCCATGGGTGATTAATGGGTATGATAAGTTAAGGACTAAACCTCATAAGAAACTACCTAAGAATTTTGACAAATCAAATCAATACATTACATAAAACATGAAAAATGACAATGAGGTAAGCTATAGAAAGCAAATGTAGTGAGGTAGATAGTGAAATGGAGTCTCATATCATGGTCACATGAAGTCCCTTATGGATTTTGTGATTAATATGACTTTATAACATCCACCCTTAGTCTGAATTGAAACCAACCACTTTCAATGACTTCATATTAAAACTCCATGACTAGGCCATCTCCTTAAGGCACAAGAATATCCCCACAAATTAATCATCATTCCTAAAAGAGAAGAAAAAACAAGTAGGAAGTGAGATGGGCCTTAGCTAGAGGGGACCTTCAAGCATAGGTAACATGTCTTTCTAGTCTCATAACCAGTGCTTGTAGCTTGTTATATCATCTAAAAGGTGTGCTTTGAATTTTCATTATTGTTTGTTTAATTTTTTTTGGATTTTATGTTTTTTTTATGGAAACGACACCATGCAAAGACTTTTAGCTTCTTGTTATTCGTCAACAACAAAATAGTGAGAAATCCATGAAAACACTCATGCGCTCAAGATGGTAGACAAGTATAGAGAGCATTAAATCCCCTTGAAGTCACACCCTTGTCTATCCTTTTGATCCTTCCCAAGTTTGAAAACTACCAAGGTCACAAGTTTGTTATAAGTTTTATTATGGAAGGGACCTAATATTTCCAAAATGAGGAATACCATAGAGTTTGTGGATGGGTTGATGATGTGGACTCACTTTTTGTTATCATGAAAAAGAAACCATGTCTTAGTTATCAATACAAAAATACAATGATAGAATCCAGACATTAGCAATCAAATAACATTATAGTACAAACCACCATTAATCAGCAGCTACAGTTCTTAGTCTTGGCAACAATAAAGAAAAACAAAAAAAAAAAACATTAAGAAAGCATTACAAAACCAAAATCAAATAAAGTAAAATATAAAAAAATTTGTAAAATATTTAAGAAAGAGAAAAATGTACCAAAGACTATGTAAAACAAAAAAGTGTAAAGACTAAGGAGCCACTTTAATGGATCATCATGGATGGCCATATTTCCCACGACTAAGTTGGAAGTAGGATATATAAACAAATTGAGCATTCCTATCCATCTATTAAAGTGTTTTGGCCATTGGCTCTCTTAGGCACATAGAAAGATTTAATTTATTGCATGTTGACCAAGAGTTTCTTGTTTGGGCTTTTAGGTTCATATATTAACATGGCCCTAGAAGGAAAGGTTTTGTAGATAACATAAGGCCCATTTCATAACATTTGGAACTTGGTTCTTTGTGGTATGTATGTGGGATTATAGTAGAGGACCCTATCTCCTAGGTGTAATTTAACTTTCCTTATTTTAAGGTCATGTTGTTACTTGTTGAATGCCTTATGCAACTTGTTAGATGATAGGGCTACTAATTGGTTCTTGTCTAGTAAGTTGAGATTGATCAATCTTTTATTTTATGCTAGACTAAGGTCAAGGTTAAGATCACAAGCTATTAATAGTGTACAGAGCTCAGCTTGAATTGGAAGTATTGGAAATTTTCCATACACAAGCTCATAGCAAGAGTAGCCAATAGGAAGTTTTCATGTGAAGCGATAGGTCTAGAGGACATCAATGAGTTTTGTGCTCTAATCCCTCCTATATTTACTAACAATTCTTATTAGTATCTTTTTGATTTCCCTATTTGTAACCTCTGCTCAACCATTGGCTTGAGGGTGGTAGGGTGTTGCTAATTTATGTTCAACCTCCAAGCATTGCATGAGTTTTTGAAAGGTAGTGCTTGTAAAATAAGTATCATTATTAGAAATAAGTGCACGTGGCACCCCAAAATTTCTTACAACATTTTGTTATACAAATTGAGTAGCCATAGAAGATGTGAAATTGGTGATGGCCATAGCTTCTACCCATTTTGTACAATAGTTAACAGTGACTATGATGTACACCTATTCATTTGACATGGGTGTGATAGGACCCATGAAGTTAATGCGCTAGATGTTGAAGGGCTCAAGTCGTTGGATCCACTACTAAGATTCCTTCATATGAGTAGTTATCCCACCATCACATTGGCAACATTCACAAGAGTGGACGAATTGATAAGTGTTCTTGAAAAGTGTTGGCTAATAATACCCTACCATGAGGATCTTCATGATTGTGCATATCCCAGCATAGTGGCACCCACAAGGGCCCTCATGAGAAACTTGAAAAACACATAGTTGATTAGCATCAAGAATACATCAATGAACTAGGCCATCGATGCACATGTTGTAAAGGTGTTCGTTGATCTCCATGAAGCATTTCACCTAGTGAAGAAATTTTTATTTCTTCTTATGATCCCACTCTTGCAATATCTCTTGAGTGCGTAGGTAGGTGAAAATGTGATCATACTAATTAGATTTAGAAGGAATTTGATTAGTTATAGCCTTGAAAAAGAAGAGTTCATCAAGAAACTAATTTGATAGTGGGCTTTCCTCCTCTTTGTTGTCCCATCACAACTAAGACAAGTGTTTAACAATCACATTCTCAGTTTTCTTTCGATCTACCATCGTAAGATCTAATTCTTGCAAGATCACTAGTAACCATATAACATAGGGGCTCACCATTGGTTTTTTCATGAGGAACTAGATTGCATTGTGGTCTATGTGCATGAACATCTTGTATCCAAGCTCATAGTGCCTGAATGTTTTTAAGGTGAATATCACTTCCATCAATTCTTTCTCTGTTATGGTGTAATTTATTTATTTAACCACAATGCTTCTACTGTGTAGTGGATGTAGTAAGGATGTTTCTAATCATCCAATTGCATGAGCACTACTCCCAAGACATAATTTGATGCATCCATCATGATTTGAAAAGGTATGGACTAGTTAGGTGCTTGTAGAATTGGAGTTTCCATGAGCTTGTTCTTGAGAAACTAGAATACATGCTTGCATTTCTTGGTCCACACAAATGGAACATCCTTATTTATTAGCTCCACCAATGGTTTAGTGATCTTAGAGAAAATTTTAATGAATTTTTGGTAGTAGAGAATGTGTCTAAGGAATGATCTCACATCTTTTAGGGTTTCTAGATTTCTGGTAATTTCTTGGATGACCCTTATTTTTTTAGGGTCAACATTGATCCCTTAGAAATTTTGTGCCCCAAAATAATGGCTTCCTAGATCATTAGCTGGATTTTTACTAGCTAAGCTTAAGATTTGTCTTCACACACCTTTTTAGCACTTACTCAAGATGGTCAAAGGCTTGCCCAAATGTATTGCTATAGGTTGAGAAGTCATCCATGAAGACTTCCATCCCACTACCAATTTGCTATTGGAAGATGCTTAGGACAAGGTGTTGGAATGTGGAAGGAGCATTGCATAGGCAAAACAACATCTTTCTATATGCGAAAGTCCCCAAGGGACTTATGAATGTTGTTTTGGCTTGATCCTTTGGTGCGATCTGAATGTGGTTATAGCCACTATAATCATCTAGAAATCTATAGTAGCAATGCCTAGAAATATTATCCAACATTTGGTCTACAAATGACAATGGAAATTGACTTTTGTAAGTTGCCATGTTCAATAGCTTGAAATCAATATAGACCCTTTATTTGCCATCCTTCTTTGGAATTATCACAAGTGGGCTTAACCCACTCATTATCTACCATGGGAGTTATTCAATATTCTCTTTCATGATCTACTTCACTTTGGGATTCAACCACCACTACAATTTTTTATTTGGGTTGATGGAAGGATATGTGTAGATGCGTTGTTGGCATATCCTAGGATCAATTCTAGTGAGTTTAGGATATGATCAAGTAAAGGTTATTGGCCATCTATTGATAACCTCCAATAGTTTCTTTTTCTACACAAGAGCAAGGTTGGCATTGATGATAACCAACTTTCCATTATTTAGAAAGACATATTTCATTTCAGCTAGTAAAGGTTTCAACTTAAGAGGATCTTGTTTAAAGCTTTTAGGGATCTCTCTAACTCTTCCCAGTTGGTTTTATTAGGTTCATCATTAGAGAGTTAGTGATGAACTTACTTTAGTTCATCCATGCCTTCAATGTAGGCACTTGTAATGCTCTTAATGGATTCCATGCACATTGTTGAACTACATTATGCATCAACTATTAGCCATTAGATGCCCTCCTATTTTATGGTTGTTGTGTATAGGCACCTTTAAATTTCTATCACATTAGCATACTATCTACATGCTATGATAGATGTGCTTTTTACGGTCCATAATTTTTGCACATAATTGCACCTTATGTCATTGTATATAATGCATGAAATGTGCTTCCTCTCGATCTTCTCAAAATAATTTTCCTTGGAAATTTCCAAGGAGATGTTTCTGATTCCCAATTATGCATCTATGATGCTCAACCAAGCCCTTTCGATGATGATTGGGAACTCCTCCTTGTAGTTATCAACACAAATCACCAGGAATTTAGCAGGGTAGGATCACACATAAACAATGGTTACAATGTCCTCCACTAGTCCCAAGGAAATAGTGATGGACTAATTTTCCAACTCAAGAAGAATATTTCTATTCTTAGGTGGAGGCAGGTTCTAGGCTTTATACATTTCATGAAAAATAAAATTGATACCAAAACTTAATTCTACAAGAGCCTTGTATGGATTATTCCCAGTGATTTGCAAATAAGTGAGGGGACTCCTAGGATTAGATCATTTTTTGGGAAGGTGATCAACCCTAATCTAATCCATGACTGCATGGTTCAACATTACAATATGTACTTTGGAGTCATTTGATTTAAATGGATCTCGAATGAGGTTGTAGAGGATGAGGGAGAAGTAGGGTCATCAATTGCAAGTGTTTAGGGTTTAGGGTTTTGGTTCAAAAGAAAGGTCTTTTGGGTTTTGTTCTCTAGCCCACTTGGTTGAGGGGTTGGCTATAAGTTAATAGCCCTTGTGGCATTTCTTTGCTATAGTTGGGTAGGAATTTCATCCTATATGGATGAAGCTAATGACAATTGAGTTGAGGGTGGAGGTACAGGTGCAGAAGGATGAGGAGGGTAGAATGAAAATGTGGATTCCCCTCTTAGAGATTAAGCTTTGTAATATTCAAGAGGGTAGTAGTGGTGCTGAAAGGAGGTGTGATTGAAAGAGCCATGTGGAGAAATTGGTTGTTGAACATAGTACCCATAGGGATTTGGCTATTAGTAAGGGTACTATTTCTTTGGTGGTGGCATCCCTCACAACTATGAATGCTACCACTACTAGTACTACTCATGAGGTTAGGGTGGAGCTCCACTTGGATAGTAGGCTTGTTGTTGGTGAAATTGCCTGTAGTTTCCTTAAGGATAAGCAACTTCCTAGGTGCTTGCCTTTTCTCCAATCTAGGATTCAATGTATACATGCTAGATTTCTACAAGTGTGACACAATTTTCCAACATCCCTTAGGATATTTATATTGGTATATGTTACATTTGCCATCATCCTCTATTTTAGATTATGCAACCTCTTCAATGGTAGTAGCTTTGCCCTTACTCTTTTAATGGGCATGTTTAGCCTTCATTTTCCTTTAGTCATGATCACTACCTTGCTCTTTGGACTCTTCTACAATTCTAAGGGTAGTTTGAAATTTTTTGTTCAAAGAATTCCACATTTTATCTACATTGGTTGATATTTTAGAAATAGATTTTTGGATTGACAAGGTTTTACGTTGTACTACTTCATCAAGTGGTGCCTCCTCCTCATTGTCATAGAATCAAACTTTCCTTTTTTAGATGGAAGGATCCCAGTTGTACTCCTCCACACTTTCCCTTTTTCACAACTCACCTTCTTCTTTAGCCACCTGCTCAATCAACCTTTGAATTTTGTGAACTCTAAGTTTTAAAAGTCTCCATTGGGAATAGATCCCAAGAGTTCTCCTAATTTCTATTTGGAGCCCATCTATGATATGGTGGAGTTTCTTCCTATGAGAAAAGCCATGGCTTGGGCACCTATGCAAGAAAGAGTAATATCTATCCATGGTCGCATCCAAGGATTCATGTGTTCCTTGTTTCCACCCTTGAATCTACATTCTAAGGTTGGACACTCACGAGTATGTCTAATACTTCTCATTAAAGAGTTTAGGCATTGTAGTCCATCATCTAATTGATTCTGATTCTAAGGATTGGTACCAATATTTGGCCTTCTTAATGAGTATCCTTAGGAATAGCTTTAATTTTTGTCATTTTTTTCAATGTTCTGGTAGGCATAGAAATTTTGAAAGGCTTACAGATGATTTTTGGAATCTAAGTTGTATTTCATTTTAAACTTTGAAATATTGTTCATATCTAACCATTTGATCCTGCTATCTTTCACATGCCTCATTGGAATAAATATGGCCTCTATAATGTTTAGCATGTTCCTTGGTGCAAGAAAAGGCTCATCATAATCATATCCCCTATTATGGCCATGATGCCTATGATGTTCTCTACTATCCCTTCTTTTGTGGTGGAAGACCTCCCTTGATTAGCCATGTTTTTGGTCTCTATTGGTCTAACAGGCCCTACGATCATCTCTGTCCTGATGGTCACCTCCATCATGGTCATGTCCTCTATAGATTTGGTCTAAGCTAGATGAGGAAGAAGATAAGGATGTCAAAGATGAAGAGGAAGGAGATCCAACACTAGCATGGTGCTTGCTACCCTCTCTTCTTCAGTCATGATCATGATAATCATGCTTGTTGACATCATGGTTCTTGTCCATGTTCCTACCTTGATTCCCATCTTTGGAGCCTCCATGATCATGGAACATATTCTTTCCCAAATTAGGATTATTTGTAGGGCCTTCTTCATCAAAGAAGAAGGGAGGAGAGTTAGTGTTTTGAGAACCCATAGAGAAGGGACCCTCACCTTCCTTCTAGTCCGACATGAACAAGGTATTTCTAAATAGTTTCCCCTTTGATTCCTCATAATGCATCTCTTGTTGCTAATCTTTCTTATGTTATGCCTTAGTGTGATGATAATCTTGATAGTTTTGGTCCTACACAATGTATTTAACATTAATCCTGTAGATGCCCAATTTCATTAGAGTTTGAAGTAGCATTGTAGGAATTGATTGATTAGATGGCAATGCAGTGCTTCCCTCCATGTTCCTCCACCGCAAATGTTCATCCTAATGTAGGATGAAGTGAAATCTAGCACACACTTATCAGGATGAGTATAGAACACTTTACATGGTTGGGCCTATTGAAGCTAGAAATATTAATTACTGGAATGGGGAGCTAAAAGATCTAAGCTCAACAAGAATTTTGATCTTGAATCCCAAGGGCCTCCAGAAAATGGGATTTAGGGTGCCTTAGATGGTCTTGTTGATCAGCCAAGGACTTACAGAGTGTAAATGGGAATGGTTTGGAAATGAAAACATGATCATAGGTGAAACTGAAAAGTGAAAATGAGAACAAAAATGGAAAATTAAATGGAAATGAGAATGAAAATAGGAATGGAAATGACCTACCAAAAATAGAAATGGAAACAAAATTGTAGTTATAGAAATAACTGTAGAAATGGAAATAGAAATTAAAACTTGCACAACATGAACAACAAAATTTATAAAAAGTATACAAGAATTGGGTTCATGATGTGCAAGTTCATGGCAAGGATACAAGAAGTTACTTATCAATGCTTGACGTTTGTTTAAGAAGGCCCTACTCCACGATCTGGTTTGTTCCCAACTTCAATTTTCTGCAACTTAACGTTAGTTTTCGCTAAGTCTACAACATGGGAATGGGATTGGGTTTACACTTTTAGTGCAATGATAGTTATGTGGGGGTTTCTACATCTAGCATACTACCAGTTTCTACTACTGAAAGTGTAGTTGAGTTTCAAGGGTTATAATGACAATTGTGGTAAGAAAATGAAAAAATGTTGTTGTTGCCAAAAGGTTGCAAAAATGCCAAGTGCTTCTATGGCATCATTCTATGGTATTGATGTTGGATATTTATAGGATAGGCTTTTCATTTTTGGGACTACCATTGATTTCCATTGATTATTGACAAATTGGCATTAATTATGAGTTGCAACAGTAATCTATTGTCATTGTAGTTGGTCACCTACTATCAGTGTAGTTACTATTTGTGATAAGTTTGGAATGGACTACATTGACAAAATCCATCCATTTACCATTAATAGTAAATAAAATTTTGGAACTATGTTGGTAGTTCTTTCACTATGCTAGTAGTAGGCAAACGTAATGTACTATTAGTGTAGTTGCATTTTATAGTATGTTTGGAATGGCTTGCAACCATAAAAATCATTCATTTACTATAAATAGAGAACAAAATTTTGTTACTATGTTGATACCATTCTTACTATTTTGGCATTGGCGGACTACATTGAGGTTGCTAGAAAATGGTAAAAGTGGTGGCAAATGTGGAAAAAGTTGGAAACTATGGAAATGATGGGATCCACCAAAGAGTGTTGTGCTTGGTGGAGAATGTTGTCTATGTTGATCGTTGCTGACATGGAGTGATCATGTTGGCTATTTTTGAAAAAAATGGAGATCCCAACAATCCCAACATTGCCATTTTGGTGGCTCTTGATAGTGAATACGCTAGCTACTATGACTATTGAAAGTGTAGTTACAGTGACTACTGAAAATAGCTCCAACGTAGTTGGGGTTATACCCCTACAAAAACCCCTAAAAATGCTATTTTTAGCCATTCTAAAGGCATTTTTAGAATTCCCAAGCCTAAATATGGACATGGGATACCTATTTATACTTAGTAGCTAAGGAAATAACTACTTTTGAAGCATTTTTTGGTCTCAGAAATTTGAAGTATGCAAGATTTTAGCTCAAAGACCACATATCTCACATTTACAATAATCCTTGACCCAAGTTGGAAAATGAGGGTTACAACATGAAATTTGATGGTGTTTCATTAGCCCCTCTTTTTTGATGTCTAGAGGATTGACTTGAGAGACATATACAAAGAATAAAAAACACCACTATAGGTCCATCACCAATGTTCCCTCTCCATCCTTATCTAGTAGTGTTGAACCATGCGCAAGAGTGCTTGTGATGATGGAAGAAGGTTATGATAAGAAATTAGTAAAGAGTTCATAAGGAAATGGTTATGAGGGCTAACAATGTATTCCAAATGTTGACATCATGGCTATGGCACTAACATGTTGATCTATTGGTATCTTCAACATTTGATCTTTGGAAGAGTTGGTCACTCAATAGATGTGTTTGAGGACCCAACACTTAGCTCCAAGGCTTCGTTGGTCATTAGGCTTCTCCCTTTATATGTTTGGAGCTATTGGTTTGGACCTTTGAGGCTTTCTTGGGTATTTTGATTCTTGGAAATTTGCTCCCCCTTTGTGTTTTTTTTTGGTGGGGTGAAACCTTCATTGTGTTTCTTTGCTAAAGTTTATTTTGATTTAATTTTCCTATCAAGTAAGATGTATTACAATTGATGGAATAAATGGTTTTCCATTGAATGAAGTGTATTACATTCAATGGACTTGATGGTGAAGCATGACAAAGGGATGTTGTATGGCCATAGTGCATGAGTGTTGAACATTAGTCAACATTATCATCCAAGGTAAGGAAGGTTATAATCAGGCTATAGGGTTGGGCTTAATGGGATGGTAATGTAAATGATATGAACAAATACTCTTGGCATGACAAGAAAAACTCATTGAATCTTATGCATTGAGATCATGTGGTGACTTGCCACCATGATGAGTTGCACCTCCATGATGAATTTAGGCTTTATCCTACAAGTAAAACTCCAAGAGAACAAGAAAATCAAGCAAAGAAATCATGTTGTTATAATGAAATACATAAGGGTACATAGAATAGTTCAATAGATCTGGCCACCAATGGTTACATGTGTTACTAGTATAAGGCCCTGACAAGCCATGGTGCTAGTTTAAAGTCTTAGTAAACCATGGTGCCGGTTTAAGATTGTGGTAGGCTATGTTGCTAGTTTTGGCCCTAGCAGGCCATGGTTGTTACTTCATGGTTCATGTTCTTCATCTTCTTCATCAAGGTGTCTTTGGTGATACTCATGTCTATCATGAACCCAATATCTCTCTCTATCATAATCTCTATATCTTTGTTTCCTTCTATCAAAGTGCACCAATGACTATGAGAAGGAAGATGAAGCAATTAGAGAATATTGTCAACCTGTTCTCCTTCTATGACTCTAGAGTTTGTCTCTTTGTGATCCAATAGAAACTCTAGGCCTTAAGTCTTGCTTGTACTTAGAGTCCTTTGCTTCTCTTTTAGGTGTCTCTGCAAAGGTTGAATGTAGTTGCACCTTGATAGGTTCTTCTAGATGAATAGTAGGTGTTGGGAAATGGACTTCATGATCTTGGTGAAGTTTCTCTACTACAAATGCATCACCATCAAGTTCTTCTAGGATAATAGGAGATTTAACCTTCTTTTCCTTGTTATGCTCATGTTTGATTTTCATAGTAGCATTCCTCTACACATGTTTTTTTATGGTTTGATAGAATGTTTTCATGTGTTTGGTCACATGGTATCCTTCTTATGTATGACTCAAATTCATTCCCCTTAAAGTTATTGGAAGCATGATGGGTGTTGAATGCTTTGGAGGCAAAAAAAATGTTATCATGTAGGTCTTTTTCCCTCAATTGCCCATCTTAGTGAAAGATGAATGTGAAATTGGAGTAATAATGATCATTATGAGCATGAGATTCTTATTTGCACAGGCATACTCTAGTCTTTATCATCATTTGTTCTATATTGCCCCTTTGTAACTCTTTGGTAGGTGATAGTTTTTTCTTAGTTGAAGCCATTTTATATGTATGACAATTGATTAAGTGTATGTGTTATTATGATTATTTAAAAATTATGAAGAATGAATTTATGGTTCTTAATACAATGAAATTTTTAAGATTAATTACTTAGCACACATTAGCACATCCCCAGAAATGCCACCAATGATGAGTGATGGAGTAATCCCAACACTCTACCATACAAGTACAAGTGCTAGTGCATGACCAAATTGTAATTTGTACATGGATAATGTTATTATGCTAATAAGTGACATTGATTTCATGATCGTTGTCTTCCACTTTGAGTTAGTGAAGACTAAGCATATGGTTTAACTTGTATTAAGGTGTATGTTAAATGATTTTGTATAGTTCATTTTACTCCCAAGTGTAAACATAATATAAATGAAGTTAAATGCTAAGTCTAAGTAATGACAAGAATGTAAATGTATTCTAGCCTATAGTGATAAGTATCCATTCCTAGTTTACTGTATATGGCTTACACTCATGTAACCATTATTGGGTTATCAAGTGTTATGCTACTGGGCAAACCAAGTAATAACACTACTAGGATTACCAAATGATTACACTTAAGCACTCAAAACTAGTTGTACTCATTCAACTTTACTAATCAACAACAAAAGTAAAGTACTTTGAGAATATAAAGAGTTAACTAAGTAAACATGAAAATTAATCTAAGTGAAATAGCAAACTAAGTGGATGTTGTAATAATGAGAAGTAATCTCAATATTTATTTTTAGTTATGAACTATGCCCAAGTACATTTCACTCAAATAAAGATTCCATTCAACTATGGAACATCACACTATGGGCATTCATTCTATCACTAACTAAGAAAATAAACTGTAAGAATTTCCTTAAGACTTGGAATTAAAAGTTGTTGATCATGCACATAAGTGTAAATATTTATAGGGTTTCATGCATCTTGAGATATCATATCAATAATGACATAGCATGGGTTGTGACATTATTGCTACGATATCACAATAGATGAAAATTTTACTTTTTCAACTACTTCGAAATTTTGCATTAAAGTTTTCATAAAATATAAATGGCACTAGATTGATATTACTATGGCTTAGGAATAATTTATTCTTCAAACTTTCCTCTATTTTCTTAATCAAGTATGCTCCTTGAAATAGTCTAACATTTGGACATGTTGATTTGACATTTAAATGTGCTTTAGCTACACATACACATCTTCCTAATAACTAAATTTTTAGTATCAATGTTAAGGCTATGTAGCTTCTCTTGAATCTTGATTGTTTCCAATGATTTAAAGTTGTAGGATTTCAAAAATCATATCTTTTAAACTCTATTCAAGTCTTTGTACCAATACAAGCTTTGTTTCTTGATAAAAGATCACTCAATGATTCATGTTATGATTTCTATAATAGGCTAGTTTATATGGCTCAAAATAAAAAATTTCATAGGAACCTTTTTGCTTGTAAATACCTCTGTATCACATCTTTTTCAAGTTTGGTTAGAATTAGTATAGGAATTTCCATGGTAAGACTTCTTATAGGCATAAGAGATCAACATCCAAATCTTATAACTCTACTAAGATATGTGGATATTGATATTCATGCCAATATAAGGCCCATGGTGGATAAAAAGGATGTTGTCTTTCCTTGGTTAGAAATCTTGTAGGCACATTGTATCTTGCAACTTTCATTCTCATTCTTGGATTCTCTTCTGAACCATTACTCTTTATGGGTATCATACACCTTGTTGGAACAAGATTATGATTCTTCATGTTGTTCTATTGTATGTTTTGATTGCATGAAAAATTGATATACATCTTCTTGATCATTCTAATTTATAAATTGATTTTGGATTGGTAACATATAGCTACTTACCTAGATTTTTAATGACCTCTCTACCCCTGCCCTCCCCACCCCCTCCCTCTTAAGACACTGACTCTGACAATGTCACTAATGACACCTAAGGGATTAGTAATCTAAGATTACTTATCTACAAAAGTTAAGCACTTACTCTTAAGGCTCAAGATGACCTAAGAGATTAAGTTTATTAGTCCCAACAATTAAATTGTTATTGTTAGGCATTATTAGTTAGTCTAAGTTATGGCCTCTTAAGGTATAATTTAAGATATCATCTAATTATTGAGTGCCCAAATGATAAATATGACTATGCAGGTATTAGAAATGATATCACCATTGAGTTTAGTAAAATGAAAAATGTTTGAAATAACTATGCAGGTATTAGAAATGAACATTCTATGTCCAATTTATGCTAAAAATTGAGCCAATAAAGGTCATAAATTACTAGGTTGGGCAAGGATTAAAAGCTAATTTTGAAAGCTCTATGGGGCTGGTCTAACTTCACCATTATGTTCAAGAGATTAAAATCTATAGGAAATGACTTTTTTTTTTTTTTATCAAAATAGGCTTCTGAAATTTAAAGTTATAGCTTTTTGAAGTTTAGAAGTTTGGGCACAAAAAACAAAACTTCCCAAGAGGTCACCCATCCCAATACTACTCTAGTATGAGAGTGCACTTAATCATGAAATTTTTATTTGAAGTGCTACCATTTCATGAAATATTTTATCTATAATTTTTTTTTTAGTTTTTTGAACTCACGAAGAAAGGTGAAGAATGGTGACACCGATGGAAACCACAAAGATGGAGGTGCTCATAAAATAGAACTATGTGTGGCATGAGCAAGTCCTGCAATGATAACACCATGAGCACTAGTGATAGCACAACAATGCCAATAGTCTTAGAAGGAGAAACTACATAGGAAGGGAGGAATTACATGCCCCACTACTACCATTTGCTTTGACATGTGTGGTGGTACTACTAGTGCTACTACTATTTATGCTTGTCCGTTAGGAAAAGAAATGGCACCAACATTGACACCCAATGTAGAGAAGCAGCATAGAGGTCAAGCCTAGCAATGTCATCATGGCTGCCATAAGCCCCTACACATAGAGTCAAGCCATGATTAAAATTGTTCTAGGAGGAACTTAATAATGACATTAATTAATTAACATTCTAACATAACTACAAGATGTTTAAGAGTTACCTGGATTGATGTATCTTTGTCTTACCAAGGTCTCTTACACTTGATGAATCTTGGTGAGGCATAATCAAATCTTCATGGATCATCTTAGACAAATAGTGCATATAGTAATCATCCATAACTCTCCCTAGGTGATGGCTCCATGGTTCATCATTAGGTTGTAGTCAACCCTTGGATTATGGTTTTCTCTAATACCAAATATGACATCCTATTCCTAGATGTTATGGAAAACATCAAATATACATTATATTAGGCATTAGACATAGGAGATAACATAGAAAATATCAAATATGTGTAACATTCAACATTAAGCATAAAGAAAAGAATAGGAAAAATATGAAATAAAAGAGGAAAAATGATTTATTGATAAGGAATAGTGTATCTAGGTCATGCTCTAAGTGTTCCTTGGGGTTATCATCCTTTAGCATCTATTCCTTAAAGGTAGTCAAGCACTACGATCATGGTTAGGCCTACAAAAAACGAGAAGGAATGGCTAATAATTTTCTTATCATACTTTACACAATAGCCATTATTTGTCTTTACTAGCTCCACAACTCCATAATGATACAACCTCTAATTCTTGGGTATAAATACCTTAGGTCAAATCTCCAAAAGTAACCTCAAGAGACATGTCTATTACTACAACATACCATTTTGACTCTTAATTACAACTATCTTTTTCATGTCTTGTTCCACTAATCTTAATATTAGTTATGAAAAGACACCATCTTTGTTATGTAGCAACACCATTTGGAAATGTAGACATTACAACAACATAGGATGGTGATGCGACAATATAGAAATAGTAATGTAGTGATGAAACTAAGATATGTAGTCATGATAATACTAGAATTAATATCATTATGCACTATTCCATATGTGTAGGGTATAAAAGATAAATTCACACTAAACTAAACAATTCTACTCATAATCACACTCACACTCATTTTATTTGGATGCTCTTGAGTAGTTAAGGATCATGATGCATGAAGGAAGTGAATAAGAAATATTTGGTGACGAGAAAAGTGGAATCCACTAGAGAGCATGTGGGAGGCAAACCATGGAGGTCAAGGCAGCAAAGCTAGAGCTAGCACTAATGATGTTAAGGTTAGTATCTTCCCCCTCTTCCCTACCCCCCTCCCCACCTCTACTTTTTTTTGTGAGTTACATACGCAAGACAAGGATTTGGTGCAAGGTGAGGATAGGATGTAGATAATAATTGTGCTAGTAAACATCGATGGAACTAGTGATAGAGATGCTTAGTTATGGATGCCAAGTGTATCATTATATGACATGCAATACATGCCATAGTGATGTAGGAACACCTCTTCCAATTCCCTTGTGCTTGTCCTATAAGTTGTTTTTGCAGGATTCACGCTTAAAGAATACCTAGATGAGTTTTTCCTATTTTTTATGCCTTCTTGAATTGATTTTTAATGATGAAGATTCTTGGATGTTTTTATGATCATTGAACTTAGAAATGAGGGATGAATAAGTTCCCCAAATTGAAAATTCAGCCACACAAAGCACACACAATTTTATGTGGTTACCCAACTTGAGTACTCCATACTTGAAGGATAAATCACTTGCACACCTCTAGAATTTGTTCCTCTCAAAATGTGGTTTGAAAGATACCACACCCTATATATCTCTAAGCTCCACAGTAAAGTGGTTCATCACTACAAATCCACTCAACCTTGTAAGGTCCTAACAAGCTTAGAATGTGGTTTCCAAAATCCTATAACCTTTACAACTTGAGCTCCACTCTAGAGTATTGTGGAACTACACTAACACTTAATCTCATAAGATCCCAACAAGCTCAAGGATGATGCCTTCCCACAAGAAGCACATTAACCCCATGGGGCAACAAAAAATAAACAAAAATTACAAGGAAAGGATGAAATTGATTTGCTGATCCTTGTACTTTGAGTTACAACACAAATGATCACTACTACAGTACAATAGGTAGTACAATGAAGCACACAAATACAATAGAATAATATGCACAATGATTGCTTGATGTTGACACTTGCTTGCACACCAAAACTTGCACATTCTCCAATAGAATGAAGTTTTCTTATAGCCTTGATTCTTTCAAAATCACCTTGGAATTTATGCAATGACTATCTAACAACTAAGGGTGATGTCTTCTTCAAGATTGGGACATCTCACTATTTATACCTAAATTCTGGATAAGCATCTCACATCCAAGGGAGACATCTTCTAGGAAATGTCTACATGTAGATGTCTTCTGCTATTGGTAAACATCTACTATTTTTTCAAGACGTCTTCTCTGGTTCTTCTATACTTCAGCTAAGACATATTTTGCTTCTTGTAGACATCTTCTTAGGGGCTTTGTTTCTCAAGGCTTTCTTATTATTGATTTGGCTCTTTCCTAATCTTGGGAACTTCTCATTTTTTTGTAGTCTTCATTATTTTCCTTGCTTCCACTTAAGTCCTTGTAGTCTTCACATTGATATCTTGATGTATCTCTCATTCCTAGAGTCTTCATTTATGTCTAGCATATCCTTGTGGTGTCCACTTTTTGTTCTATAAACACAACAACCACACAAACATCCTTGTTCTCCATTTTTCTTAAGGCTTTAACATACCAAAAGGTCAACATTTTTGGCATGTTTGAAAGTTTTTTTTGGCTTATTTTGATGAGTTTATGAGGTTCCAAGGTCTATGTAAACTTGTTAGAAGGCATCTAAAGGCTCCTAGCATCAAAACAAGCATTTTTACTTTTTGGCACCTAAAGGATAGATGCCTCCCTAGAAACATAGAAGTCTCACCTGAGATATCTCTCCTGAAGTGTAGACATCCCAAGACCAAAGTAGACATCAACCAAAAATAGTAGATATCTCTCTTGAAAGCATGGCTTTCATAGTAGATGTCTACATGAAACAAGAGATGTCTATGTCGATGAAGAAAAAAAATGGTCCAATGTGGCATTTTAATTAGGAAACATTCAAAAGACTCTAAATCCTTGTGGGAAACATCTAGAAAGTAATTAGAATGCTTTCTAGGATTTTTAATATGTATAATTATGTATGTATCCATCCTTGAGAGAGAGAGAGGAGATCTAGTGTACAAGAAGAAAGCTTGTATCTAGCAAGAGTAAGAGAAAGCACTCTTGAGAGTGAAGAGTTGGGCCAGAGAGAGTGGGCTAGCACATTTGGTGAGTGCAATTGGTGATTTTAGCTTCAAGATTAGCTTGTGATGTGTTGATCTATATGTTCTATTGTATTTACTTGTGAGTTGAGATCTCAGTTCCAAATTGTGGAAGATATTTTTATTGGTTATGTATTGCATTAAGAACAACCATTGTATGATTATAGAACCTCATGCTCTACAATATCATTTAAGTATTATAGGTATTTGGATGCTTGTGGGTTATATGAACCCTATTGTAATCTTCGAATAATTTAAGTAATAAATAGCTTTTTTTCTTATTTTCTAGCAAATGAATTTGTCTTCATGTAATATTTGGATTTAGTGCATTGAAGGTGACTTATTTGTGAAGTGAAATTGCTTCACATTGCATGGTCAATGATGGCTTGGTTAAGTAAAAATATCAAAAATGTAATAGGATGTATGGTAATGGCAATGGTTGTCATAACGAATTCTAACATGTGCAATGCAAGGTACACCAATATGTGTCGCACAAGATGCACAAACACATGGTTAGTAAATATGTAAGAATTTTGTTGGAGGGTTCATGATGGGAGGATGTGAATGGTGGTATATGTCAATGTGGTTTTGGCACAAGGAAGGTTTTGGTGTTGTGTGCAAGATTTGCACACTCGAGACCTAGAGCAAGAGGGTACTATAGGCACAATTAGCAACATTGATAGTGTGTCATGGTTTTGGTGGACATGCCATAATGTTTGACACATAACACACTTAAGGATTTTGGTCCTAACAAATGATGAAAGAGAAGGTAGGATTTCACTATGAGTATGCTCAGTAGTGGCAATGGTTAGGGTTATGGCAAGGGCTAATGATCAACACATGATGTACAATAAGGCATGCAAGGATTAGGGACTAATGGTGGCTATGTAGCATATGAGAGTAGAATTGATTTGGTCAGTGCAAAGAAGTGTAAGCTATGCAAGCATGTAAGGGTTTTGGTTTATTGTAGGTAAGGATTAATGCACAAGGATTTTAGCATTAGAGGAAGCTTTGGTGTGCAAGGAAGAAAGGGGAAAAATGAAAGAGAAAATTGGGTACATGTATGATATGAACTAATGATGACAACAATATGTTGGGGCAAATGTCAATGTGGGGTAGATAATGTGGATTTACTAGCTATGGGAGCATGAAAGGCATGCCTTGTCCAGCATCCATTGATGTGCGACCAGCATAGTTGCAATGCCATCAATGCAAAATGTGTAACTAATGCAATTATAGTAGTATCAACACACAATGCATGGCTAGCACAATCATAGCGTGACATAGTGCACAAGAGGCTAAGTGCCTATAGATCATTTGTTTTTTTATTTATTATGTTTTTTTTAATTTAATTAATTAATTATTTTAAGATTAAAATAAAATA
>MNCI01000523.1:33951-58112 GCA_015680685.1 Gnetum montanum | reverse complement strand
CTGATGCCTAACCTCTTCACCATTGTGAGGAGGAGGAACATCATTTTCTAAGAAACCCATTGTGAGGGGTTCCTCGTCTCCTATTTCACTAAGGACATGGGGAACCTTGCCCTTCAACAATGAGTGTTTGCTCTCCTGCCTTAAGTCTCGAATACGTTGGGCATCTGTGGGATGATAATCCCTTATATGATATCTTTCAGCAATGTATTCTGCGAATAAGTCCTGCATGCCAATCTGTGCTAAGCATGGAAGAGCATGTTCAGAACAGATCGATCTGGTGGTAAAACAATATTACCAAACAAATCTCTCCAGCACAACTATTCATCCTGATGGAGGGTAAAAGTGAAATCAGGCATATACTCATCGGGATGAGTATAAGCTATCTTATACTATTTAGGAATTGGCTGGTCTAGGTTATGTGTATGATGCTGACTGTCTTCAGTGTTATCCCTAGGTGAGTTAACCTTATGAGAAGAAGCCATTCTATTGGTGTGCTATTCACTGTTATATATGTTCTTGTTTAACTAATTAACCCAAAGGTTCGTTAATACTCACAATGATGTGAAAGATTTCCTAATGTTCTAATTGGCGTACAAACACTTAGTCCCCGGCAATGACACCAATGATCAATGGCAAGGTACCCCTACACTCAACCATATGAAATGAGAGTAGCACGCACGATCCGATCGAACTCCATAGACTAAATGCCTAAACGCCGCAAGGAAAACTTGGGGTTAATTAATCGTTGTCTTCCCAGACTTTCTTGTTGTTGTCACGGTGTATGGTTAAGTAAGTCCGAGGTATATGATTTTTTTGGTCTTTTATGGTTTATCTCCTATGTAAAAGGTAAAGGGTTGAGAGACTAAAACTAACTCTAACTACAGCACTAAGTCCTAGTGTCAGCATCCATTCCCACTTGCCGTACACACCCTAAACTGTGCAACTGTGGCTACCAAACGCTAATTGTTACTGGGATTACCACACGTAACACACGTTCTCGAAGTGGTCATACTGAGGCACCTAACTAACCTAAGTGTGACAAGCAGCTGATTCCTTGACTAGCCGTACACATCTGTAGATGCTCGTAATCAAGTTGTACTTGTCCCACGTTCTAGGAGGTAAGGGTGAGAGAATCTAATCGCGATGAGTAGCTGATTCCTTGGCTAGCCGTACACATTCGTCAATGCTCATAACCAAGTCGTACTCATGCCGCGTTACTAGGAAAGCAATAAATAACATTAATTAACCCTGTCCATGTACTACAAGGTTTATCCACAAAGCTTGTCTTTATTGCCGTACACAACTTGCGTTCAGGTACAAAGCTACTCGAATAAAGAACCGTTCACTTGGGGGACTCCTACTACGGACACATGGAAAATATTCTATCTCTGGGGTGATCAATCTGCCATAGCTTCTATACTTCTAGCCTAGGATGGGAAATGAGGGGAGTGCCACCTCTTATTTATAGATTTGGCGGCGGACTGCGATATCGCGGCGGCCGCGATATCGCCTACGTGATATCGCGGCTTGTGCATATCATGTCTCATCAGTAATGAAAGGAAAAAGATGATGAGGAGTTGAAAAAGACCAACTTCTACACAAGTTAGGATGATGGTGAGTAAATTGAAGAAGAAGTAAACAACTCTACCAAATATTCTCATCTCATATGCATGGTGCTTACAAACAAAAGCTCTCTATACAAGGCTAAACAAGGTGGTAAGCATGATGAAAGGTATAGTGAACTAAGAGAAGAAATTCTTATTTTACATTATTTGCTTAGAAAGGCAAAGAAATTTTTAAATACTAAGCTTAATGCTATTCACACTGAATTAAAAGGAGAAACCTCAGACATAAAGGCTAAGATTCAACAACTAACTCCTTTAAATAAGAATCACAGAAATTTTCAAGAAGATGAGACTCATGAAAAATAGCCAAAGAACTTAGAAAAAGTCTCATAGGATACAAACTTAAGCACAAGCATAGTTAGGTTTGATAATGTCATTCATGAGGAGAATACTTTAATTATTTGTAAAAAATGTGGTAGTAAAGAAAACTTTGGTTATTCTCATGATGATCAAAATAAGATTAATACTTGGTTTTGTCAAAAAGGTTCTAGTAAGGATATTTTGCAAATAGCAGTAGCTAAAAATGAAAATAAGTGGAGAATTAAAAATTTCCTCAAAGAGACGGATGATGTAATAAGTGATCAAGGATTCATTCATAAAGAACATGAATAAATAGAGTCATCATAAAAAAGATCTAATGAAAAATAACCAAAAGGTAGGGAAGTACTTCATGATAGCGGACTCATCTCAAACTTCATTATTCTTCCTCTTCTTATTTGCAAGCAAGGTAACTCAAGGTAAGTTTCAATCTCTTTGCTTGCTAGATGTTGTATCAATATTTAATTTTGGAAGTTCAAATTATTTTTTATTTTTTCTTAGTTTATTTAAATCTATGTGATGTTAGCTCCAATAATCTACAAATGTTAAGATAAGCGCTTACTAGAGAAGATATTTGGTATTGTTAGAATATTTGATTTTGGTATCTTTTGGAAATATATGAGCATGATGTGATTAATATTATAACTGAATGAAAGTTTGTGGCACTTGTAAACTTTTAAAAAAATTATTGAAAAATGATCCTTTGATAGTACAAAGCTCATTTCTTTTGAACAATTTTTTTTTTAATTTAAGCTTTTACATTGGTACCTTTAATGTAATTCATATATCTTTTGAGTAAAGCTACTTTGAATTCCTTAAGCATATGAATAATTTGCTACCTTTATGAAAGGCCTTTATCTCAACCTTGGTCTTGATATGACACTCTAGATTTATGGAGACTTCACCTAGTCCCTTGTATAATTCTCAATGTATGTGTGATGTTTATGTCTATTTTCTTGCAATGATTTTTTATGATTTCAATATATTTAACCAAGTTTTGAAAATGTTTTAGACTTTTTTCTACATAAATAATGGGAGACCTTAGTCTCCATACTTGATCTTAAAATTTCTATGTAGCTTAGAGATCCTAAAAGGCTCAAAAAAAGTATACAACTCTCTATACAATAGATGCATTATGACCAAAGAAACTATAAATGTTTCAAAAGATGGGTTATATATGTAGGAGGAGTCTTGAGTGATTCTCTCAAAGATGTGATATCATAATTGCACCTTTATCAAAACAAAGCAAGTAAGAGCATATTCATCTGAATGTATCATTTTTGTACCTAAGGACCTTCTTGCAATTATAAGTTGAGAAATACTCGCAATGGTAAGTGCTCATGATCTCCCTTGTAAGAAATTGTAGGAAATGAGTATATGTATATATATGTTGGTCTCAACATGATTATCAGTTTGTGAATTATGTATTTTTAGGTAAAAAGTTGGGTGGTTGTGTTTGATTATTTGATATATTGAGCTTGATTAGTTGTGGTGTTTTGTCTTAAAAGCTGAATATGCATGTTTTTACTCTATAAATACTATTCCTTATTCATTTATTATTACTTCGAAAAAAGGTGAATTGGTGTGGTGAGCATGGATATTTGTTAAAGTCCTATGGGATATTTGTTACTAATGGTTTATTGGTTCAAAAGACATGTTACAAGATCCTAAATTCCCAAACTTTGGACTTTGGCATTTGGTTTTTAAATTCTCTTGAAAGGCTTGGTTGTGCTTAATAAATAAAGGGAAGATCTTAATATAAATCAATTTAATTCTAAGAATTCTGGATGTGATAAATATTTATTTGCTTATGTTTGTTTAAAAAGAGATAGTTGGTTGTCATATAAATGATTGATTTGTTGATATAAGTAGATATCTTTATTTGTCTTAAAAATTGAATTTTCCTGTTTCGCCTACCTTATGTGTTAGCATTTTATTTCAAATGGAGGAGAACATTAGATAAAACTTGAGTATTGATCATGACTTTTTGACACTAAGACAAGCTATATGATCTTCAATGATAAACTTTCATCTTTGAATTTCAACTATAAGTATTGTACATCCTTATTTCTAACATTCTTATATGAATCAATAAGGAGCAGCACTTATTTGGTTTAATCAATCCTATTCTATCAATGCTCAGGGATGTGTGCTTTTTAAATTGCTTGTTCTTCCTTGGCAATCATGTTTACTTCTATCGCATTCTCAAGTTCATACACATTTTTTTGTGATTATTTGCAACTTTGTCTTGACTCCTTTTTTATTATGTCCAAAAATGGGAAGAGTTAGGTTGATTTGACATGGTTAACATTTTATTATGGTGTATTATGCTATGAGGTGACTAATGTTATAAGCAAAACTAAGAATATATGTCTTGGTGCTTTCTAGAAACTACTAATCCATTTTCTTAAGCTTTGAACATCAGCAACAAGGGGGAGATTGTTGATCTTTTGGTATGTTTAAACCTTAAGGAAAATAAAGAACAAGGATGTTTGTGTGATTTTTGTTTTTATAGGATAAGAACATGGAGACCACAAGAAGATCCCAAGAAATGACATATACAAAGAGATGTCAAAGTGGATACCACAGGAACCTGCTAAACAAGAATGAAGACTCAAGGGATGAGAGCTACAATGAGATGTCAAATGAAGTCTATAAGGACATAAGTGGGATCAAGGATAAATATGAAGAATACAACAAAATGAAGAAGTTCCCAAGATCAAGGATGAGCCAAATCAACAAAAGAAAGCCTCAGGAAGCTCAACCCAAAAACTGAGAAGTCTTATATAGCAAGTAAAAGATGTCTTGGCTAAAGTATAGTTGTTTAGAAGAAGACGTATACAAAAAATAGTAGACATCTACTTTGAGATGTAAACATCTCCATGAAGACATCTCCCTATAGACATCTACCATGAAGAAAATACCTCTATCCAAAATGAAGATCTGATGTAAAGAGACGTCCCAATCTTGAAGAAGACATCTCCAATGATGGTTAGATAGTTGTTGCATGAATTTAAAGGTGATTTTAGAAACATCTAGGCTATAAGAAGACTTCATTCTCTTAGGGAATATGCAAATTTTTTATGCAAGCAAGTGTCAACATCAAGCAATCATTGTGCATATTATTCTATTATATTGTATGCTTCATTGTACTATTGTACTGATCTATTGTGTTGTACCACAAAGTACAAGGATTAGGAAATTAATTGCATTGTTTCTTTGTGATTTTTATTTTTTTCATTACCCTACAAGGTTGATGTTCTTCTTGTGAGAAGGCATCATCCTTAAGCTTGTCAAAATCCTATGAGATTGAGTGTTGGTATAGCGCCACAACACTCTAAACCAGAGCTCAAGTTATAAAGGTTGTGGGATCTTGGAAACCACTATCTAAGCTTGTTAGGACCTTATGAGGTTGGGTGGATTCATGGCATCAAATCACTCTAAGGTAGAGCTTAGAGCTTATATAGGATGGTACCCTTCAAACCACTTTTGAGAGAAACAAACTCTAGAGGTGTGCAAGCAATCTACTCTTCGAGTGTGGACTACCCAAGCTAGAGAATCATGTTAAAATTTATTGTGTGCTTTGTTTTGAAGAAATTTTGATTTGGGAAACTTATGCATATCCCCTTCTAAGTTCTACAGTCCACAAAATCACCTTCAAGGACAACTACTATCATGAATTTCCTAGGGAACATCTAGGTTTCTAGAATCTAAACTTTCCTACCATACCAAGAATGAATGCAACTCCCAATCATGCTATCTCATCATAGAGGTTGGAACACTAAAATAATCAAAAATACACCAAAGAGATGGGGTGACACACCATAGATTACAAAAGAACCATAAGCCCCAAGTCATGAGAGCATAGGCTTAAGTGTCTTTTAGCACATAGAGGTCCACCATGTAGGGCCTGCAAGAGAAATCAATGATTTGCATAACTATAACACCATATGTTTAAGGATGGACCACCATCCTAGCACTTGCAAAAACTACCCCAAGGATCACATCCAACCATGGGAGAAGAAGTCTAGGTATTGATATCTAGAACTCATCTCTACTACATATTAGTCATGACAGCATCACCTTTGATTTGAATATTCGATCTACCATTGTGATTTACATGGCCATCATGAACCATCCATTATCAAGATCAAGTTTATTAAACTAATTTTTTTAAATTTTAGGCTACATTTCACCATCAATCACTTATGAATAATTTCTACCAATTAAGAAATCTAGAAGAAAGAGTTCTACAACTTATCCTATCTCAAAAATAACCAGCAAAGGACATATCAACATGGCATACCAAGATCACCAAGGATGCAAAGCATCAATTCAAGGGCACCATGGACAAGAACATGCCCTAACCTCCTTATAACAACACTATTTACAAAATAGAATTTTTCATAGAGCTTCTAGAAGATCTCATATCAAGAAACATAGGATGCTTTGAAAACATAGAGAAAAAATGCTTCAAGGATAAGCATAGGGAAATATTGTATATCAAGTTTGGCCTTATCATAGGATGTGACATAGGCCTACAATAAGGGGACTACTAATCCACATAGGGAAACAACATCTAGCACTTCTATGTGCATGATCTATTGAAGTTGAATATAACATAACATTACAATATTACATACTCGAAGGTAGGAATACATTTGGTAAGCATAATACATGACATTCGAGAATGCTACCTAGGCCTAGAAGGCTATAGGAAAAACTACCTAAGCCCATCCTAAGCTAAATGATTTAGGCCAGTAGGAGAAATACCAAAGCTACATCATGCTATTCTAAGAAAAACCTATCTCAGTCTCTACACATACATGAACAACTATAGCACTAAACCCACTATAAGACTACCATCAAACACAAACAAACTAGGACACAAATGCAATGATTGAATAACATAGAACACCATCTGGGAATCCATCACCCACCATAGTGGAATCTCAAGCCATTGGCCACTCCTAGACTACTAGTATTTGGCATGACCAAGAATACTATTCTATGTCATCTGCTAGCCCAATATCTATAGGATCTAGTAAACCATTGTCCTCTATTAGTGTCCACCCAGCACTAAGAGGTAAACAAAGCATGATGTACTAGCTAATTCACCATAGCAAGGGTACTAATAAATCCACAACCTAATGTCAAGATTTCAAGACCATGTAACCAATTCATGAAGGTCTCAAGAGCACTTATCTTCCCTATAGATATAGTGCTCACAAAATCAACTAAGGTCACCAATATTTGTATCTTTATACCTGTGTTGCCTACAAGGCTAAGAAAATAGCTCAAAAATAGAAGAGTTATTAGGAACATGATTAGCACATTAGCCTCATACACAACCATCAAGCATGATCACACAAGAAATAATGATCTCACCATACCATCAAGAGAAAGACCTCAATAACACACATAGAGATCAATCATGCAAAACTTGATTGGTAAATTAGATACACTCACACAAAAGAATTTTCCATGAGGCATACTAAGAGAAAGAACTAGAATACTCTCAAAATTCTAGAGATCCATATACGAAAAATGTTCCCAACCACTGACACTGGTTCCCACTAGGATCAAAATCTCAAAAAATTCACAAGATGCATGGACACTAGAAAATAATTATCTCAACTCAAAAGATGAAGAGGGAGACTAAGATCTAGCCAATAATAGGTCTCACAATGAAGATTAAATTCTCACTATGAAGAGCAACATCAAAGAGGATGCGTCCATAAGGAAAGACTCTCAATAAAAGAGGTGAGGTCTCAACAAGAACCATCAATAGGATAACCTTCTCCAAAAGGTCTCCAAATCAAAATGCCCAAAGAAATGTCATCAACCAAAGAAGTGATGCCACGAAACCTAGGGCAACATAACAAATTTAAATGAGAAAATGTGATACCCAAAAGGTCCACAACAAGTGCAATCATACCCAAGCATAAGAGGTTATCAAAATAAGGACCACAACAATTTGATCTTAGGGATGACACACATGGCCTTAAAATGCATACTCAACAATCCCAATAATAAGTCATCAACTAGCATATAGCACAAAGCCTTGTGTTAACAAAGATAGCCACTACAAGAGGGACACACACGTAAAACTTGAAATGCAGTAAAGAAAGACATGCCCACACAACTAGAAAAACATACAACAACAAATATAAGCATACAAAGTCTACCAATGACAATCTTGATCCATCCAGATCAAGGCTCACCAAGAGCACATGTCCGAAGGCTCTCCATCCTAAGGGACTTTGGAACCAGCATGTCATAGTTTGTAATTTCCACACTCATTGTATCTAAGGTTAGTGGGGGTGCAAGGATACTACATCCTACATAATCTAATCAACACCATATTAATACATGTCATCTGGGTGGAGACCGAAGTAGAGACTAGGTCTAATTCATCCCAGATGAACCACTAGAGACTAGAGATGAGAGCTCCTTGAGAAACAATTTATAAGTTGCCAATAGAACTCTCCTTACCAAATAGAAGTAAAATTGCAGCTAGTCCAACAACAAGTAAATCAATGAAGGAAAACATCATAATGCAATCATATATGCCCTCTAGTGAGAACAACACACATGGGCACCTCACACCGTAGCATCAACCCCATAATGAAAATTCTTAAGAGTCTTACCATAAGGCAACTCTTTGAAGGGTACATGAGGATATGATCCTATATCATCAAGATATATATATGAAAGGACCATAAATACGAAACCTAGAAGGTACAACAAAGCAAGAGAGTAACATGCTTATCACAAAATAATATAAAAATGCTCTGATACCATCTATAACAACATTTCCCTGATGTTGTTTGGCACCCCAAGGAATTCCCTTAGATCTAATGGATCTAGGGTGGAAGACCTGGGAAATATGCCTCTACATAAGCAAGTAACCCTTAGAAGGGAGCATGTGGCACAACAACTTCTTAACAAGAGAGAATACACCTCAAGGAGAACCTATACATTCTAAACAAGGACTTAGAAAACAAGTACATAAGCAACCCTGTAGACATCATTGGTGGAAAGAGAGGCGATGTATCTATAAGGGATGCCTCATCCCCAAACCCCTCATGATCTAGTACAAGGTTTGGCAAGGCACCGCACTAGAACTATCTAATGCTAGCTACCTACATATCTACAACCACCACAAAATCAAGGCCATTTAGTTCTCTAAGTGAAGATAGAACAAATAGAACTTAGACGGGGGTCCATATGAGGGAGTCTTACTACTGGCTTGGTACTACCATGCCAGGATGGGTTTTCTAACACTTGAGTATTACTCAAGGGTACATCATCACATTCCATGCCCCTAAACCATGGGAAGAGACTAGGAGAACCTCCATCTTGGGACCTCTCTCACATTGTTGCTTTTTCTTACAAAACATTTTACAGATATAAACTTTTTTTATAATGTACATACAATAATTTTTGCAAAGCATAATTTATTCATTTTTATAATGTGAATAGTTTTAAAATTTTTATTCTCATATTTCAAGTTTGATTCCATGAATAGTTTCATTGAATATAAGAATAGTTCCATTTTCTAATTTTCATTCTTCTAGTTATTTTGGGATCCATCTAGTATCTTAGCATGATCTAGATAGCCTAATATATGTTTTGATTAGAAGAAGACGCATATGTGCTTAAAGTATCAAATATACCATATATCAAATCCAAATAATTCCTAATTCTCATTGTAAGCTCCCAAATTTATAGGACCTTATAGAACATACTTGCATGGTAGTTATAACTAGGAAGATTTTGATTACTACTTAAATTAATAAGGATAGGTCATGAAAATGGGAAGGTTAGTGTTAAAACATCATTGAGGTTGTAGCATAACTATCTCCTTGTAGTTCATTCTCCTAAACTATTATAGTGCCTTATGGAAGAGGTGTGTGATAGTTTTTTTTATGAATATAGGAAATCTTTTGGTTTAGTTGGTTTTGATTTTTCTTTATTTTTTAAATGAAATAAAATTTTTCAAATACTAAAATGTCAAGACTTTTTAAACTATGTATATTAATCAAAATGAAGGTACTTGTAACATACTTGCCCAATCTAACAAGAACAATAAAAAATCAAAGTTATCATCCTTATAGTATGAGCTCATTTAGAATCTTTATAGTTAACAATTTTAATTTTATGATGTGATTAAAATTTTAGTTTCAATCCTAGGTGTGACATCCCATCCCCGAATGTCATGTCAAACATCAAATATATGATATATTAGACATTATGCATATGAATNTGTCAAACATCAAATATATGATATATTAGACATTATGCATATGAAGGCAATATACCAAATGCAAAATATATGTAACATTCAACATTCTATATAAAGGAAATAACAAAGAAAGTGTAGAAAGAAAAAGAAAAGAATGCTTTATTGGTATGGAGTAGTGTATCTGGATCATGCTCTGAGAGTGTTCCTTAGGGTTTTCTTCATTTGGCATCTATCCCTTAGAGGCAATCCAAAACTACCACCATGGTTAGGCCTATAACCCAACCAAAAGGGATGGCTAGTCCACTTCCTGTCCCGCTTCGCCCAGCTCTCATGACTTGCCATTCCAGGCTCTACCACTCTGTTCTTGGCATGACCTCTAAGCCTTGGTATAAATTCCTTAGGTTAAATCCTAAAATGTTACCTCAATAAACACATCCATTATTATAACATGCCCTTTCGGGTCTTAATTACAACTACCCATTTGGGTCTTGTTAAGATAACAATAAAACTTGTTATGAAAAGGCACCATCTTCATTAGGTAGAAGCATCATTTGGGAATGGGGACATAACACTAGAAGCATGACCAAATAAATATTTAAACTACCAATTTCTACTAATATTTATGTGCATCTACATATATTAAAATAGCTTATTCATATAGATATGATAGTGCATCATTGAAGCAATAATGGTCTAAATGCCAACCCTCATCTACAAGGATACATAGGCTCAACTTGTGAATAATTTATTTAACACCATGTAAAGTATATAAATGCTAATAATCAAGTAATATTAACATGATTTTAATGCTTTTATCTTAAATTTTTATCTCACACACCATTATAATTACAAGAAAAAATCAAAAAGCACAAATGTTTAAGCAATAGTTTTTTTAGTTTAAAAGAAAGCTTATATCATACTTTATAGAAAATAATGGACATCACTAGGGATATAAAAATTTACAATTATTGTTCTATAAGCCATCCTACCACCTACTCTTCTCATTATAATTTGCACCTTATTTGCTAGAATACTAAGACATGTAGTAATTACCTATTACAAAAGAATGGGATTCTCGTTTGAAGAATACAATCACACTCTCATCTTCATCTGGTATTGAAAATGATGTCTATATTTGTAAGTAGAAATAATACTAGAACCAATAAACACATATAAATGAATATTGATATTTTTATAACATAATATTATAATGTAAAACTTATTGCGTATTCATTATAAACATTTGAAACTAACATGTTGATAGAGATTACCATTGTTTTCAAATAAAAGATTTCCTGTTAGAACATTTGCTTTGCTATAATAGCAATTACATTGTGTATTTTAATAGGCACCTATTAGGATTTTCATGTCACATTAAAGATTTTGTTGTTGTATTAGTGATTGGGAAAGCTAGTTTGTTTTCAATTTAATCGTGTGCATGGATGAAGCTATTTGATTGTGATTTCAATTTTTTGATAGATTAGAGAACATCAACATTTGTTTACTTTTGTTATTATTTTCTATGTATGCAGAGAATAGTTAAAATCTCTAGAAAAATCTAAGGCTAGGATGAAGATTAAAGCTAATTCACTGTAACTTTATACTTGAATACTAATGATATCAAAAGTTTTTAAATTTTCTTACATCTTTATGTAATTTTGTAAACTTTTCTACTATTGTTTTATAACCATGGGAAAATAGGTAATGTAGGTGCAAGTTATCCTTAGTTATTATTTTCTAACCATTTTTTTTTTCATTTCTTTCATGTTTATTAAGGGTTGGAGAAAACTAATCATTGAACAAACAAAAATTTACAAGAGTTTCTACTTTTATTTTAGCATGATCTATATTGAGGTGAGGATGATTTTTCCTCCCATTGTAAATGTATCTCTACTAGTAGGGACTATTTTGGCTCATAATCAGGAACTAGAAAGGTAATTGGTACTATGCTAAATGCAAATAGAACAATATTTAGAATCTCACTAGCTACAAGGTATAAAATAAATAATGGCTTTTTATCTTTTGAAATCATTATGTTATAGAACTTTAAATTATTCCACCATAATAAAACTTTTCCATCTCAAAATCAAATAATTAATGTGTTATACATAGTCTATCCAAGCTTTAATCCTTTCCTATATATTTCTGCAAGAAGCCTTTTAGCCTAATCACTATTATATAAGATACTCACAAAGAGTGGCAAAGAAGATATTATAAGTGTAATGGTGTGGAGCTAATCCGTTTGCCTTCATCTAAGCTAGTAGCTTAAAAGATACACAAATTTCATGGTTTCCATAAACAAGAATATTATAAGTGAATGTTTTCAAACTATATTTAGCTTCCTACATATTCAATACTAGATTTTTAGTCTTGCTCTCATCATAGTTACTTTATCATTTTAAGATCATCTTAGCTTCCATGGTTTAGCTATGCTTCTTTGAATTACGTAAAAATATATGTTCTTGTATCTTTTAGTTAAGTTTTTAGGTATGAAAACAGAGTTATTGGGAAACTACAATTGTTATCCTATCATGTATCTTTTTTGTTGTGTTCTATGTAAGCTTTTGACACCATTATTTTAAGAAAAAAATAGAAGCAATGTACACAACACTAATGGTCACGTCACTTTAAACTCATAAATGACATGAATCTTCATACCAAATATAGTTGAAATTAGATTATAGGTAGCTTGCTAGTTATGCTAAAAAAACATTAGAATAGATTCAAGGTATATCATGCCCCTAATATTTTTTAGAAGCCTAGATATGGCTAAATGGATTATGCTTAATGGTGCAGATAATTACTTTACTCAACATTAGTAGCCATACCTCTAATGACCTATTATTTTAGAAGCCTAGATATGGCTAAATGGATCTTGAATTCTTACATAATAAGCATCTTCAACAAATTTTGGTTGTACACTGATATCTTTAATGCTTTATTTAATAATATTTTTTATCATTTTAAACTTTGTTAGTAATAAGATAATTAACTAACATCCTTTAATCTATTATTATTACAATAATAAAGCTAATCTCTACAAAGGAAGAAAATAAACTAGTTAATTCTTCTACTTGTTTGATTAGGTTACTCACTTACGTAGCTACTTTTTAAGTCATGGTAAGGTTCAGTAGCATTATTTGTATGTTGTTGAGCATGAGATATATTGTACAAACTTTTTTCTATATATTTGTACTACAAAATGAAAAAAAGATATCAATGTAAAAAATTATGAAAAACATATTAAATCTTGAAAGAGCAAATTACATATTATAAATTTATGAAATTTTTCATTTTTTATCCAATGGATATCAAGGTATTTAATGAAATATTTTTGTTGATAAAAATCACTTTGAAACTATAGCACCTGAACAATCTTGAATTCTTATTCACCATTATACATTATATGATAATGGTATTCAAACATACATCTATGAACCTTAACATCTTTGACTTTTATAATCATGGAAAATTTAACAATAAGAACATCCTTTGCAAAATATTAATAAAAATATTATTGTAGGAGAAGGAATAACATAGTCAAAATATAAAAAAATATTTCCATATAAATAATTAACAGTTACCTACCTGTATTAAATTGGGCTATTAAATTATCCATTAAAGCTACATTGATCTTTCAATTTTCATAAAATATATGAGATATATTAACTAGAGTTTATAGCCATGCTTGGATATTTGCTATTTGAGCTCTTGATGAAATGATCCAAACCATAGGCATTTCATTGTAAAATCCATCAAAAGTCATTATGATATCGAGTTTGTGTATACTAACAAAAATAAATACTATTAAATATTTAAAAGATTATGCTTACAAATGAAACTAAATCACAAAAAAAAAATTGCCTCATATTTATTTGTATTAAATGTTAAGTCAAAGTAAAAATGCTATTATAAGGTCCTCAATCATTCTTTTTAGTATCCAAGAAGTTTAAAGAACAAGATTGAGAGGGGTATCATCATCTTAAATTTAAAAATAAAAGAATAAATTATAATATTTTTCATGTCATAATCAAACATTCTTCTTGCCATTTATATGTAGGATGTAATTCTTTCTCACCTCTTTATTATATGTATTTACAATATATCAACAAAACAAACTCTCTTCTATTAATGACAAGGGAAAACTTTTGTTAAATTAGGAATAAGAACTATATCTATTGGCTCTAAATGACATCGATAAATATCCAAAATTAAGTGACTTTACCTTTGTAGCATCATAAGATAACTCCAATATTATTTTTTTTTCTTTTTACCATAGAGAATATTAACAATATCAAAGGTTTTGAAGTAGGTGAAGAAATAATTGAATCTTGTGATTTCCCTTTATACTTCATATTATTAACAAATATGTAATATATTATATATTCTAGGTGGCAAAAGTGCCTCAAAATCACTATAAAAATAAAATTAAAAAAATTTGGAATCTAAGTATGAGTCTTACAAAAATTCTAATTACAACTGTTTTCAATATTTCCAAAGGTCAAAATACAAACAATTAACAATGGTTTGATGAAGAAGGTAAGATAGCTAGAATTTCATTAAAGACTAAGAGATCATCAGAGACTACTAATATAATTCATATAAAAATCTAATTTGGACTAATAAGATAAAATTTATTACCCTAATACATACTAGTTTATGAGAAATAATATAGAAAAATCCCAAATGTTTTTGGCATTTATTTCAAAGTAAGAAGCCAGAAGACTATGGTTTCTCTCACAAAAATATTGAAATTTTTTATTAAGCTTTGTTTCGTAACAATGATAAACAAGAAGATTTTCTTAACAATGGTAAAAAATTGTTCATTTCTTTTTATGGAATCATGTAGGGGATAAGAAGACTAGCATTAGAAAAAGTTGTTGATGAAATAACTTCTATGAAGACATGCTTAAATTTAGAGTACCATTGGTGTGAAATACTATATAGAAGAAGTTAAATTTGGCTTCGCAAGTATGATTAAAAAAAGGAATGATACATCAATAAATTAATTATGCTCTTTTTAAAAAGAAGATAAAAAATATCAAAATAATTATAAATTGATTATAATTAGTAATAATTTTTGCCAAGCATCTAGGCAAGATTCTAAAATCTATGCTTAGAAGATGGGCTAAATAAAATCATATACATGTAATTTCTCAAGTAATAATAAGATAAAAACATTATACTATATATCATCTTATCACTTTAAAATATCTTATTGATAAAGCAAAAGGTCCACATAAGAAAACATGTATCTACTTTTTAGGTATCTCTAATACTTATGATTCGAGCAATAAAAGCTATGGAGGCATTTGGAAAATTTAAAAGTTTCAATCACACTATTATCTACTATTCAAAAACTTTATAAAAAGTATTCATTTAGTTTACAAATGAGGGAGAAAGAATTTTATTTTATAGTTTTTTTGGTGTTAAATAAGAATGTCCTTTTTCTCTTACTTTACCTAAGATTTTTATTAATATACTTTAAGAGTATATACATAAATACCAACTTAATTTTCAATTACAATTGGAATTAGTTCTATTAGACTCTTACAATTTACTAATGATGTTGTCTTAATTTCAATTTCAATGAAAGGAATGCAACAACTAGTTAATACTCTTGATGAGTTTTATTAGCTTTTTAGAATGAAAGTTAATGTTCAAAAAACTAAAATAATGATTTGTGGCATACATAATAAGATGTATAATTTTACTATAGAACACAAACATATAAACATAACTTTCTCTTCCAAGTATGTAGGCCTAAAATACTCTTACAATGATCATTGTGAATAATATTTTTGTTAAGCTATTAGGCACTCTATTAGAAAAAAGGATCAATTATTGGGATAAAGGTAACCAAGTCAATGCAAGATGTTAAGTAAGTTTTAAGCAAAATCACTTTACTATTGATCACTTAGTTACTCTTAGATATTACATAGAATTTGCAAAAATTCTTAATAAAAAGTTTTTTTATTGATTTTACAAAAGCATATGATTTAGTGATCCATACCAAACTATGGTTGTGATTGCCTAAAATTGGCCTTCCATTAGATTTAATTGTAGAAACTCAAAGATTATATGAGGAAGTGATTATTGAAATTACATAAAATAATTCAAAGAAAAATTTTCAATTCCAATGCAAAATTGAAGTTCAGCAAGGTTGTCCACTTTCTCTAGCTCTCTTTGATATCTTTATTGATGAAATGTAGAAATGGTTATGCAATGAGCAAGATAGTCATGCTATCAAAATTAAATCCTAAGTAGTTAATCTTCTATTATATGCAAATGATGCTACCTTGATCTCTACTATTGTAGAAGGTATGCAAAATATGTTGCAAATTTTAGAAAATTATTGATGTTCATCTAGTCTTCAAGTGAATGTAGATAAAACCAAATTAATGAACTAACATACAAGAAATAATTGTTATAACTTCCATTTTAAAGGTACTAATGTGCAAATAGGAGATTCTTTTAAATATTTGGATCTCATTTATATGAATAATTACATGTGGAAAAAGTGCATTGATGAGATGTGATTTGATGAGCCCTGACATTGAATGTGCAATGTCAGAGTCCCGACATCGTGTACCCGATGTTGGGTCTAATAAGCGATGTTGGATACCCAACGTTGCCTCATCTGGACCTCGCCTATAAATACTGCACTTGGGCTTCTAAATGGAACAATTTTTAGCTTATATCATAGAAATAGTTAGTTCTCAGTTTCTTTTCTTTTAAGTCTATTATTCCCAGTGCATGCTTGTAGTGTGATGTTTGTAACCGTATGGCACCTTTGTTTGAGTGTGACATACTTGAACACATTACATGACTGGCAAAAAAGATCAAGATTACTTCCATCATTGTAGCATCCACTTAGATTAATATTATTTCTTTAATTATTTAATGCTTTATTTAGTTAAAAATTTTCATTTATTGTTATTTGCTATTCCTATTGTTAAGCAGAATGTGTACACCTTAATCACGAGCGTTTAAGTGTAAATACTGGGTCACCTAGAGGTGTATTGTTTAGCACAACTAGTGACATACACTTGGTAATCCTAGAAGTAGTTCCATGAAGTCCAAGACATTTACAAACGATTAAGAGCATATACCATCATCATAGGCTAACTTAGACTTTATTTTCATTATTCATTAGTTAATTAATTTATCTCTTTTCATCACTAGGAGCAGCATAGAATTAGGAAACATCATACACCTCACTTTGGACTAAACCATATGTGACAAAGCTACCACTAGTCCAAGTGGGAAGATAGTGAACTGTAATCAAAGCATAACGATCTAGATTGCACAACTTTTTTCATCCATGAAATTTAACCAAATCATGTGTGAACACTTGTGATTCATATGGTTGAGCATAGGGGTACCTCGTTGCTCATCATTGGCGTCGTTTTTGAGGATGGTGCTAGTTATCTAGATTAGTTATATTATACATGATCACTATAAAAGGTCTTAACGATATATCTTTCAAAAGCTATTAACTCACACACACCATAAATCAAGAATAATGTCTCTCTCACATGGAAGTGACTATGCATTGTATAGCGAACACTTTCATTGGAGAGATAATGCAATGTATTATGAAGAAGATTGGAGTGATAAACCTTATGCAAGGTTTCCTTATGACCATGACCACCCTAACAGCACTCAAAGACTACATTCATCTAAGGTAGAAAATCTTGGAGAAGATGATGTATGTCCTAGACTAGGGAAGGCCTCAAGGCCTAAGACCTCCTCAAAACCCAGAAATGATAAACAAAAGAACCCTAAAGAACACCATAAAAGCCATGGTAATCCTTCAATTTCCTCATCTTCCTCTTCCCCTTCAACATCTAATTCTAATGAAGATGAATGTAGATATAGAGTTAGAGCTCCATTAAAGGATCGAACTAAAAATCGAAATCAAACCCATGAGAAAAGTCAAAGAAATCACCATCAACATAGAAATTTTCCTCAAAATCTATTTGATGATGATGAACCCCTATTGACCACTAAGAGCCTAATGCATATCATAGAGGTCATTAAGATATCTCACAAGCATTGCAAAAAGATCCAACTACCTAAGCTTAACATGAAAAATATTCCTAAATTTTTAGGAGGCTATGATTTAGATCCCCAACAGCATTTACAAGCCTTCCAGGATGCCTATGCCTTCTATAACAATGAAAGTGAATGGCAAAAGCTTAAGCTCTTTCCTAGGATAGTAATTGATAAGGTTGAAGTGTGGTATAGATCATTGAGATCAAACTCAATTTGATGATGGTCTACAATGCTAGAACTTTTCAATGAAAGATACCAAACTTATAAAAGAGTGTACAATCTAAGGAGACAAATCTGAGAGTGGAAGCAAGACCAACATGAACCCTTGGACATGGCCTTATATAGATATTATGCCTTACTGAATTGATGCCCAGGCCTTTCTCTGAAGAAGAGAAAATTTATCACATCATAGATGGGCTTCATAATGAAATAAGGACAATCCTTGGGATGTATGCCCTAGGACAATTATACAAGCTTCAAGCCCATCAGATTAAAGAGATAATACAACATGTGGCAAAAAAATAAGGAGGGATGTGCAAGTGGGAGAATGTCAAGAAACATCAATGGGATCCAACTCTTCAATTGAAGGAGGTCCAAATTTATGATAAGGGAAATGAAACCACCTTTGATAAGGTGATTCTACAATAACCTTTACTAACAAAAGAGCCTATTGATGATCTAGAAGAAAAACTCAATAGAATGTTTAAATGGATAAATGAAAATGTCACAAATTTTGTTGAAATAGTCATGGAGAAGATTATGCAACATAAGCTAGGCAATCACAATAAACAAAGGATATAGAACCAAGAAAAAACTAAGAACACTTTTTGGAAAAAGGGAAACATGGCTAAAGAAAGTACAGATGAAGATAATGGATGTGACATCTACATATATGATCATCTAAAGGGCCATTTCCCAATCTTGTTGCATCTATGGGAGTATTGGATAGGTGCCTTAAATCCAAAGTTTGTGNTAGTGGCAACAATAATAGTCATGGGGGAGGCCACCACCAAATCAGCCATACCCACAAAAAATGCATGGCTATTATGTTCAACACCCTACTTCTCCAACTAGTTCTACACCCTCTACTTCTAATCACCACTACCACTCTCCTAAGTACCATCAACATATTACATCCCCTAAAGAATCACCACCTCACACCTCTTACGATTGACCTATTCTCAATATTCTCATCATCCACCTCCTCATACACCACCACTAGCAACTTAGTAAGGTTTTGTACCACAATATCAACAAACAAGTGCCAATTGTGCTACGAATGTACATAGACATGTTGATACCAATGGGTCCCAACTGTAATGTCAGAAAAGCCCCTTCTAGAGAAAAGGTTGTAAGCTCAAGCAAACCACGCATGGACCCATTTCATCATCTAATCCAACACAAGGCCAACCTAGTGCACCACCTTCCTCATCTAAACCAACATCCTTTGACCATACACAAGGGCTACCATCTATTCGTACTCTAATCCCACATCCAACCAATGAATCTACAAATGTGGGGAGACAAATGAATCCATGCATACCATCTCATACTCAAGGGTGCAATAGTGGGTTAGTCATCCATAATTTTAAGACACCTCATATCCTAACCCACCATACATATAACAATCAGGTTTTTGAGCAACAATTTTTCTACCCAGCCACCACATCTCCAACAAGCACCTAGTGGTTGGGGCATGAAGGGTTTCCAACATTTTACACAAGCATTGATCCTTTTCATCCACTTATTAATCCTAGTCATGAAAAAATGTTTAGTATGGGGGTTAACCCCCATTCTAATCTTTAGGATTTTAAAGTGCTTTTTATGTTTTTATTTTACAATTTTCTATTATTTTCCTATTCTTTTTACCTTTTCTATATTTTCTAGTTGTTGTTTTAATTTTCCTTGTATGTAATCTCGCTATTGATCATGTTGCCCATGGAGGTGAGGTCTTTTCTCTATGTTGTCAAATCATAAGGGACTGATTATTTAGACATTGAGACTACGACATCCATTCACCCATTTCATTAATAAGGGATTCTTGCTCTGGTCATAATGGTAATCTTTTTCATCATCCAAAATCTAAATAACTTCATAACCATTATGTCTGGATGGAAGAGTGCAGAACCAAGATGGAATGTAAAGGGTGTGACATCAAGGGGATTTTTGGATTCCCTTTGGCTACTTCTATATGTTCTATCATGTTGATGAGGTTGTAACCATATCCTTGTAGATCTAACGAAAATGGGAGTAAGAGAAAATTTAACTGGCACTGAATAAACTTCTGTAGGTTCCACTAGAAAGACATGTACCCATTCTTGAAGGTTGGCAACTTCTCAGAACCATAAAAAAAACCACAATAATTGTGCCATAATAACACTCCTCCCTTGGACAAAATGCCAAGTAATGTTACTCCTTGCAACTGTGATAGTCTTATGGTTTTTTGTCAATGGGATGAAACAATGCAATGTCACTAAATGTGGTATGGACTTGGTTTGAATCTTGGAAGGAAGGACACATGGTTATCTAACCATTAATAACACACAAGGTTTCATTATGATCATGGTACGACACCTCATGTCCCAATTTCTACGATCCCTTCTTTAGTCCATTCTTTCTTGTTGTCTGAATGTTCATACCTTGTGGTTTTGTATAACATAGAGTAATTATCTTAATTTAGTGATTTTAACATGTGTGTTTTGTTTCACAGGTATGAGTTGCATTCAACTCCTCTAGTGCCTATGGACATTTTTAGGCATGGTTACACAAGGGCATCATAGTCTAGAGCCTGCTTTAGGAAGGACCCACTTGTGTACCTTTTGTGACTTGTACTTGTTTAACATGACTACATCATTTTTCACCTTCCATGCACTCCAATTGTTATATTTTACTATTTCCCTTATCATGAACATACTTTATCATACAATCAAGCTCTCAATGCCTTTTTTCTTGCTCATTCTCATACTTTTATCATTGAAGACTTCACCCTATCCTATCTTTGGTACCTCCAATTAATTTTTCCACTTATCAAAATTGAAAAATTTAACTTTAAACCTTCCAATCAAACACAGAGCTTCAGTTTGCATACCCTTTGGCCCCATAAAACTTGGAATTATTAGACCTCAACGTCATGTGCTCAACATCAAGTCTAACCTAACGTTGCATACACGATGTCTTGTACCCAACATCGGGCCTAAAAAAAAGTATATATAGTGGATCCTTACATAACATGAACTTCATTTCTCTTATTTGTTACTAGGGGATTTGTTGAACTTTTTTCTTGCAACATAGAGCTCTATGCCTCCATCTTCCACTTCCAATATCTAGCTCTCTAACACTTCGATATTTATACCATTTGAATATATCTGAACCTGGAGTGTTCAACTTAGTTGTGGGGGGTGTGTGCATGCAAAATTTACGCTGATTTGTTAAAATTTTCTATCACCCAGAAGGTATTCTAAGGGTAAGAATGTTAAAAATTGTACGACTTATAATGAAAAATCATTAACGATAATGCTAAACGTCCAATTTTTCTAACCCTCAGGCCTAAAACCATTATTTTAAGCCACATATAATGAAAAAGGAACTAGTTGCGATGGGTCATAGAAGAGATAAATACCTTTTGGGGGATTTTTCTTGAAAATTTTCCTAACCATGAAATCATATGCATTATGAGCTTAATGAACTAAGATTATGAGTAAGGAATGAATTGATTAAGGATCATAAACATAACCTTGGTAACACTTGGTTTTTGTTTGATTGCAGATGGCCCCAAAAAGAGGTTCTTAGGGTGAACCCTCGTAGAGAGTCACTAAGCATCCATGTGGTGGCTATGGCCAACAAGGAGAACAAGCAGAACATGTTGAACATGAGGCCCAATCTTTTAGTATCCATTAAGAGGCCCTTGCTATCAAGCAATCGGCCCAAGGTGAGGTAGTAGAAGTACTAGCTCCTAAACAAGGGTAACATCTCATGTTGCTCCCTAATTGTCTTGTTGCCACATTGAAAAAGTTCACATTGGCTTCAGTCATTGTGGAAATGAACTTCAGTCTATTCATGGAATTTTCTTCTAAAGTGGTGCGGATGCAACTCAAAGTGTTCCCATTGTTGTCGATACCGTCTAATAGTAGTGAATGGTACCTGGGGGAATTCTATCAATTCTAGCACAATAAGGATGAGGATACCACTGTGAATATCTATGGCATGAATGTCTCTTACACAGTCAAAGATATAGCTATAGCTCTCAACCCACCCAATGAAGGGACCAAGGTTGCTCACCTATCCACTAGATCTGACCCCAAAACAAAGAGACTATGGCTGAAGTGAGCATACGAAAAAGAAGATAAATCATACTATGAGCTAACCTTGGAAGAGAGAACTTACTTCAAGATCGGGACATGCCACTTGTTTCCCACCAAAGGGATCAATCACATCTCCACTTATGTGGCTAGGAGAAGTGCCATTTTAATGGAAAAAAATTTAGTTAGCCATCCTTAGTACTATTTCATAGATATCTAATGACAGTTCAAAGAAACAAAATTAGGGATACCAACACTTCTATTTCCCTGTCTAATCAGAAAGCTATGTAAGCATGTAGGAATCCTAGGATATACCAATGATATCCATCAAAAGGCTCAGCATGCCTCCTTTGCAAATCTTCTCAAAACTGCGACACCAAGAAAAGATTTTGATGAGCAAGAAGCTGAACAGGAGGTAGAACCAAGAACTAAAATGCAATAAGAGCCTGAGCAACACTCGCAAGCACAAGCTTCACTACTGCAGCCATAAGATTATAGACCATCAATGAGCCACCTATGAAAAATCACTAAGACGGACAACTAGGGGAGCAAGGATAAGGATAATCTCTTCCAGGTTATGGACGATGCTATATGGCCCACTGTATCAACCGATCCAACAAGGGGGAAGATCTTGATTCAGTCAGAAGGAGGGAGATCGCAATGGTTGTGCCAAATCTCTGGGAATGCTACATCCTTTCAAATCACATTAGAAATAGGAGAAGGTGCCACTGTCATGGTGCTATAACATGAGGATGCAGCAAGTGTAGCAGAGGTGATCACTGATCACATCAAGAAATCATTTAATGTTTCTATTATGCCTCTAACTGATCTAGTAGGGACAAGAGATGCATAAATCCTAGCTAAGACCTCAATGACTCCTATAGTGCATGAGGATGTACTTGATCATTTGCAGCAAATAGGTCAAGTGATGATCACTCTGTTCGACATCCCCAGCGATGTCACTATGGCACAATCAAACCTTATCACTACAAAAGGAAAGTTGATTATGGTTGAGGTCAGGGTAGAGCGTGCAAAAGCTAAGATGCAAAGATTGCAAGCAGAGCTAGCTACCCTGCATGCTAAATAATGGGATCTTACCTGCTTCATCACACCAAACCAACTAGAGAAGTTTCAAATGAAGGAGCTTATTAAGCTAGAAAAGGAAAGAGAAATTATAGAGCAAGAAAAGGAGATGGTGGTCTAGAATGCCTCCACTGTAGATGTACAAACTCAAGCACATAAAAAGGCATTGATCATTGTTGAAGAAGAAAACAAGCAACTCATTAAAGAGAATAACTAGTTGACCACAGTGAAAAAGTAAAACAACATCTTGGAAGAGAGTGTCCACCAATTGAGGGAACAACTAGTGAGGGTCAACTAGGATATGAGTTAATTGGCCTGAGAAAATAGAATCCTATCTATGGAGGAGGTATGCGCTATTCATTAAAAGATAACAATTGAGATTAGCGCGTGGAAAAATGAGGCCAAGAAACATGAAAAGTTAAAAAAACACTTCTAGGACCAGGTTGGCATGTATAAGGAAATTAATGAGAAGAAAATCAAAATGGCCAAAGCCCACATCAACTCCTTAGTAGCACAAAATTCTAAATGCCA
>MNCI01000523.1:106-29819 GCA_015680685.1 Gnetum montanum | reverse complement strand
TTCAACAACTCCCCTAGTGGAAGATGAAGGAAATGAATGTTGAAGTAGGTGGGGTTGTAACTATATATGGGTAGGCAAGACCTGATATCACATACCTGATATTAATTCAAGTGCAATATGGCATATGCAATATCGCATCCCCATCTACATGCACCGAATGTAGGGACTGAGTGCAAATAATGAATTTTCAATATTTAATGGAGGATTTGAGATTAAATTGGAAGGCCTGTGGTATTTGGAAAATTAATTTTCAGGCACAAAAATTATGTCATGATACAATCATATATTAAAATTTGTGAAAAGGGGCTAGGATGAGGGTGTATAGTAATTGTTGAAGAACGATTGATTAAAATGATAAGGGAAAGGAAAGTTTTCTTAGATGAGTAGTCAGATGGTGTAAAATAATGTGATCATGTGCAATAGGAACAAGTTACAAAAGTTACACAAGTGGGTCCTCCCTAAAGTAGGCTCTAGCCTATGATGCCCTTATGGAACCACACCTCTAATGTCCATGGGCACTAGAGAAGTTGAATGCAACATATACCTGTGAACAAAAGACACATGTTAGAACCATCGAGTTAAGATAATAAATCTACATTACACCAACCACAAGTCATGAACATTCAGAAAACAAGATGAGATGGACTACATAAGGGATCGCAAAAATCAGGGCATGAGGTTTCTAATGATGGTCACAATGGAACCTTGTGTTTAATTAGTGGTTAAATAACAATGTTTCTAGCTTTCCAAGTTTCAGACCAAGTCCATACCACATTGCAGTGACACCGCATTACTTCATCCCATCGACAAACAATCATAAGTCTACCATAGTTGCAAGGAGGAACATCAATTGGCATTTTGTTCAAGGGAGAAGCAAGGGAGAAGTGTCATGGTGGCACACTTTTATTATTATTATTATTATTATTATTATTATTGATGGCTCTATGAAGTCACCTACCTTTAGGCATAGGTACATGTCTTTCTAGTGGGATCCACAGAAGCTTATTTAGTGCCATTTTGAACTGCTCTTACTTCCATTTTTTGTTAGATCTACAAGGATATAGTTACAACCTTAACAACATGATAGAACATACAGAAGTAGCCAAAAAGAATCTATGAATCCCCTTGATGTCACACCCTTGTCATTCCACCTTGGTCCTTCACTCGTCTCTCCAGACATAATGATTATCAAATTATTTATAGTTGGATGATGAAAAAGATTACAATTGTGACCAAGCACAAACCTCTTATTAACTAAATAGGTGGATGGATGTCATGGTCTCAATGTTTAAATAATTAGATCCTTATGACTAGGCAACATAGAGAAAAACCTCACCTTAATGGGCAACATGATCAACTTAATCACGATTAAGATTACAACAAAAAATTGAAAATAACAATTAGAAAAAGTAAAAGAAATAGAGAAATGACAAAAAATTGTAAAAAAAAAAAGATAAAATAACACTTAAGAATCCTAGAAATTAGAATGTGGGGTGACCCCCATGACTAATCATTTAGTCATGGCTAGGATTAATAAGTGGATGAATAGGATCCATGCATGTATGAAACATTAGGAACCCTTCATGCCCTAGCCACTAGGTGTCTATTGGTGGTATGATGACTGGGTAGAGAAACCATTGGTCACAAACTTGATTATAGAAATCATAGTGGGGCAGGTTAGATGGTGTATGTACATTATGAGGGAAATCCAGCCCACTATGGCATCCTTGACTATATGGTAGTATGCATGAATCTATGTGTCCCTTCACATTGGTGAATTCACTAGATCATGTGGATGTTGGAGTGTGAGGTGGAGGCCTAGGTATAGTGACAAGGTCTATTGATAGAGCTAAGGAAGGTGTGGCACCAAGTTGACCTTGGGTTGGTTTAGAGGGTGGAGTAGGTTTGAAAGTGTGATTCTTCTTCCTATGGCCATGCCTAAAGAAGGGACACTTCCAAAGTTACGTAGGGAACCTACTTTCATTAATAGTAGCAGCATAAGTTACATCCATTGGTTGGCACCATGGTGTGAAACCATCTAATACATCTGATGGTGATGTAGAGGGAGGTGAAAGAGGAGAATACCAAGGGTGAGGAGAAGTATAAGAAGTATGAGGTGGTGATCCCTCAGGAGAAGACATGGGTTGATGGTACTCAAGAGAGTGATAACATTGATTGGAGGTAGAGGATTTAGAACTGGTTGGAAAAATAGGATGTTGAACATAGTAGGAATTTTGTTTTGGCAAACAGGGAGGATGTGGCTGGCTACATGGTGGCCTCCCCCACACCTGTGACTTTTGCCACTATAGTGGAGCAAAGTGTTAAGGTTGGTAATAGCTTTCCTCAAGATAGTACAATGGGTTATGGGGTTGTCCATAATTACCTTATGGAATACGGATGCACCTAAATCAATACCTTTGTACGAATTTTGGATGTAGCTTCCCTACCCAAAGCTCATATAGATGTGACAAGACTAGGCAATGGCCCTTTGGATGGTCATATAAATAAACATCACATCCATCCTCATTATCTATAGTTGAGCCTTTGGCCTCGTTACCCTTAGCCATTCTCCTTAGTTGCTGAACAATGTTCTTAATTGTTTCTAATTTCTATGCCCTCTATTTGTTTTGATTGTTAGGTTTATTTTGGATGACCCTCTCCTTGATAGTGTCTTCTAAGTTCACACTTTGTTCATTTTCCCATACAGTCATCTTGTTATGCTTTTCCTTAATTTCATCTATTAATTTTTGTATTGGCAAAGGCTAGGACTATATCACCATTTCAAAATTGGTTGCTTCCTCTTCCTTGTAGTTTTGGACCTTTTTTATTTATAGAGTTGGGTCCTACTCAAATGCTTTGCCATTCTCCCATTTAAATAATTCTCTCTTCTCTTTCACCAGATGCTCTATTAGTTATTTGACCTGGTGGGCTTGAAGCTTATATAGTTGTCCTCAGGCATACTTTCCAAGGTTAACCCTTGTTTCATTGCTAAGCCCATCTATAATGTGGAGTATTTTCTCTTTCTCAAAGAACCTATGACCTAGACATTTATTTAGTAAGGCATACTATCTATCTAAGGCCATGTCCAAGGGTTCTTGTTGTTCTTGTTTCCATATTTGGATTTTGTCTCCTCAAGGCAAACACTTGTGCATAGGTTTGGTATCTTTTATTGAAAATTTCTAACATGGTTGACCATTGTCTAATTGAATTTGGTTCCAATGATCTATACCACACTTTAGCTTTATTGATTAGTGTCCTAGGAAAGAGCTTAAGCTTTTTCCATTTACTGTCCACATTGTTAAGCACACAAGCATTATGGAAGGCTTGTAAATGATGTTGTGGATCTGAATCATAGCCTCTTGCAAATTTTGGAATATGATTCAGTTCAAGCTTAGGTATTTGAATCTTCTTGCGATGCCTGTGAGATATCTTAATGGCCTCTATGATGTGCATTAGGCTTTTAGGAACTAATAGAGTTTTATCATCATTAGACAAGTTTTAATTAAAATCTCTATTTAATTAATGGTGATGATGGAGCTTGTGTTCATGTTGATGACCTTGACTGTGTCTATGGGTTTTATTTTTGCTTTTCTTCCAACCCTTTTGTCAAGATCTATCTCTATACCCATGTTCATCTTCATCAGAACTAGAGGCTGAAGTTGAGGGGGAAGATGAAAAGGAGGAACTGGTAGAATAGCCATGGCTTCTATAATGTTCCCCAAGGTCCCTTGGTTTATCATTTCTAGGTACCAAGGAGGTCTTAGGCCTTGAGGCCTCCCCTAGTTTAGGATTGATGTCATCTTCTTCAAGATTGTCTACCTTAGGTGAATGTAGCCTTTAAGTGTCATTAGGATGGCCATGGTCATGAAAAACCCCTTCATAAGGTGGATCACTCCAATCTTCTTCATTGTATATTTTGTTAGTTCTCCAATGAATAGGTGCGCTATACAGTTCATAATCATTTCTGCATGAGTGAGACATTGTTGTTGATTTGTGATGTGTGTTTGAATAATTCTTGAAAGATATATTGTTAATACCCTTATAGCAATCTTGTGTAATATAACTAATCTAGATAACTAGCTTGATCCTTGACAATGGCACCAATGATGAGTGACGAGGTACCCCTACACTCAACCATACGAATACAAGCATGTACATGTAATCCAGTCAAACTTCGTGGATGGACTAGTTGTGGCACCTAAACAGTTATACATTGATCGTAGTTCGCTATGTTCCCACCTAGACTAGTAGTAGCTTTATCACTTATGGTTTAGTCCAGAGTGATGCATATGATGTTGTCCTAATTCTACATTTCTCCTGATAACAGAAAAGATAAATTGATTAAACTAATAATGGAAGAAAAACCTAAATTAGCCTATGGTGATGGTATCTATCCTTAACTATCCATACACATCTTGGACTTTGTGGGATTACTATTGGGCGTGCCAAGTATTCACACCTAAATGCTCATGATTAAGGCATACACATTCTGCTTAATGACAAGAATAGTAAATAATAATAAATTGAACTATTAACTAAAGAAGGCATTAAATAATTAAAACAAAAAAAATTAATCTAAGTGAATGTTGCAATGATGAAAGTAATCTTGATCTTTATTGCTGGTCAAGCACATGTCCAAGTATGTCACACTCAAACAAAGGTGTCATGCAATTACAAACATCACACTGTGAGCATGCACTGGGAATAACTAGCTTGAAAGAAAGAAATTGAAAACTGAAAACTAAACTGCCAAAAGAACTAGAAAGAAAATAACTTAACTAAAAACTGTCAACTATGTGCCTAAGTGCTGTATTTATAGGCTAGCAAATGAATCATGATATCATGTATACGATATTGTATCCAGGCCATGATATCGTGTACCCAATATCAAAGCCTAGCAAACTGTGATTCATCACCAACCTTACCATGTTAACAACAAGTCATCCACAAAGCGAGTTGGAGAATCAAGTGGCAACCACCTACACACTATATGAGAAGGAGTTTGTAGATCAGAAGGATGCTTTACAAAAGTTACAAGTGGAAAACTCATAATTAGAGGTGGTCAAAGCTAGCTACTAGGGACAAAAAGATGTATTCTCAAACCTAGCTCAAAGATTGACAAACTATAATGAGCTATGGGATAAAGCTAGGGCCTTCAAGAAGGAACGACGGTAGTTTGCAACATGGTACATCAAGGTAAATCATATGTTTTTGCAATTGCCATGTCCTTGGAAGGTACCAACACCAACACACATTGGCATAGTAGCCTGGACAATGCACAACCCAAGGACAGAGGAAGAAAAATTACAGGCCTTGCTCAACCATTACAAATTCTAGTAGCCTAATGACAAAGGGAAGCGAACAATGGAAGAGCCATCACCTCCAGGCACTACATGAGCCTTCCAATCTTGTTTTTCCTTATCTTTTTTTGTAATAATATGTTTCATTTTTGTACTACACCACTGTGACATGCAAAGAGTCAATTATTTTGTCCATTGTTGGAGTCAGTTAATAATCCCATACCTACCCAATATTTTGTAAAGGACTTATTCCTTATCATTGTTTAACTTGAGGAAAAGTTTTCATTCAGTCATGGGGATATGATGAGATGTGATTTGATGGGCCCCAACATCGAATACACAATGTCAGAGTCTCAATGTTGGGGTTAATAAGCAATGTCAGATACTCAATGTCGCCTCATTTGGACCTCACCTATAAATATTGCACTTGGGATTTCGAACAAGATAGTTTTTAGCTTATATCTTAGAAATAGTTATTTATTAGTTTCTTTCCTTTTAAGTCTATTATTCCCAATGCATGCCCATAGTGTGATGTTTGTAATCGTACAGCACCTTTGTTCGAGTGTGACATACTTGAACATGTTACATGACCGGCAATAAAGATCAAGATTACTTCCATCATTGCAGTGTACACTTAAATTAATATTATTTCTTTAATTATTTAAAAATTTCTTTAGTTAAAAATTTTCATTTATTATTATTTACTATTCTTATTGTTAAGTGGAATGTGTACGCCTTAATCATGAGCGTTTAAGTGTAACTATTTGATTACCCAAAGGTGTATCATTTGGTACAACCAATGACATACACTTGGTAATCCCAAAAGTAGCTCCACAAAGTCCAATATGTGTATGGATGATTGAGAGTAGATACCATCACCATAGTCTAACTTAGACTTTATTTTTCATTATTCATTAGTTAATCAATTTATCTCTTTTCATCACTAGGAGTAGCATAGAATTAGGAAACATCATACACCTCACTTTTGACTAAACCATATGTGACAAAGCTACCACTAGTCCAAGTGGGAAGATAGTGAACTATGATCAAAGCATAATGATCTAGATGCCACAACTAATCCCATCCATGGAATTTGACCAAATTGTGTGTGAATGCTTGTGATTTGTATGGTTGAGTGTAAGGGTACCTCACCACTCATCATGCATAAAAGAAAAAATAGCAAGAGATTTCAAGGATCTATATGCTTTCAAAAAAACTACAATGATTTAGACCTCTAGGCTTGAAAAGTTAGAAAAGAAATTTTTCAAACCATTATCTATCCTACTATATTGTATGGATGTGTTGTTTGGAGACTTGGACTCAATTCTAAACTTTGGAAAGACATTTTAAAAAGTACAAAAACCTTTACTTCTTGATGAGTTAGAGGTGAAGATGCAAACACCTTACTCCATGTTATTATGTGAATGTGATTTATTACCTTTAGAAGTATAAGCCTTATGTCAATTCATTACATACACTCATAGCTTGCATATTTCAAGGCAATACAAATTTTCTAAAGTAGTTCTTGAGGATTCAAAAGACCATGGTTGGTATTTTTAGGGGATGCAATGGTTGAGAAAATAAAATCTCTTGGAAGAATATGTAGCAAAATCCTAATTATATATGCCAACTAGTCTAATAGAAGATTTTAACACATATATGGACTAATGTGTAAGGTAATAGGCAATTTTATTTACACCACATTAGATCTAATAAACTAGATGAAGAAGCTCACTATCTCTCAACTACTATTCCCATCATGTATTAGAATGTTATCAATGAGCTTTGCTTAAGCTCTTATTTTCTTAGAATTAAAAATGGAAGATGGATTCAACTCCTTTAAGAAGAGCACATTTGTAGGTTGTGCAAATCAGGATTCCTTAAAGATGAGTTACATGTATTTCTTTCTTGTGCTATAAATACCCATTTGAGACAGTGTTATAATGTTACAACAAAAAGCATGTATGATTTTTTTTTAATTCTCCCATTGGTGCTTGGTCAATTTGTAGAGTCTATCTTTATTTTTCATGAAATTGTAATATCTAGCCAATAGATTCTATGGGTCTTCAAATGTAATAAAGGTTCATTTCATTTCATTTCATAAATAGAATGAATGCATTAATTAAAGAGTTACAATTCTTATGAAATTCTTATTTAATTTCAAAAGAAAATGTAATAAGGAATCTCTTTTGGCTTGGAATATTCAAAAGTAACTATATCATGTCATTATTCAACCAACTATTCTTTATGGGTATGTTGTATAAGGTCTTGCTTTATAAAACAAATATTAGAAACTAATGAGTGGTGAAGTAGACCCTAAACCTAATCATATACATTACAGGCATTATGAGCGATCTCATTGTAACTCATGAATGAACTAAATGTGGCTTATAGATAATTGATACATGTTTGTTGACTGTTATCATTCCACTTAGGTTAGTTGTAGTTCAATGTATATGGTTTAATCTAAAGTTATGCCCATGGTATGATGTTTTTCAACATAAAAAAAATCTAAAGAAAAATATTATAATTAAATATTGAATCTAATTAGCAATGGAAGTAACTCCTAACTAGCCTAAAGTGATGAGCTATTATTCTCAACTTGTTATATAAGTCATGAATTGGTGAATTTATTATTGGGATTACTAAATAACACCATATTAGATGTACCAAGCGATATTACTATTGCTTTACCAAATAATTACATATTATACTTTAAACTACTTATACTCATTCTACCAAGTTACCATTATATGATGGAAAGTAAACATTAAAATAAGTGCAAAGGAATGTACATTACATATAAAAGTAAAATTTAAGCTACGTTAGAGCACTACAAAGGTTAGAAATAATCTCAATGTTTATTTCCATTCATGAAATATATCTAGATAGATTCCAGTCAAATAAATATATCATACAATTTCTTGGAGCATACTACAGATACTTACTAATTGTTACTAAAATCATGAAATGAAACTTCAAGAATCTGGCTAAGGCATGACTAAAAAGGTATATTGAAGATGATAGGTGGATATATCCATAAGTAATACCATCCCTAAATACATCACATTTTTAATATCATATGAGGACATATGATATCATAGCTACAATATCATGGATGTGATCTCAGACTTAAATTATTGACTATTCATCAAACCTTCATAACTAACTAACAACTTATCCTCAAGTTAAATAAAATTAAAAAGATTATTATAAAATTGTGGAGTTGACTTCAACTAATTAACTATCAACTTGATTGACTTACTTAACAAACTTACTTACTGACTTGAGTGTTGCATTAAATCATTTATTTAAGTGATTTTACAAAATGAAAAACATCTAAGCATACGTTAAAAATTACAAAAGTCTTAGGCCTTAAAAAATTCTTCACTAGTATGTCTTCATGTTGTTCTTAGATGTGGCAACTCTTCCTACCTCATTGGTTTTTATGATGGTTCAACAACCCATCCATCCATGCAAAAATGGTTTATGATTACCTAAAACTTCTTCAACTCAATTTGTGGATCACTAATTGTCTAGGCTAATTTGGTTAAATTTTTTTTTGTTAGGATTTTCCATGAACATGGGATATTAGAAAACATTTTATATGCTTGTATGAACCATGTAGCAAATAGTTTGCATCCAACATCAAATACTCAGACTTTCTACCTAAGCTCCTTGTAATCTATCATCTTCTTCACTAGATCCTTTGCAACATCTCATTGTCCAATATAATGAGTTTTGAGGATATCTAACTTTGCAATTATTTCTTATCATTTCTTCTTTTTTTCATCAATAATTTTGATCTTATATTCAAACAATGCAAATGTTACAACTACTTGTTTTTTCACTTCATTTCTTGGATGACTAGTAGTTAACATTACAAGATTTGCATATCTTAGGTTAGCTAGTTTCATATCATGTATCATCTTCTCAATTTTAAAATCCTTGACTTTGATTTCAACTTAATGTCCTATAGAGATTTTGTCAAAGATGTTTTTCCAAGCAATGTTAGAAGATTATTGTAAAACAACATTTAGATGGACCTTATCTAGCATGATCTCCTTTTTGTTGAATTTTTATAGAGGCCTACTTGATCCCTCTTAAACATATCTTGATCAATAGCCTTATTTTTTGAACTTCTTATCTCTATCACAGATCTTTGCTATACTGATCTCACTTTTGATATTTAGATATTATTATTTTTCTAGCTAACCTTATGATATCTGCACCTACTTTTATAAATTTCTTACAAAGGTAACTTAGTTAAGTCTCTAATTGCTATTTCTTGTTTGTTACCTATGTCAGCCTTTGGTTTTTTACTATCAAATTCTTATTCTCTTCCTTCAAAACAATAATGGTCTTCTGTAATCCATATAACTTTGCATTAGCTACATATGTATCCTATATGGCCTTCATCCTTTTCATTTCAATTTGATGTTAGTTGATCCTTAGATAATCAAATTCATTAGTTCGAAACTGACCAAGCATCTTTAGAGTAACAAACCAGTGTTCACTTAGTCAAAGTTCTAACCTTCAACCTAATCCTAGGGCCAATATGAGGGTATTCAACTAGATAAATAAAAGCTTCGGACCATAATTAGATCTTAAAGCTAGGCATAGAATTAGCTTATCTCATCTTGTAATTTTTTACCTCCAACTTTGCATGCTAAGGTCAAGTCTGTATAAGTACCAACTTCTTCTTTGTTGATATGAGATTAGAATATTCTATAGTGACATTTTCATATATCTCAAAAAAATCTTGAATAATTTGATCTATCTACAATAGTTTTTTGCAAGCATTCTCATGTTGCTCTACTAACATGGTTCCTTCTTCTTCTCTAATACTTACTAAATTTTGAACATCCTAAACCAAAGTAAAATCAAAAATGGATGTTGTAGGAACATTTAGTATAGCATTGACATGCTTAGTAATTTTTTTTATAGTAGCTTTTTGGCTTTCATGAGGCATGATAAGGATTATGGATCCATAGTCTAATGCAAGGATTACATGGAGTGCATTAGCATTTTTAAAGATTTAATCTGCCTAATCATCCTTTGTAATATTAACTATAATTTGCTATTTCATTCATTATTATAATAAGTAATTATTGAAAATCTTTAGCTCTCTATCTCATAGCTTCTAAAAATTGCTATAAATGACTCATACCTAGTCTATATACCCCAATATTTATTTTAGAGACATGAGTGAAATTCTCATAGTTCTTATTGTAGGAATTGTACTTGTTGGTATTGATGTAATGGTTGTTATTAATGTGCTAGTCTATGTTGGTTCTATGTTAGGTGGAGTTTCTATTTGATCCTTTCTAGTATGTGTTTAATCATCTCAATGTATGAAGCATTTTATGCTCTCCTAATGATATCATTTATGTAACTAGCTACTTTAGCTCATTTGAAGAGTCTCCTAATCAAGCAAAAAAAATGGTAGTGTATTTTTTCTTGATTCTTTCTCCTAAAATCTTCTCTCTCCATCTCCAAGAAAATGAGCTGAACCATGTATTCCTATAGAAATATCATTTCTATTTCCTACAAGTATACCTTCACAAACTAAGTGTTAGAATACCTAGCACATAACCATAAATGGTCTTTGAACTGATATAACCCTCAATATATTAATGATTATGAAATGAAGGAGACACAAATCCTCTAATCAAATATAGACTTAGCCTATCATACATAAACTAAAAATGATAGAGAGTAATGAAAAAGTAAAGTTTTAATGTTAAAAATGACTAAGTGTAAAATCATTGGAAAAATGACTGTATTATCAACAAATAAACTACGTATGGAATGGAGTGTAAAAGAAAAAAATAAACTAAGTATAAAACTCAAATAAAATGACATATAATTTGAAAATAATAATAATATTATGTAGAGAGAAGGATCTTAAACCCCTTCTTGAAAAATGGGATTCTTATGTGGAAAAACAACTAAATATAAAAATGCTAAAATTTGATTAAGTATGGAATATAAGAGATAGAATAAATTCTAATATGGAACATGAATAAATGGATGATAAATGATGTAAATTAGATGCTATGATATGGGGTAAAGGTCCTAGATCCATTCTCAAATAATAAAATTCTCTATTAATGAGTTGTGAATTGCTCACCTTGTATGGAGGGCCAAGCTACAAGTGATAGATGAAAAATGTAAGTGTAAAGTAATTAATAAAAGAAGAATTCTTGAGAAAATATTCATTTAGAAAATGAAATTGAACCTCTAGAGGATTCGAATATGGATAGGGAAGTTTTGCACATGATCTAGAGTCAATTCCAAATCAAAATGAGACTGTTTCAATGAATTTTCTAATCATTAATGCTAGACTGAATACCCAAAAGTTCAATCTCAAGAAAGTGTGACAATCCTATCTCTGAATGCAATATTGAAGATGATAAAGGTGGTCAAGGTGCATGTGGATGCTATGGTGGTGGTAGATATTCATGCCATTGATCTCTCAAAATTTAATAAGTGCTCTTAAATCTCAAAATGTTCAACTTGAAATTTATATTTTAAACTTATATTTATAGGTTGAGAGTTCCCAAATTTAACTTAAGATTGCTAAACTTATCATCAAGTTCAAAAATAGCAAGTCTAGACTTTGATTTCAACAAACATTACAACCTGTTAACATGATGCTGAAAGTTTTGCTAATTTTCTAAAGTACCAAAAATGAACTTTTTGAGCTTCATTTGACCTTTGAACTTACGTCACAAGATGTTGAAATAATTTCGAGGAAGCTGAGAGATGAGGAGATGATGTTAAACACTACGTTTGGTCATGTTGCATGGGGGTTAGCAATGGTAAGGATGTTGATGCTAGCACAATGTCAACATCAATAATAATTAGATTAATTTCTAATATTTTTATCAAATTTACTTTTTTGAGATGTTGAGGCCTTGTCTTGCCCCCAAACTAATGTTGAAAGTTGTTGAAATGATGTCGAGAGGTCTGTAAGACCAAGATGAGGTATTAGTGATAAATGGTGTCGACACCAAAAGTACTGATGTTAATTTTGATGCTAATGTAGCATTAGTGTTAGTCATGGTACTTAGAAAAATTTTTGAAACTTTTTTGAATTTCATCACATGAATTCTAAGGTATCTAGATTGCTACCAAAATAAGCAAAGATGACATCAAGGCAATGTCAAGAAATGTAAGAAGCTTAGGGATAGGTTGAATCACTGATCAAGGAGGTTGCTGATGCCATTTTATAAGTCACAAAATCTAAGCAAATACTTACTAAAATTTTGAAATTCTTCACTTAAGTTAAGTTTTGGAGCTGTCAAGGATCCTATTTGAGTCTCAGACTATCATTAAGGGCTCCTAGGATGAACATGAAGGATTATAGGATTTTTTTGATGTAGCTTGTTATTATTGATGGGTTCTTATCACCACTAACATTGACACAATGTTAGCATCAACTTCCAAAGTTAGAAAAATTTAAACCATTTATCTGGACAACAATTTTAACTTTGGAAAGATTGAAACTAACCCCAAAATGAGTTGGAATGACAATTCTATAGCACCAAGAGACCTGTAAACTAGTGAAATGCTATGAACTTGGTGTATGGGATGATTCTAAAATTATGAGATGAGTTTTAATCCTATGAGTGTTTCATACTTAGTTAAAAATGTCAAGTTTTCAAGTTTTGGAAAACTTACAAAAAAATGCCAATTCAAGAAGACTAGAGCAACAAAACTACTAACGATGAGTCATTCTAACCCTAGGAGACCATTGCGCATGTCAAAACATAATTTTGATGGAATTTATAAGTCTCATTAATGGTGATCCTGGCATTGACGTAGATGCAACATCAACATTAGCAACACTTCTTTTGGGATTTTCCCATTGTTGAAATTAGCATAAAACATTGGGATCTAATCTTGAATGGTGAGTGGAGGCCTCAAAAGGCCAGAAATGTGTCTTTTGAGGTTGTCTTTAGGGAAATTTATGCTACAATATTAAAGGAAACTAAATTTGGCATCTCATCACCTGCAACACTTAGAAAAATTTGGACCCCTACGGTTTCTAAGGTCAAATTGCCATATTTGGAAAATTTGAACCCTGTGATGTTGTGGGAGCTTAGGATGTACCATTTAGGGTCCTACAAGATGTAGAATCTACATCAATCCCAACACTTAGAAAAATTTTTATTCTCATAAAATTTTAATTTGCATCAACCCTAATACTGACAAAAATTTTAGTTCTGGAGATTTTTGGAGTTCATGGAAAATTAACTCCATAAGTTGGATCATGAAAATAAATGATTCTCGATAGCTTCCAGAAGCTAAGAATGTGTCTTGTGATGATGTATTTGGGGTATTTTATGCTTAAATCCTCATGGAATGATGTTGAAACCACACTTGGTCTCGATTCCAAGTAAACTAAAAAAGTGGGTACAACACCATGTTCACTAGATGCTTTTCACTTGGGATAGTACTTCCTCTTGATACATAAGTCAATATCCTATTTAAGTACTTTGTAAGGTAGATATGGCAAGTACCTATCTTGAAATATATCTTTTAAGATAATGTTAGGAATCTAAATTCCTTCTTCTTATCTTCATATGCTTCCTTCATCTAGAGATTTCTTGTTTCAGTATCAAAATGGATGAAGACCATGATGATTTCTATTTCAAGGTTGGGAATTCCCAATGCAATAAAAATGGCTTCAAAAAAATATAATATTGATATTCAATTGATATTGATAATGGAGTGCTTTTGTTAATTGTGTTAAAACTAGTAACTTTTACTAATGTACCATTCTCCATTTATTGGTAGCGCATGCCACAAGGGAAAAGATTATAACTACTCATAGACTTCTTGTTACATAAACTTCAAGAAATGGCTGAACTTAAGTTCTTTCAAGACATTAACCATCATATGTGTTCTTAATTATTGTACACATTCATCAAAAAGTATGATTTATCTTTCTACTTTAGGTGTAGGTGGCACTACTTCCCCTTATGCAGATTATTAAATTTGTGATGTAGATTGTTATACTATTTTGGATTATGTCTCTTTCTTCTTTGCATGTGAATCCTATTATTGATCTCTCCCACACTTTCTTTCTCTACCATGTTCAGCTCTTATCCTCTTCTCACATGGCTATGAGGGTCTTCTTGCTTCAGGAATTTGCTTTAGAGCCATCTATAATTACTAGGATCAATAGTGAATCTTTTATAAAATTTTGATAATGACTTTGACCTTTTCTAATCCTTTTATTTTGATTAAAAATTTAAAAAAATACAACGTTAATGACACAAGAAGATTACAAAATATCATTTTCTAAGCTATAAGGTAACTAAATTATCAAATTATTAGTTCATTTTTATTAAATTTTACTATTCTTAATGTATTCAAAAATAAGAAGTTGGAAATTTTTTTCAAAATTGCACCTAGGATCCCCCATAATAAAGAGCTTAACTCTAGGGGCTTAAAGTTCTTGAATTATTGAAATTAGACTCTTAGAAATCTTTGGGTTTTAGAAACAATAAAAACTCCCTTTACATTTGAATGGAAATATCAAAAATGATGAAGGGGCATCATGTATATATACTGAATTATAATAGAGACATCACAACTATGATATCATAGTTGTGATATTGCTAGTAAAAAAATAATATTTTTCTTGTTCTTGAGCAAACTTCCACCATTTTCTTAAGCTCGATGGCTCCCAAGGCTTCTTGAGAAATACTAGACTGGAGGATGGATCTTGACTCTAGCTAGAATAATTAGAGATGATAAAAATAAGTTGTTTGGAGCTTAAATTGGACTAGAATTAGAGATATTAAGGAAAATCCATAAAACTTTATTGGAATTCAATAAAATTTGAAGAGAAATAGATCATGATATAATGCATGAATATAGAGTAGATGCTTATGATGTTTTAGAGAGTATGAAATTATTTTTCTTTTTTGAACATGTTCCCTACTAATATTACAAGTGGATTCCACCCAAAGTATAATCTCGTCTTTAATGCTCATGTATAAACATTTCTATAGGTATTCACAAGCATTTTAACACCTAAATATGAATCACATCTTTGTTCCAATGCAAACATGCAACTGTTGTATCTGAAATATTATATTATGCTACATAGAACTATTAAATTCATAATTGTAATACACCAATGAGGTGAAATTGACTAGAAGGGGTCAAAGAAGTGGAACATGAGATACCTTAGAATAGTGCTAATGAATTCCATGTGTTAGGCATAATTAAGGATGTTAGGACTCAAAAATATGTGAAACATAGGTGCACCCCCAAGATTTATAGAAGTTTGTAACTCAATGCTACCTAGGAGAATCAAACCTATGACCTAGTGTTAAGCATAATTAAAATAATTAATATACCCATCCAATAATGAGGCATTACCCTAGTGGTAAGTCTCTTTATTTAAATGTGCCAAGTCATGGGTTAGTGCTAAGTTATAAAGTTCTAATTGGACTATATATCTTGGGATATAGGTATATTATAATTATTTCAAGGTTTTAATACCACCAATATTCCCATCTATAAGGACTCCATAGCAATTCTGATCCTCTTACCAGTGACATCAGATTACATATTCTTGAATTCACCACTATGAGATCAACTAGCCACCATATTGAAAACAATACTATCCAATAAGGAAAAACTAGGAACTATTTGTTAGGTTTATTGAAAATAATTACATATTAGTCTTATGGACCTTGTTCATTAGTTAGAGAAGTACTTTTAGACATGGGTCACATGTCTTTCTAGTTTCATAACCAACACTAATCTCATCAAAGAAGTACCTTCAAGCAAGTGACCCATGTCATTTCAATGGTACACCAAGAATGATTTCTTTATAGAATTAATTATTTATATATTTTTATACCTTCGCCAAGCATACATTAGTGGTGGTGCATCAACATGGAATGAGTGAGACCCAAAGTTGTAAGATTAACTTGTATGCTTGTTATTTTCTTTGTCATTTTATGCTTCATCTCTTTTAATATCCTAATTTTATTTATTTTTTCCATTTCATTTTTTATACGTTTTTCATTATCTTTACCATTTATTCTTCATCACTTTTAAGCTCCTAGTTTTATTTTAATAATGAGGTGTTAGCTTAGTGATATAGGTCTTAGATTACTAATCTTAGGTCATAGGTTCAATTCTACTATAGGTAGCACTCAATTATGAACTTTTATAAATCTTTGGATGTACCTATGTTTCACTTATTTTTGGGTTCCAACATTCCCTCCTAATTTTATTTTATTTATCATTTTATTATTTTCTCTTCTAATCTCCTAATTTTATTTTATTTTTACAATTTTATTTTTTGTATTTCTTTCATTTTGTTTACTCTCTTCTAATCTCCTAAGCTTATTTTATTTTTTCCATTTTATTTTCTATATTTTTGTCATATTTTTTGCCATTTTATTCTTCATGTAGGAAAACTTGCTTCATTTATTTATTCTTCTTCTACATTTATGTAGGAAAACTTGCTTCNTTCATTTATTTATTCTTCTTCTACATTTATGTAGGAAAACTTGCTTTATTTTTTGTAAGTTTGCTATTTTATTCTTCATTTATGCATGGAAAATTCACCTATTTATTATCCTTCTTCATTTTTGCAAGTAAAATCACTTCATTTTTCATATGCTTATCATTTTCTATGCTATTTTAAGTTTCTTCTATGTAGGAAAAATTATTTCATCTATTTATTCTTCTTCATCATCTTCATATGTGGAGGGAAATTTTTTTGCATTTATTACTCTTCATCTTTAATGATGTACGAAAGTACTCACAAGAATATGAATATAATATTCATTTAAAAGTAGTGTTTGAATGGTGGGTAGCAAGCAAGGCATTAGGCATGATATTCTTTACTAATGTCAATGGAGATGGAATGAGGTTTAGATAGCTCAGTTTAAGAATGTAATAAAATTTCAATTTGAGTTTCATTAACATTCTAGATTAAGTCAATTAAATAAATTTCACATATTTTATCAATGAAAATACCAATACCTTTTTGCAATGTTGGTCCATATCTCATCTACCAAATACAAAGGATGATTCCTTAATAACTCTCCATTACCAACTAGTTGTCCATGATAATGCACTCTATTTTTGATAACATGCTCTATTTTTTGTAAAGAATGCATGCTAACTTTACACATATTTCACATACTACAAAACAACATTGGTAAGAAACACAGGGGCTAGTAGCACAACCCCTTTACCATAGCATAGTAGATGTGACCCACTAAACAAGAGTGTCCCACCATAAGGCTACTCCATTGTTGCCACATCCAAAAGTGGCATAGGAATTAAAGTGACAATATTTCTACTAAAGGATGAGTGTCTTGACCAATATGTCATACCCCTAGGTGCTACATTAATACCAAGAAAAATTTATGTTAGTTGAGAGTAACAATTTAACAAAAATTAATTATGAAGTAGAAATCATACGTTAATAAACTCTCATGTGGACTCGATCATGAATGCAACTTCTAGTAAGAATGTGTCCTTGGGGCCTAATGAGTAGCAAGGTACCCCTACACTCAACCATATGAATCACAAGTGTTCATGCATGATCCGATTGAATTCTGTGGATGGGACTAGTTGTGGCATCTAGATCGTTATGCTTTGATTGCAGTTCACTGTCTTCCCACTTAGACTAGTGGCATCTTTATCACATATGGTTTAGTCCACAGTGGGGCATATGATGTGGTCTAATTTCTACGCTACTCCTCATGATAGAAAGAGATAAATTGATTAATTAATGAACAATGGAAACAAGGTCTAAATTAGCCTAAGGCGATGGTATCCACTCTTAACCATCCATGCACATCTTGGACTTTGTGGAGCTACTTCTAAGTTTACCAAGTGTATGTCACTAGTTGTGCTAAACAATACACCTCTAGGCAACCAAGTATTTACACTTAAATGCTTGTGATTAAGGCATATGCATTTTTCTTAATGATAGAAAAAATAGATAATAATAAATGGAAATGTTTAACTAAAGAAAGCATTAAATAATTAAAGCAATAATATTAATCTAAGTGGATGCTGTAATTATGGAAGTAATCTCAATCTTTATTGCCAATCATGTAATGTGTCCAAGTACGTCACACTCAAACGAAGGTGTTGTGCTGTACGATTACAAACATCACTCTGTAGGCATGCATTGGGAATATTCTAACTCTAGAGAAAACAAACTACAAGAGCTCCACCACTCTAACTAAAAAACTATATATAGAAATCATGACCCTGAGCCCTATATTTATAGACTAGAGTTTACCCTATGATGTTGGGTATTCGACATCGCATCCTAGCTCCAACGTTGTGTACGCAATGTCAAGTACCTAATGTTGGGGCTCTAACATTGGGGCACTAATACAAGGCTCAAATGCCAAGGCTTCAATGTCAAGGCTCCAACATCAAGGCCAAGCAAAACATGACTCATCATACCCCCACAACTGAATGAAAATTCGTCCTTGAGTTAAAAAAAATGAGGAACAAGTTCCTTACAAAATATTGGGTAGGTATATTATTATTGATTAACATACAAACTAACTCAAGTGTAATAGATAAATGTTGAGTGCCCAAGTATATGGAATTATGAGCTTTACAAAATTCAATGTTCATGATAAGAGATGTGAACACCCTAGAAAAAAAACTGACATCCAACACCTCTTGGTAGCGAAAGAGAGAGATAAAAGATCCAACAATCATGAATGGTCCTTGTCATAAGGTACTACTACATCATCCTTGGTAAAGAGAGTCCCACTTCTAGTCCATGCTTCCCACTACAATCACAATAGAATCATGAATTAGTATGTCGTGTGTAACACATAACTATTAAGTACCTTTCCTCTTTAGTGATTACACTCAACTAGGTTGTGATTGTGGTATATTGATTCCTTTAGCAATCTTAGCAGGAAGGCTAACAAATAGGGTCAAATAGATAAGTAGTCCATTAAATTTTAAAAATTTTGATGTAAGGAAATATTTGAAGAGGGTGTAAGAATTCACAATAATAAAAAGGAAAGTTCACTAAAAAAATGTTGTGAAGATGTGCACAATTGGATGTCATTGATGGGGTAAACAAAAGGATTTGATTGTAAGAGTGTCTAAGGGTAAGAACTTAACTAACGCAACCAAAAGGTATGCAAGTGGGTCCTCCCCAAAGTAGGCACAGGCCTTTTATGCCCTTGCATAACTTCAAACCAAAGAGCCTGTGGGCTCTATGGATGATTAATGGTTACGAAAGGTTAAGTACAAAAACCTGGAAGAAACTAACTAAGAATTTTGACACATCAAACTAAGACATCGAATCAAGAACATGAAACTAATAGTGAGGTGAAACATGGAAAGCATAGATGGATGAGAGAGAGTGGAATGGAGTTCCTAATTAAGGTCACATGAAGTCCCTTGTGGATTTTGTGGTTAAATGAATTGATAAGATCCATCCTTAGTCCAAACCAAAACCAACCATGTTCAGTAACTTTGCATCGACATTCTAAGACCAGTCCATCCCCTGAGATACAAGAGTGCTCCAACAAAACAACCACCATTCCTTATTAGAGAGAAGGAGTAGGAAGTGAGGAGGGCCTTAGTTAGAGGGGACTAATCCCATAACTAGTGCTTATATCCTGTTTATTCTATCTAAGGGGATGCTTTGAATTCCCATTGTTTTCTTCTCTCTTTTTTTTTGTGTGTGTGTTTTTGAAATGGGAACCTTGCCATGCAAAAATACATGAATTTATTTTTTCCAAGGGTTGTGCTTTGAATCCTCAAGCTCTTTCTTTTTATGCGAACCACACCATGCAAGGACTTATTCAACTTCCTTTTATTAGTCAACACAGAATGATAAGAAATCCATGAAAACACACATGCACCCAAGCAAACAGAAAGGCACAAAGAATACCGAATCCCCTTGAAGCCATACCCTATTCAAACCTTTGAATCCTTCCCAATTCCAAAATCTACTAAAGTCACAAATTTATTAAATTTTTATTAATGAAAAAGGGACTGCACATTTTCAAAACAAGGAAAACCATAGAAGTTGTGGATGGGTGGATGCTGTGGACTCATTGNTTTCAAAACAAGGAAAACCATAGAAGTTGTGGATGGGTGGATGCTGTGGACTCATTTNATATGGTTGAGCATAGGATTCTTAAGTGTTTTTCATTTTTTTATTTTACAACTTTTTGTTTTACAAATTCTTTATTTTACATATTCTTGTTTTCATGTTATTAATCTTTTCTAATTTTTGNATAAAAGAAAATATAAAAGGTGTAAAATATTCAAGAAATAGCAAATTTACTGATGATGGTATAAACAAAAATTAGAAAAGATTAATAACATGAAAACAAGAATATTTAAAATAAAGAATTTGTAAAACAAAAAGTTGTAAAATAAAAAAATGAAAAACACTTAAGAATCCTATGCTCAACCATATAAATCACAAGTAGTCATGCATGATACGGTTGAATTTCATGGATGGGACTAGTTATGGCATCTAGATCATTATGCTTTGATCACAGTTCACTATCTTCCCACCTGGACTAGTGGTTTCTTTATCACATATGGTTTAGTCCAAAGCGGGGCATATGATGTGGTCTAATTTCTACACTACTCCTAATGATAGAAAGAGATAAATTGATTAACTAATGAATAATGGAAACAAAGTCTAAATTAGCCTAAGGAAATGATATCCACTCTTAATTGTCTATACACATCTTGGACTTCATCGAGCTACTTCTAGGTTTACCAAGTGTACATCACTCATTGTGCCAAATGATACACCTTTGGGTGACCAACTATTTACACTTAAATTCTTGTTATTAAGGTGTACACATTCTGCTTAATGACAAAAATAGTAAATAATAATAAATGGAAATGTTTAACTAAAGAAAGCATTAAATAATTAAAGCAATAATATTAATTTAAGTGGATGTTGCAATGATGGAAGTAATCTCGATCTTTATTTCCAGTCATCTAATGTGTCCAAGTATGTCACACTCAAAAAAAGGTGTTGTATGATTACAAACATCACTCTACGAGCATGCACTAGGAATATTCTAACTCTGGAGAAAACAAATTGCAAGAGCTCCACTAATCTAACTGAAAAACTATATATAGGAATCATGAGCCTGAGCCCTAGATTTATAGAGCAAAGTTTACCCTACAATGTTAGGTATCTGACGTCATGTCCTAGCGCTGATGTTGTGTACATTACGTCAAGGCTCTGATGTTAGGGCATTGATACAAGGCTCAAATGTCAAGGCTAAGCAAAACATGACTCATCAAGGTGCATTACCTCATAGTAATAGTAGTAGTAAACCTACCCCTTGCACATAAATGCCCAGACACTGCTAGTAGTTGACATTGCATAGACCATCCTAGTATTCCAAACCTCATGCACAATAACCCTTGTAGCTAGTTAGCCACTTCAATTAACTACCAATCACTCACTCACCCCTTATGTACCATCAATGACTCCTTATATATCAACCCTACCCAAAATTCCTTTAAGAAATTTCCCCACACACGTAGTTAGTATACTACTTGCATTTACACCATTACCACAAATACTCCCACTCACATCATCATCCCAAATGATGCCAAGCCTCCATTTCTCGAGCCACAACTTAGCTAACCTAGAGGGTTCTCTAACCAATGCTGATGAAGCATCATCAAGTTAACTATGTTAATGGGAATGCATTAACATAGCCTCAACAATGCATCTCCATTGATGTATCCTCAAATACGTTGATGCATATGCATTGATTTCATTCCACCATAAGCCTATATAAATATGTGCACCATCTACATTTATGGCACCTTGTACCATTCCAAAAACAAACCTCTTGTAGACTATTTTCATAGGACTTAGCTAAATTTCCCTCGGTACCCATAGCATTGATTGAATTGATTAAACAAGTTTTATTTGAGTGCAAGATGTACTTGGATACTTTTGTATGATGATAATAAAATTGACAGTGATTCCTTCCATTACAGCACTTAGATTAACATTTAGTTTATTTTCAAGCACTTTATCTTGAATGAATTTTATTTTTTCACACATAAGGAATTAACATTTTATTCTATAATAGCATAATCATTACCACTTTGAGCATAATCTATCAATGTTTGGTAATACCAATAGTGAATACTTGGTTTGCCCAATAATAGACTCTTAGTAACTTGGTAACATTAATACAGGTTCAAGATGGATATGGAAAGTGGGAACAAATGCTCAATACTTAGGATAGCTTACAATACCCTTTGATGAGTGGCGAGGTACCCCTACACTCAACCATACGAATACGAGCGTTACACGTGCGATCTAGTCGAACTCCGTAGAAGAACTAGTTGTGGCATCTAGACAATTAGCCTTAGGTCGTAGTTCATTGTCTTCCCACCTAGACTAGTATTAGCTTTTTCACGTATGGTTTAGTCCAGAGTGAGGTGTATGATGGGTTTCTAACCTANGTAGTCACACTTAAATGCTCGTGATTAAGTCGTACTCATTCCGCATTTTAACATGAGTTTAAGGGTGAGAGAGACTAATTAGGAAAGAAGTAAATAAAAATTAAATAAATAAATAAATAAAGTGAATGTTGCAATGATGAAGTAATCTCGATCTTTATTTCTGGTCATGTGCATGTCTAAGTACGTTACACTCGAATAAAGGATGTCGTATAATTACATTCACCACACTGCAGGCAGATACTGGAAAATATTCTAACTCTGGAGGGACAAATTGCCAGAGTCTAACTACAATTTAATCTTAAACTGTGAAATAAGGGAGAGCCGCCTCTTATTTATAAAACTAGCAGTGGGCCGCAATATCGCATACGCGATATCACAGGGAAAGATGCAATATTGCGTATGCGATATCGCGACCCATGCGATATTGCGTCCGATGCGATATTGCATATGTGATATCATGGCCCATGCAATATATTTTTCCATCATACCCCCACGACTGAATAAAAACTTTTCCTTGAGTTACAGTGATTACATAGTGGATAGGTATGGGATTATTAGATGGAAAAAGAAATGGGATGATGTGGGAAGAAAACAAAATAAAGACACAACACACAGAATATGCTACAACTACAAAAACCTAGAACTCATGTAGTTCCTGGTGGTGGTGGCTCCTCCATTTGTGCCTTCCCTTTGTCTTGTGCTCCAGGCTTTGAGGCTTGATGGTGTTGAAGTATGGCCTGGAGCTTCTCCTCTTCAGTCTGAGGATCTTGTGTTGTCCATGCTAATGTTCCAACATTTGATGAAGTCAACACTTCCCACGGACAGGGTAGTTGTGGAAACATTTGGTTGGCCTTGACATACCAAGCCACGAACACCCATCGCTCCTCCTCATAGGCTCTGGCTTTATCTTTGTATTCATGAAGATCTATTAGCCGTCGAGCCAAGTCGGTTGTGACATCTTTTTGTCCCTGGTAGTTGGCTCTCACCACCTCAAGTTCAAAATTTGCAACATCCAGTTTTTCTAACAACTTCTTGCATTTTGCAAATTCCACTTCGTATTTGATGTGAGTGGAAGGTACCTGTTGCTCGAGCTCTAACCTCAGGCACCCTGCTGTTAACATGGCAAGGTTGGCATATCTTAGATTTACAAACTCCATGTACTCTGTCAATTCCTGAATCTGCAGGTCCCGATTCTTAACTTCCACTTGGTGGACGAAGGCATATGTGTCCAATATGGCCTACCAATCAGTGTGTTGAGCACTGATAGTATTGATTTGGGCCTTGGCCATATGGACCTCCTTTTCAAGGATCTGTTTATACATCCCCACTTGATCGCAAAAGTGCTCCTTCAGCTTCTCATGTCGTTTAGCCTTGTTCTACTATGCGCTTATCTCAATCGTTGACTTTTGACAAATGGCACGTACCTCCTCCATTGAGAGGGTTCAATTTTCTCTAGTTAAACAACTTAAGTCTCAGTTGACCCAGATGAATTGTTCTCGTAATTGATGAAATTTTTCATCGAGAACATTCTTTTGCTTTTATACAGTGGTCAACCAAAGGTTTTTAGCAACCAATTGCTTCTTTTCTTCTTATAAGGCCTTGAGCGCCTTAAGATGCACATGGGTTTGTGCCTATGCTGTGGAGGCATCCCAAACAGCCTTCTCTTTCTCATCAACCATCCTTTTATTCTCCACTATTAATTTGGTTAGCTACTTGGTTCTAAAGTTTTCTAGTTGGTCTATAGGAAAAAATTATAGAGGGTCCCACTATGCTACTTGTAAGGCCACGAGCTGCTCTTGCAGTTTCTGCACTTTAGCTTCAGCATGCTCTGCCCTCACTTTGGATAAGACCAGCTTCCCTTTTGTGGAAATGAGGTCTGATTGAATTGCTGTAACATCCTGAGGGAAGTCAAATAGGGACGTCATTACCTGCCTTGTTTGAAGCAATCGATCAAGCACATCCTCATGTTCCGCAGGAGTCATTGAGGTTTCGGCCAAAGTTTGAGCATCTCGTGCTCCTGAGAGATCTGCTGGTGGAACAATAGATACATTGAAAGATTCTTTGATGTGGTCTGCGATGACTTCTGTAGCTCCTGTAATATTCTAGTGTTGCATGACCACCACTGTGGCCCCTTCACCAGTCTCTAACTGCACTAGGAAAGATGTCGTGTTTCCTGAAATCTGTTGTGACCATCTACTTTCCCCTCCTCCTGTTTGAATGGATACTTTGCTCTTTGTGCAATTCAATGAAACCATAGGTTGGATGACATCATCAATGATGCAAAAGAGGTTTGCGTCATCATGACTTCCCCAACTGACCATCTCAACGATGGTCCTAATATGGCTCATCGACGGTCTGTAGTCTTGCGACAATGGCAACTGATCCTAGCTTGTGCTAGGCCTGCTTCTTGTTGTTGGCTGGGACCCATGGCTGGAGGTTGACTGGGTCCTGCAAGTTGAGTTGCAGTTGGCTTAGCCATATGTTCTTATTCTTCTTCTGGTCCCAGCTCTTTGCTAGTGCTTTTTCTAGGAGCTGGTGCTTTAAGCAATTCAGCATATGAAGCAGTCTAGGATTTTTGGAGGACGTCATTGGTGTATCCCCGAATACCAGCATGTCGGCAAAGCTTTCTAATAAGACAAGGGAAAGGCAGTGCCATCTTCCCTATCTTTCATTCCTCGAACTGCCTCAGGATCTCCTTCAAGTATAGATGGGGTAGGTTAGCGTTAACCTTTCCCATCAACACTACACATCCTCTAGCCACATACATTGATATTCTTTTGAGGCCCTTTGTGGGGAAGAGGTGATATCTTCTAATTTTGAAGTAAACCCTCTCTTCCATCGTCAACTCACCAAAATCTTTATCCCTACCATAAGCCTTCTCCAACCAATCCTTTCGCACATCGGGGTCTAAATGGGTGGATAACCGAGCAACCTGGGGCCCTGTATTCAAAAGGTTTAACACTTCCGAAATGGCCTATGCAAAGAAGTTAGCAGTCACACCACAAATATTAACAGTGGTGCCTTGCTCCCTATTGTGCCAAAATTGGTACGTCTCTCCTAGGTACCAGGCACCACTTTCAGAGAGGATAGGCCATAAGGGAGACCCCTTGAGGTGATCCCTAATAGCCTCAGGAGTGAACTTTGTGAATGATTGAAAGATCAAATCCATAATCACTACAGCAAATGTGGACTTCTCATGGATAGCTTAAACACAATCCTGGGGCAACGTGAGTTGTTGTCCCAGTTCAGGTGTTGTTGTAGCTCCTCCTTCTGCCTGCCCGGACCATCCAATAGTAGGTTCATCTTGATGAATGCTAAATGATTACTCCTCCTATTCTACATGTTGTCCGGCAGGACCTTGTCTTGCACCCCTCCGAGATCGTTTCTTTCCACCTTGAGTAGGACCCTCCTGTTGTCCACGTTTCAAGGTCATCTGCAATCACACAGGCCAAGCGTTAGTAAGGTTCTTTTTGAAGTCAAGTTATACCTTACTACTTGCCTTTATTAATGATCTTATGTTATCACGTGTGATAGTGCCCGAAAGTATGTAATAATGAGTCTTGCAACGTAGGTGGTTGCCATTTTAGTCTCCCGGTATACCTAGGGGTTAAATGATTTTTAGGCAAAATTATTCTAAGTGTTAAAGTTAATTACCCTAAATTATGTCCTTTGGGCGATGACAAATTTCAAAAAAAATTAAGCACTTTTCAGCAAGTGTCCCTCCCCCACGACTAAGTTGAACACTCGGGGTTCTAGTAGGTTCAAACGGAATGAAAATCGGAGCACCAACGAGCGAGATAGAGTGAGAAAAGAAAGGGTTGCTCAATCGTAAGTCATAGAGAAAAATTTCAAAAAACTCCCCCCATGTGAATGACAAAATGACGCTAAGTGTTGTGGGGGGTGACCTATATAGGCGGTGGGGACGTGATATCGCGTACGGTACATCACGTACCTGATATCATGTCAAACGCGATATCGTGTACGCAATATCATGTCCCTAGTGACATGAGACACCATGAAAATACTGACTTTTTAAATGATTTTTTTGAAATTATCATTGGAAATTGAGGACATTGACTATGGTCAAGATGTTCTAGGGAAATTTCATTAATTCAAAAGGCACCATTAATGATAAGGGTGTGGATTTGATCAATACAACCTTGGGTGATAAGAAAAAGGGTATGTAATGGTACATTGGAATGTTGAAATTTAGAGGGATAATAGTAGGGAAAGGATGTTATGAAAAATTATGCTAAGGGTAAGAAATGGTGTGTGTGAGTTATGTCATAAGTGCAAATTACAAAAACTTACACAAGCGGATCCTCCCCAAAGCAAGTTTCAACCTATAATGCCCTTGTGTAACCACACTTAAAGTGTCCGTGGACACTAGAAGGGTTAACTGTAATCTGCACTAACTCCACAAAACACACACATGTAAATATCACAGAAATGAGATGAAAATTGTATGCTACACAAGACATGGGCTATAATTACATGAACAGTGAGATGAGACAAACAATAGAAAGGGATCGTAGAGATTGGGACATGAGGTAACTAACCCAGGGCACAGTGAATCCTGCATGTAAAGCATGATTAAGGTGTCATTACCCCATCGTTCCAAGATCAGGACCAAGCCATTCCTCTAATTAGTGACATCGCATTGTTTCATCCCATGATGAGCAACTATGAGAGTACCATGACAACAAGGCATACGATCACTTGGCGTTTTATTCAAGGGAGGAGTGACTTTTGTCTTGTGGCACTTTTTTTTTCTTTTTCTTCTTTCTCTCTTTTTTTTTTGATTGCTGAATCCAGAGAAGCTGCCAACCTTTAGGCATGGGTGCATGTCTTTCCAGTGGGACCCCCTAGAATGGCATTGGATTTTTGAGTGCCCTCTTAATTACTCTTACTCCCATTTTTCATTAGATCTACAAGGATCTTAGTACAACTACATTGCATGATAACTCTCACAGACATCACCAAAGAGAATCCGCAAGTCCCCTTGATGTCACACCCTAATCATTCCCTCTTAGTCCATCCTTCTTCATTCTGGGTACAATGAACACAAAATTAACTTTAAGTTTTAAAAATTTCAAGAATATCACTGCACCCTCAAACAGAACCTCTTATTTGTAGAATGGATGAGTGGATGTAATGGGCTCACTGTCGAAATAATTAATCGCTCGAGACTTAATAACATAGAACACACCTCAACCAATGATCCACATGAGTTTTTTATTCATAGATGAGATTACTTACAAAACATAAAAAGACAAAAACAAAAAAGATAAGGAGATAAAAAAAATTTGAAAAATGAAAAACTAGAAAAAAAATTGAAAATTTAAAGAAAACTAAAAAGTGGTTATTAATCCTGCTTATTAGAATGAGGGATATCCCTCATAGCTAAATGGTTGAGGATAACAAGGATTAATAAGGGATGACAGGGATCCTTGCATTTTGGAAGTATTCTAGCTTGGTCATATTTACCCCATTGGGTTTCACACACTTGATTATAATAAGCATAGTGGGGTAATTTATATGATGTAGTTCCTAGATCACGAGTTGACCCACTATGATGTTTGGGACCATTAGATGGTATGCAAGGATTAGGTTGTCGCTCTCCATGTCTGTGTTCATTGGGCCGTATGATTGTTGGAGTGTGAGTTGGTGGCCTTGATGAAGTTACATGAGGCGTTGGGTTCGAAGGTAAGGGTGCACCACAATGTGGGACTTGTGCTGAGTTGGAGGATGCAGTGGCCTTGAAATTGTGTTGTCTCTTCTTACGATCATATTTAAAGAAGGGATGCTTTTGATGTTAAGGAGGCCTCTCACTGCTGTTGGAAGTAGTAGCACAAGTACTATTCATGGGTTATTGCTATGGTGTAGACACCTTAGGAACAGCTGGTGGCACTGTAGAAGGAGGGAAAGGATGAGAATGTTGAAAGTTAGGAGGAGTACAGGGTACACAAGGTGGTGGTTGTGTTGGAGACATGGGCTGATAGTATTGAGGAGAATGGCACTGTGATGAGATAGAGTATGTTGGCCAAGATGGAGAAACAAGATGTTGAATAAGATAAGTGTTTGGGTTTGGATGATATGAAGGGTGTCTCCAGTTTAGTGGTGGTCTCCCTCACGACTAGGATTCTTGCCATTGTGATCGAACACAGTATCTCTATACAAACTCAAGATGTAACGTATTTCCCCAATGCTCATGTAGATGTAACAATATTAGCCATTGGCCCTTGGGGTGATCGTACAGGCATATGTTGCATTCATACGTATGATTAGCAGTTGAGCTCTTATTCCCTTCATTCTTTCTTTCCAAATGTCTAATGTTTTGTCCTACTTCTTGGGTTGCCAAACCTCTATCTTCAATAATGTTGATAACTTCTCCACACTTTTGATACATCCATTCCAACATCTTATTGATCTTTGCTTCGGCTTCTTCTAATGTTTGTTGCATTGGTAAAGATGATGTTTCCACCTTGAGATTGGTTGATCTCTCTTTTTTATGATCATGGACCTTTTTTAAGTTGATATTTTGGTCCTATTGATGTTTTTCAACACTCTCCCATCTAGCTAATTCTCCTTCTTCTTTTGCTACCTGCTTCATAAGCTCTTGGACTTGATGGGTTCATAGTTCGTATAGTTGACCTTGGGCATACATTCCTAAGGTCTCTCTTGTTTCATTACGTAGCCCATCAATGATATGGTACATTAGCCTTTCCTCAGAAAACCCATGGCCTGGATAGTTGTTTAACAATGCATAATATCTTTCTAAGGCCATGTCCAAGGGTTCATGTTGTGCTTGTTTCCACTCTTGGATTTGTTTCCTCAAGGCTGACACTCTTGCGTAGGTTTGATATTTTTCGTTAAAGACTTCTACCATTGTTGACCAACGTTGTATTGAATTT
>MNCI01000522.1:43616-54780 GCA_015680685.1 Gnetum montanum | reverse complement strand
AAAAATACCAAAAAAATCACATACCTCAGACTTGCTTAACCATACACCGTGACACTTACAAGCAAGCCTGGGAAGACAACGAACGATTAACCCCAAGTGTTTCTTGTGGTGTTAAGGCATTTAGTTTGCAGAGTTCGACCAGATCGCGCGTGCACGCTCGTATTCGTATGGTTGAGTGTAGGGGTACCTCGCCACTCATCAGCAGGCAATGAGTTCACTTTATCCATTCATCCACCAGTTTCTATAGTCTCTCTCAGCTTGGGAATGTACAATCCTCTTCATAATAAGAACTTTAATGAATCGGTGACTGGGCATTTCTCAAACTAAGGAAGGACTCAAGGATTGAAAAGGGTGTGACTTTAAGGGAACTTGATGCATTTGTGTTGGCCATTTTCTTGGGTGCTTGGATGCTTTCTTCTTGAGTTTTCTTACCACTTCGACATTACCCACTCATCAGAAAGCTGACCAATAAAAATAACAAAGTCTGTGCATGGTGTGGTTCTCATGCATAAAAACATAAAACAAAAAAAAAGAGAAAAAGAGAAAAAGAAAAAGTGAGGATTCAAAGCACACCCCTTAGACAAAATAATTCCTTGGGCTACAAGCACTGGTTATGGAACCCAAAATAAAAATGTTCCCTCTAACTAAGGCCCTTCTCGCTTCTCATTCTCTCCTCATTTGTTTCGTCGGAATGGTGGTGGCTCTTGGACAAAGGCATTCTTGTTACTTCAAGAGGATATTTCGGCCAAATGCTTTAATGCGAAGTCACTAGAAGTGGTTTGTTTGAGGCCGGAGTTGGAATGAGATTTTTTGAGTCTAATTAATCATAAAACACACAAGGGGTTGTACACCACCTTATTCTTGAGATTCCATTCCATTCTCTTCTCTCCACTCTTCTCTCCATTATTCAGCTCATTGCCGGTTGTATCATTAGTGTATATATTTTGGTTGATGCATTGTTTTCTTTTTGGTAAATTCTTGTGGTTAAGACTTTAACTCTTGTTCCGAATGACATTCCCAAAGTCTACAGACTCTTTCAATGTGGGTTTGTCAGGGCATTAAGGGCATGAGCCTGCTTTGGGGAGGACCCACTGACATTCCTATTTGGTGCACCCGTTAACTTCTTTTCCCTAACATTTTTGCAGTTAATTTTATTTTGTTCATTTCCATCTTGACATCCATTTCATCGATGTCATCATTGTCCCTTTTATCTATCTTTCTTATTCCTTTTCTTTTTCCATTTTTACACTACCGGAGGTTCACGATTAGTCATGGGGGTACGGGGCCCAATTTTTTCAATTTTCTCCTAGCCCTGATTTTTTTAGACTTTTCTCCTAACCCCTACACCTTTGGTAGTCATCATTAATATATCTCCAGATCTGTATCAGTCATACCACAACTCAACCAATGGACTTACACCGAAGCGAGGTATCAACTACATTGAAATTTATTTACCCTTACTAATATAAGATTATGTTGTGTGTGCAAATGGCAATCATACAACAATGAATGGGATCTGGAAAGGAACACTTGGAATGGAGCAGTGCTGAAGCAGCTATGCAAGGAGCAAGATCGATGACACACTTATGGATGGGCAATGAAAGACGTATTCTTGGCATTGGGAGTAGCAACACTTCTCTCTCTCTCTCTCTCTCTCAAGTTGCCAAATGAGGCCTGATGTCAATGTAATAAGGTGTTCACTCTTATTGTCATGAACACCAATTTTGTCAAGTCTTATAATGATGATCCATTCACAAGTCATCCCATTAGTTTTATTTTGAGTCAATAATCCCATACCTTCCCGATATTATTGTAAGGAACTCGAGGACGAGCTTTCATTCAGTCATGGGGGTATGATGAGACGCGATATCGCATGGATCACGATATCGCATCCCATGGGATATTGTGTACGTGATATCGCATCGTCCCCTGCGATATCGCATACGCAATATCACGGTGCACCGCAAAATCTATAAATAAGAGGCGGCTCTCCCTTGTTTCCTCATCCTAGGCTAGATAGTAAAAAAACTCTGGCAGATTGATCACTCCAGAGATAGAATATTTTCCATGTGCCCACAGTAGGAGTCCCAAAGTGAACGGATCTTTATTCGAGCAAACATTGTACCTGAACACAAGTTTGTGTATGGAAATAAAGACGAGCTTTTTGGATAAACCTTGCAGTGCATGGAATAGGCTAATTAGGATTTTATTTACTGCTATTTATTATTCGTTATTTACTGCTTTCTCTCTCAACCCTTTCCTTCTAGTTAAATGCCCTAGTACGACCACTTCGAGCACGTGCGTTACACGTGGTGATCCCAGCAACGATTAACATTTGGTAGCCACGATTGCATCAGTTCAGGGTGTGTGCGGTAAGTGGGAACAGATGCTGACACTAGGTAATTTAGACTTAGTTAGTTAGTTAGAATTAGTTAGTTAATCTTCTCAACCTTTCACCTCAATAGCATAGGAGATAAAAGATAAAAAAATATAAAAATCATATACCTCAGACTTACTTAACCATACACTGTGACAAATACAAGTAAGTCTGGGAAGACAACGGATGGTTAACCTTAAGTATTCCATGAAGCGTGTAGGCACTTAGTCTGCGGAGTTCGACCAGATCACGTGTGTTATGCTCGTATTTGTATGGTTGAGTGTAGGGGTACCTCGCCACTCATCAACTTGCCAAAGGAATTTCCTATTATTTTTTGCTCTCCCTTATCGATTCAATGATATTATTCACAAGCCTTGTTATTCTAATATGACATGTCTGGGATTGTATCTTTAATTCTTTGTAACATATGGTTGCTAGGCACTTCAATTTCTGCCCGTAATGTAATGTTTCCTTCATGAGTATTGTATTTAGTTAGATATGAAAATATTATATATATATATATATATATATTGATTAAACAACTAGGTATTGCTAATTAATTGGATCATCCACTTACAGTAGTAAATTTCACACAAATCTATATGCTACTACCATTTATCTTGTCATGCTTTGACCTTATTTGATCATGATGCACTCTCTTATGGCTGTGTTTTCTTTACATGGACTTAATATTACTTTATAACCATGCAAGACAAATGCCAACTAATGTGTTTTTCCGGATGTGCAAGATAAAACCATGGATGCATGGGCATTGCTCAACCTACCCTTGAACATAAATGGGACCCATGGCAATGTCAAATGATCCATCAACTTGGAATGCCTAGACCTTAAGCCTGGGAGCCTTATTGACCATATAGCCTCAATAGAGAGGTTCCTCGAATGGTCTAAATACATAGTTAAAACCCTCAACTTAGAGGTTGGAGACATCATGGAGGACCCTCTAGCAGAAATCCTAGTTACAACCCACATTGGTGAGGAAAAAATGCTAAAATTGAGTTCCTCACTAGAACCCCAAATGATCCAAGACATTACTAAAGCCCTTCAAAACAACATTAAAGCCTTTTCTTGGTCATACAAAGATATGCCAAGACTCGACTTACACTTAGTGTAATATAATATCATACTTGATCCTAATATCAGGCCTATCAAACAAAAGGTAGGCAAAATCAAATCCAATCTAGCCTTGGTGGTTTGCGATAAGATCGTGAAGTTGTACCAAACTAGTTTTGTTTGAGCCATTAATTACGCTAATTGGGTTTCCAACATAGTAGTAGTTCCTATGAAAAATGGGAGCATACACATCTATATCAATTTTTAGAACCTCAATAAGGAAACTATTAAAGATGATTTTCCATTGCCTAGCATCAATCAACTTATAGATACCACGACTAGACATGCCTTGCTATACTTTACGGATGGATTCTCTAGATACAACTAAGTGAGGATCAACCCATAGCATCATCTTTACATGACCTTCATGATCCTTTGGAGAATCTTTTATTACACTATGATTTTATTTAGTCTAAAGAATGTAGGTGCAACCTATTAAAGGGTCATGACCTACATATTCAATAATGGCATACTAGGCTTACTTACTGATTATGTTGATGATATAACAGTCAAATCCAAGATAGTCAATGGCCATGCACATGACCTTGATTTAGTTCTTCAATGATGCCTCAAGTACGAGCTTAGGCTTAATCCTAAAAAGTGCATAGTCAGTGTCAAAATGGGTAAAATGCTTGATTTTATAGTGTCCAAGGTAGGGATATGTGTTGATCCCAATAAAGTTAAGGTCATAACCAGCTTAGCATCGACTAGCAACCTTATATAGCTAGGGGTCTAAAAGGCAAATTGCAATTTATGTGTAGGTTCATCTCAAGGCTTATAGACAAGTTGCAACCCATGCAACACTTGTTTAACCAAGGAGTTTGCTATCAATGGATCACCCAATGTAAAGGAGCCTTTGATAACCTCAAACAAGAGCTTGCCCAACTACCTACCATATATCCACCTTAGAAAGATAAACCATTTTACATCTACCTTGCAATATTTCACATGTCAATGGCCTCTCTACTTTGTCAAAAACTAGATGATGGAGTAGAACTGTCCACGTGCTGATAGCCTAGACACTCGATACATAGAGGTTAAGAAGCATTGTCTAGCCTTGGTATTCTTCTTAAAAAAGTGGAGACACTACCTTTTTAGGAGCCAAGTCAATGTTATATATAAAGATAACATACTAAGAGCCATAACTACCAATATCTATCAGATTAGTCTCATGGCTTAATGAAAGCTCATAATAGTTGAGTTCAACCTACATTACATCTCGCAAGCCTTAACAAAGGGTTAAGCTATAGCTACACCACTAACAAGTTTTCTAGTTGAGGACAACATAACCATTGATCTTGAGTTCCCCGATGAGCATGTTAACATTGTTGATGGAGTACTTGAGGGATATGAGGCAATCATTCACTTCAATGGTGCTTTATTTACTCAAGGAGCCAATCTCATCATTATCATGATACTACCCTTTGGTGAGATCCAATCTTTTACATCTCGCTTCCAATTTCCATGCACTAATAATGTAGTAGAGTATGGAAGATTAATTAGAGGGATGATAATAGCTCATGATCATGGAATTAGATGCTTAATGATAAAGGGTGATTCACAACTAGTGGTGAACCAGGTAACTGAGGTTTATGCATGCAATGCTAAGCATCTACAATTGTATCGAGATCTCGCTAAAATACTTATTTCACAGTTTACCAATATGGATATACAACACTTTCTCAAGGTGAAAACACACTAGCTGATGCTATTGCAACCTTGGCCCTAAATATGGCACCTAAAGTATTTAGCAAGATGCCTTCCCTAATAGATAATTGTGCTCTCCATGGGATGTAGTTTCATCATCATCATAACTTAATATTTTACCAAATGGACTGAAGCAACCCCTCTAAGAAAAACAATATCACAACAAGTTTGTAAATTCATCTTAGATAACATTGTATCCTGTTTTGGCCTATTATCACAAATAATGGACCATAATTTAGTAGCCAAGAAATGAAATCCTTTTGTTGATAGTTGACCATTAAACATTCCGTTTTTTCACCCTATTACTTACAAGCCAATGGCCAAGTTGAAGCTAGCAATAAGGTCACTATAAACCTTTTAAAGAAGATGCTAGGTAATAGTAAATGAAAATGGCACAAACAACTGTTGTACATACTTTGGGCCCATAGGATGATCTTTAGACCATATAGCCTAGTTTATGGATCTAAATTTATTTTACCTCTTGAATTATAGGTTCCATCCTTAAAGGTAGCTTTGTCTAATTTCATCAATGATGAATAGAATAAGGAGCTATGTATTATTGATTTTGATTCAGTGGAGGAATGACAAATACACATGCTTGCCAATATTGAAATTCATCAAGAGAAGTAAAAACAATAGTACCAACATGATCCTAATAGGTAAAAAGTCAAGGAAGTAGACCTTATTTTCAAGGCTATTCGCAAGCCTGAAAATAAGTTTTCAACCAATTGGAAAGGATATTTCTTGGTCAACAAAGGCTATGGCAATGGAGCATTCAAACTGGTAGACTTAGATGGGAATGAATTGGCAAACCTGATCAAGCATTTCTATCTCAAACCATATTACATCTAACACTAACTCATTTTCTTGTAGCCTTTGTTTTTCATTGTTTACAAGCTAAACATATGACTGATAGCAATGACTATGATAGCCTTTAACAAGTGAGCTTGCCTGACCTCTCATCTCTCTCTTTGGCATCTCAAAGATTGCAAACTTTGTACAAATCTATTAAACAAAATATAGCTCTCTCTTGTATCTACTAATTGTAAACAATTATGGCCTTTATCTACTTGATGACTCATATAGAATTATGAAAATTCTTGTAATCAAATGTACTCTTTGATTTGTTTTATTGTTCTCTTGGAGTTGTGTTTGTAGGATGAAGCTTGAAATCATAGCAAAGGTGTGACTTATCATAGTGGTGAGCTAGCACATAACCTTAATATATGAGATGCAGTTAGTTTGTTTGATCTTTCCAATAGTGCTTACCTAACATCACTTCCATTAGCCCTTATACACAACCACTCCCCGTAGCCAAATTATAGCCTTCCATACCTTGTTAACACTGAAAATATATGTTTGACATTCATGCATCATGGCCTTGTGACATCTTCTCCAGCATGCTCCATGCTTAAATTCGCTAAATGTAGCACATCTCATTTAGCAATAAAACAAAAATTTAGTTCATTGAATGTAACAAATCTCATTTAGTGAAGAGTCAAAAAACAAAGTTTACTAAACGTAACACATCTCATTCAATGAGAAAGCAAAGTTCTGTCTTGGTAACAAAACCAAAAGAAGATTTTACTTTCCTCAAAAATAAACAAAATAAAAAAAAAGAGAAAAAGAAAGAGGGGAGAAAATGCCAAGGAAGCAAAGAGCCCAATGTAGCATTTAGATAAGAAAATTAATATATATCTATCTTAGAGAGAGAGAGAGAGAGAGAGAGTCAAATGATCAAAGAAACCTTGTCACAAAGTGTCAGTGGCTTCTGACATTATCAAGTAACTATCATTCCATAGCATGAAGACTTCTTCAATCAACAAGCATGTCACTACCTTTTAGATAGCCATGATGTCAACATTTGAAACTCCTTTTTAACCTCCATCCCTAATAACCAATATAACCTTTATCTCATCCTTACCTCTATTGCAACCTTATCTCACCATTGTGAGCACTTCTTGGCATGGTTCGATAGCTATGAAATAAAATGCAAAGGGAAAACGTTGGTGATGCATTCACAATGGTGTTTCAGATTCTTTATTGATGTCTTCTAGGTCAATCCTCAAAACATCAACAAAGAGGGACCAATGGAACACCTCTAGGAAAAACTTCATGTTGTGATGTAAAGGCCCATAGCCAAAATTTCCATTGTAATTTGGTAAAAATATAAAGGTAGATACAATTATCTTATTTTCCCTAAAGACCTTATAGTGTAGACTTATATCAATAGTTCAAAGATATTTCTCAATGTACAAATGAGGTTTGTAACCCGCAAGCTACAAAGCTCATGCATCTTAGCTTATGAAGGTCTAAAATGCTTCATAAGCCATAAGTGTCATGTAATCTAGCTTATGGAAGGATAAATAATGTTCCACAACCTATAAATTCTATGAATGCTGGCTTGTGAAAGCTAAAACGACTTCATAGGCTATGAAATTTGACATTTTTACCTTATACAATGGGCACCTCAGCCCCACGCAATGGGCAACATGTGAGTTCAACATGTGGAACTTAGACAACTCCACATAATGAATGATGTAGTCCACATGATGGACAACATGTGAGATCAATGTGTGAAACTTAGGCAGCTCTACATGATGGGTGATTTAGTCCCACATGATGTGTAGTGTGTGAGGTCAGTGTATGGGACTTGGGTAGCTTCACATGATGGGTGATGTAATCCCACACAATGGGTAGCATGTGAGACTAGCGTGTAAGACTTGGGCAGCTCCACATGATGTATAACATGTGATCCCAACGTGTAAGACCTAGGCTTTTTGTCCACACACTATGCTTTAAACAAGAAGCCATTCATAATTCTTGAAAATGTAATGGACGCAAGCATTACAAATTTAAAACTATAATTGCCTAATCCAAGATCACATTTAGGACTTCAGGGAAGCCAATTTTGCATTGATCATTTAATAGAGTTTTAGTAGCAGGTTTTGGCAACATCTTTGGAAATACCATATGACACTAATTAATAGAGTTGTAGATTAAGTTAGGAGGAAAGCATAGGTTTCGTGTAGGACACACTCTACCAACTACTCCAGATTACAACAGATATATTAATTTTCTTTTGCTTTTTAAAGCCTTAATCTATACTCTCAAACCCCTCATTCTTACATTTGTTAACATTTACTATTTAATAGAAGATTTATCATTGTTCCTATTTGGCCTTATTATTTTCACATTTTATATATCCTTGCATTCAACATTGTAATCTCTTTTTACATACTTTTATTACATTTTTACTTGCATTTAAATGAAATCAATAATAGACTTTTAAAGTTCCTAAATAGGTGACAAGACCATTTAGGATGCTCTAAATTCTTTTCAATGCTCACAAATCCATGAGTTAAGTTGTCTTGTATGAAATCTTTTGGTTTTTCAACATCAAAATTTTCCATAGTTACACCCACACATTAAATGGTTCTATTATTAAGATTGGGTTTAGTGGCATTTTTTGTCTTTTTGTTATTGCCCTTATTCTTTAGCATTTATCACATTCTTGAACATGTTTATGAGAATATTTAAATATTGAAGGCCAACAAAATTTAGACATAGGATTGATCTCTAGCCACAACGGCCAACAAAAAATTCTTTTTTCATAATTGTGTAATTTACTTAGCCTTGATCTATACTTTTAGAGACATAATAAATTACTTGTGGTTTATCATCTATGTATTGTCCTAAGACTACCCTTACAGCAATGTTACTAGCATCACACATCAAATCAAAAGGAAAATGCCAATTAGGTGCATTAAGTATAGTGGTGGTAGTTACTCTTTTCTTTAGTTCAAAGAATGCTTCTTGATAATCAATAGTCCATGTAAAAGGAACATTCTTTTCTAGTAGCATGTAAAGTGGCTTAGCAATTTTTGAGAAATCTTTAATAAATCACCTATAGTATTCAACATGTCCTAGAAAGGATCGAGGAGTCTTTAAGTTTGTTGAAGCTGGGAGTGTAGAGATTACTTTTACTTTCTCCTCATCCATCCTTATTCCTTCCTTGGAAATTACATGTCCTAAAGCTACACTTCTTGTGACCATTAAATGACTCTTTTCCCAACTTAATTTTTAATTTTTATCAATGCATCTATTCTAAAATGCATTCTAAATGTTGTAATGTTTGTTCATAAGTATTCACATATACTGAAACATCATCCATGAATACTTCTATACATTCTTCTAACATATCAAAAAATACTAATATCATGGCTCTTTGGAAGGTAGTAGGTGCATTACAAAGGAGAAAAGGCATCCAATGATAAGCAAAAGTTTCATATGGGCATGTAAAGGTTATTTTATGCTAATCTTCTAGTGCAATGGCGACTTAATTGTAACCCCTAAATCCATCCAAAAATCAATAGTGCTCATGCCCTTCTAATTCTTCAAAATTTGGTCTATATAAGGTAAGGGAAAATGAGCTTTCTTTGTGTTTTGATTAAGCTTCCTATAGTTACAAACCCACCATTTTCCTCCCTTTTTAGGAATTATGGTGATAGGGCTTACCCACTCATATTGACTATTGGATAAATAATTCCTTTCTTCCAAAGCTTTAAGATTTTATCTTTAAAAATTTGTTTTAAGACTGGATTAATTCTTCTAAGGGGAATTCTTACCAGTTTCACATTATCTTCTAAATAGATGTGATGTTGAAATATGTTCAGTGAAATTCCTTGATGGAGATCCTCATAACCCCATGAAAATGCCTTAGACCTTCTTCGTAAAAATTCTACTAATTTTACTTCTTGCTCATTAGAAAGTTGGGAGTTTATTATTAAGGGTTTATTTTGATCAAAGAAAAAGTACTTAAGAGTACTAGTCAATTCTCTAAGATCTAAAAATCATTATTTGATGGTTGAATTGTTTCTCTAATATTTCTTGATCCCAAATTCAAATTTTGATTAAGAAGATCTTGTTGTTCTCTTGTAGAGGGGTCTAAAGGTACTTCCTAAAAATTATTTAATACTAGTATTTCCCTATCTTGTGCCATTGCTAAAGTGGATATTGTATAGAGCATTCTTACTTCTTTTATATCTTGATTCAATCGGTCATCCTTTGCTCTATAATATATATTAACCATGAAAGTAAGATTAGCAAAAGATAATTGGAGTTACCCTAATCTACAATTGATTATTGCATTAGCTATTGCTAACCAAGGTCTACCTAATATGATGGGGAAAAAATCTAAATCTTTTACTTCCAACACTACAAAACCAACTAGATATTTTTCTCTTTCAACCTCTACTATTAAATCTTCCACTACTCTTATGGGTTTTACATTGGAGACATCAGCCAAAGATATTATGATATTCACTTTCCTTATATCCTCTAAATCAAGTGACCTAGCCATTTCAAGTGGCATAATATTAATACTAGCTCCTAAATCCAATAGGACACTCTCAATACTCTTTTTATTTATCTTAATTAGAATTGTGAAAGCCCCTAGATCTTGGTATTTTGGGACATCTTGGCTTTTTATAAGTTGAGACAAATTATCAACCAAATAAACTTATCTGAGAGTTTTCTCTTTTCTCTTTTCATGCATAATTCCCTTAAATATTTAGCATAAAGAGGTGTCTCTTTTACAAATTATTCTAGAGGAATATAACTCATTAAACATTTTTTCTATATGTGCTTTGGTTGTAAATCCCTCTTGCAATCATTTATGGAAAGGAGTTAAAACTACTTGCGATAAAGGGGAAGAGGTTAATGGTTGTTCTTCTTCCCCAATTGGTTGATTACTTCCCTTTTTTTTCATTACATGTGGTTAATCCTTTTCTTATATCTTAACTTCTTGAAAGCTAACTGTTGGTGACCGTTTGGGACGCGACCGCCAACGAGCGTCCTCGAATAGGGTTTAGGTGCTTTCTAGTCTCTAAAAACACCAAGGCCCAGATACCTCCAAATAGAATTAGTAGTTAATGTGAGTATGTGTGT
>MNCI01000522.1:0-33074 GCA_015680685.1 Gnetum montanum | reverse complement strand
TCACAACCACACGCCGCAACAGCACACACACATACTCACATTAACTACTGAGTTTATTTGGAGGTATCTGGGCCTTGGTGTTGCCAGAGACCAGCAGGCACCTAAATCCTGTTCGAGGACACTCGTTGGCAGTCGCGTCCCAAACGATTGCCAACATTATCAAGCTAAATTGCAACTGCGCAAAGATTAAATTGGAGAGGTGTATTCATAAGGGTGAATTTTAGCTCCTTACGTTCTAACTTTATCTAAGAAGCTAACATGATGGAGCTGCTTCATAAGGTTAAATTTCACCCCTCATGAACTACCTTTACATGCTAATGTGGCAAAGCTAACATGACAATGTTGATGTGACAAAGCTCTTTTATAATGTGAAAATTCAAATTTATAAAATAGCCCTATATGCTGACATGGCAGAGCTTAGCCTTGAGGGTCAGGCATGATGCATTTGCTAATGTGGAAGAGCTTCTTTGTAGAGCTAATTTTTTACTCTACAAGCTTTTCTTATTGATCAACAAAGCTAACATGAAAGAGCTATTTCGTAGAACCATTTTTGGTTCTATGAAGTCGTTCTAAAAATTAATGTGGTTATCAAGGTCAAGGTTGTCTGAGAAGCCAAATTAAAGCTCATGTTAGTTAATGTGGTAAAGCTTCTTATGATGTTAAACTTTGGCTCTACGTATATTAGCTCTATGAAAGTGCTATCATAGGATGAAGATGACATGGTAGAGCTTCTCTTATGGGGCTGAATTTTATTCTATAAGATTGTCTATGTGGAAGAGCTGCCTTGTAGAATGGTTTTTTGGCTCTACAGGACTCATCTATGAGTTGACGTGACCAAATGTTGATGTGATAATATGCTCAGGGTTCTACTAACATGGCAGATGAATTTTCCTTCTTCATGCAAGCTTGCAAATTTTTATCCAAATACTAATATGTTAACTATTGACATGAAAGAGCTCCTTTGTATAGCCAAGTTTTACTCTAAGAGTTTCCTTCCATGAGTTGATGTGGTAGAGTGTTGACATGGTGGAGCCACTTTGTATAGCTAGAATCTGGCTCTAGTAATACCACTCCTTTCTTAAGGCTAGCTTTGCATGATGCTAATATGTCAAGGCATAGTGAGGTCAATTTATATAGTAGGCCCACTTTGTATAGTTGGAATTCAACTCTATAAGTGTACCTTAAAGCTAAAATGGTGGAGCTAACTTCTGGGGCTTACGTGATAGAGCTGGTTTAGCATAGCACCAATGTGGAAGAGCTCTTCTACATAATAGATTTTATATCTTCGAAATAGTATAAGTGACATTTATTTTATTTTGCAAGTGCAACAAATGAAAATTATCCCATTTAGTAGATTTGGAAAAATCACCGCTTCTCGCAATTTGATAGTTGTGCTAGAGAAATCAAGCTTAAACTGGGAGAAACCAACATTGGCAAAAGAGAGAACTTGGATAAAATTGTTTTGGCTTATTTTGACTTTTCTAAGATTACTCAGTGAACTGGGGTAAATGCCATTTATCCCAACAACGAGCTTGGATAAACCCATTTCGGTTCATTCCATAAATCGGCCAAAATCCAGTTGCTCATTCTAGGGAATCATTGGCATGGAAGAGCTACTTTGGTAGAAGAGAAAATTGGATCTACGAATTGGCTCTACATGCTGACGTAGTATGAAGTTGATAGGGTGGGGTAATATCATGGCTTGTAAAGCTTCTTATTAAAGCCATACTTTACCCTTATAGGCTTTACATGGTAGAAATGATACTTAGAGTTTCTTCTTGACTTGAAATGGGATAGAAATAATTTTCTCCATTTGCGAAATGGAAGAAATTCTTATTATCCCATTTTGTGGTCTTGATTTTCTTTGCTATAATGGTGACATGTATTTGTGATTTTCTTTGTCACTAAAATGTAAAAAAATATTTTTTGCCCCATTTAGAGTACTAATTTACTGGTCACTTTTCCCATTTTGATTGTTGTGATAAAGAAGTCACATGCAACTACTAAAGCTAAGAAATCATTTCATGAAAAAATTGAACTTGTGCTAATTATCATTGGCTGTGTATCTAAACTAGGAGAAATCAGCTTTAGTAGAACAGTCAACAAGGATAAACTTCTTTTAGGTAATTCTAACTTTTCTTTGTGGCTTAGCAAACTAGGGCAAATACCATTTATCCCAAATAGCGAGCCAAAATGAACCTATTTCAGCCTATTTCACAAATCTGCCAAAACCTTGTTACTCTATTTAGCAAAGCACAAAGATAGGATCAAAGCTCATATCCACATAAAATGCTGAGCCTTGCAAAGAGGTAGAATCTTCAGCCAAGCTTAGAACACAAAATTGAGAGGCAGAGTGTGTCATGAGTAGAACCTACACCTTTCTTTTGATTTTATCCACAACTTTGTGAATTCTTGCTCCAATTGTTTCCCTTAGAAATTAGTGCTATCTTTTGATTTTATCCACAACTTTGTGAATTCTTGCTCCAATTGTTTCCCTTAGAAATTAGTGCTATCGGTGTTGTAAAAATGTTTCTAAAATCTCTGCCAAAGCTATGCTAAGTGATCTATGCAAACTTGTCCAAAAAGTCTTGAATGTGGTTTTGGATCTAGCATTTATAGGCTGTAACTTTGTAATGCTTGCATCTGTTATAGTTTTGAGCATTACAAATGACTTCCTAGTCAAAGTATAGTATGTGGGCTGAAAGCCCAAGTGCTACATGCTACCTAGCATGTGGGATTGTAATGCTCATCATGTGGGATTATAGCCCAAATCCCACATGCTAACCTCACACACTGCCTAGTATATGTAGCTGAGATGTCCATTGTGTGAAGTAACAATGCTAAATTTTGTAGCCTGTGAAGTATCTTCTATCCCTCACAAGATGAGTTACATAGAATTTTCAGCTTGTGGAACATTTTTAAGCCTTCTACAAGTTGGAATACATGATATTTACAGCTTGTAAATCATTGTTAAACTCCACAAGTTGGAAAGCATGGGATTTGTAGATTGTGAGCTACAAATCTTATTTTTACGTTTGAGAAGCTCTTTGAAACTGTTGATACAAGATCATAATAAAGGATTTTCTTAGAGAAAATAAGAAAATTATATCTGCCTTTGTATTTCTTCCAAATTATAATAAAATTTTTGGCCATAGGCTTCTTACATTACAGTATGAATTTTCCTCGATGTGTTTCAATTAACTAAGGTATTTACTAAATATTCCACTAATTTTATTTATTAGCATCAAAATAGATCACTATTTACATATTTACAACCTCTGATATTTTGTGGCTACATTAAGTATTGGATGGCTTTCCAAAGTAGTGCTGGTCTCTAGAAACACTAAGGCTTGAATACCTCCAAATAAAGTTAGCTGGTATTTGAGAAAACTATGTGTATTTGCTATTGTTAACATAAGTTCTAAATTTTAAAATATAGTGTAAATAAAGTTAAGAAAATATAAATACTTTTATTAGAAGATTCAACTATCTTTAGTTCACCTTGTCAGGAAGTGAAATTTTTCCACTATATCAAAGCTACCAAGTCTATGTACTCCAAATTATATGTTGCTTGTTCAAAGTAGTTTTTCATCTAATGCTTAAGTGCAATTCCACAAAATCAATTGTCAATCTTCCTTAGAGAGAAAATTCTATAAGAAAACTAGAAACAGAGCAAGATTTAATGGGTTTTGAGAAAAAGGAAATAGTAGAATCCCATGGAATTTTAAACATTAAAATGGGGTACTACTGACATGAGGAAACACTTTGAAAAATAAAGCTATTCTAAATCAACCAACAATACCAAAAGTGTGTTAAACCCTTGAGCTCACACAAGCAATTTGAAATAAGGCTACTATCAACATAATCAAATGTTTTGAAAATGAACCTAAAACTATTTTTAAGCTAGTCGATAACTGCTAATAATTGTTTAAAATAGATATATTCAAGCATTCTAGCAATTCCAAGAATGAGATTCCAAGCACAATAAAATCTTCACCACTAGCTAAGCAACTAAGATAAAGTAAGGAAATAAGATTTAATTCACAGGATATAAGTAAATTAGCTAAATCATATCTAAAGTTACAAGGCCATTGTATAGGAAATCACTTCTAGCTTTTTCAGTATTTTCCCTATACCTCTTGAAAAAATCTGCTCTGGGCTTTATATACAAACCTCTAGCAATTACAACCATTTTAGAAAATAAAATCTACAATTACTTCACATATTACTCACATAATTACAGGGCATTAGATAACTAATTTGTTAATAAATTGAGCTTCTTAATTGATAATTGTAATGACTCAAGAGAGCATGATATATTATATTTAGTTTAGAGTTATTAAATTCCATTTAAGATTCTTTTAATTCTTATTTCTCTTCATGATCAAGAGTTGTTAGATAGTTGCTAGATCTCTTAATAGGTTTTCCTTATTCTTTGAATCCGAAGCTCCTCTACTGAAAAATGCTAAGCTAACTTTCCATAGTTATAGGTATTTGATTCATTAAATCTAACTTCGCTTTTTCTTTCATAACTGATTTGGTTATGGAATTCTTTAGCTCCATTGAAGCAAATCCTGTGTTGTTATGAATCCAAGCTTTCTTCTCTTTAGTTATAATTCCAGTAACTATCATTAGCAAATTCTACTGTACTAGCTAGTAATGGCTTTTCGTTAGCTGTAATAGCTAATAGTGGCTTTTCATTAGCTCTTTAATTGTCATTCCCTTTGGTCTTATGGCTTTGTAACACCTAAAAGATTTGGTTGCTAGAAAATCAAAAATTTTAGGTCAAATAGCGTAACCTTGGATCCCAAGGGCCTCTGAGAAAGAGGATGCAAGGCACCTTGGATGGTCTTGCCAATCACCCAGGGACTTAGGAAATGTTAACAAGGATAAATAAATTTTAAAAATAATGTAGATCCAATCTTTAAAAAAACAAATGCATAAAATAAAATCGTAATAAATTTTTGCAACAAATGAAATCCATGCTTTATTACAATAATAAAATATTGAAAATAAAGAGTCCAAGAATGTGTACAAATTATGTGCTTGGATGCATAGTGAGTTACTTGAATGAAACTTGAAGCCTGTTGAATTTGGCATGTTGTGATCTACAGTCATCCTCATCATCCAGGTTCTTCCCAACTTCAATCATCAAAACTTCTTGGGGGGTTTTTTGCTCATATCGATAATGTTGATGAACAAGGGGGTAAGATTATGCAATGTTGGTTACAAAGTGGGGTAAGGTTTGTGTGGCATTGCTTGCCAAGCAGGATAGGGGGTAACATTGGTATAAAAGGGGATAAGATTATTGCTTGACTTTTTGGTGTTGGGCAATTGCTCTGAGAATCGCCAATTCTTAGTCAACTAGCAGTTTGCCCAACACTCTTACAAAATGCTAAAAGATTTTTTGGTGCTTAAGGTTGCAAAGGTTGTCTAGCCCCCAGAACCTATTCAATCTGTTCTAAATTTTTATTTATACATCATAGGGTTGCTGGTTTTGATGCTACAAATTTTTGCCATGATTGCTAACATATTGATGTAATTTGCAAGTGTGGTAGGCCATCATCTCCAATGTAGTTGTCCATTTATGGTAAGTTTGGATACCCCCAAGTCATCAAAATCATGTTGGATGCCATAAATAAAAATTAGACTTTTCCAACTATTTTAGCTTCACCAACCAATACTAGGTTTATGGTAGCAACATTGGAGTTGTTGGAACAATGCTAAAATTTGTTTTAAAAAAAATTCCAACCACTCCAATGCTAGCTTTGTGGAACCACATTGATCAGCTAGGAAGATCCATCATCACTAAGAATAAGCTGGAGCTAAGCTAGTGAGCTAGGAAGCCCCATCCTTGCTAGGACTAAGCTGGAACTAAGATAGTCAACTAGGAAGCCCCATCCTTGCTAGGACTAAGTTGGAGTTGTTGAAACAATGAAATCCCCATCCACTCCAACATTGGCTTCATGAGAAGGTAGAAACTCCCACAATTCCAACGTTGGCCTTGAGACATCCATGTTGGGTTTTGGTGGCAACTATGCTAGGTTCTATTGGAAAATGAAACCCCAACACCACCCATGTTGGGGGTAGGTGGTTCCAGCGTAGTTAAGGCTATACCCCCATAAAAACCCATGAAAATGAAAAATTTGGTAGTTTTGAAGGAATTTTTAGCCTTTCCAAGCCCAAATATAGACATGGTATGAATTTTTCCACTTAGGAAGTCAAGCTATGACAACTTATGAAGCATTTTTTCACCCCAAAAAGTTATGGTATATGAGATTGCCACTCAAGGGCTACAAACCTCACATTTTACAATGAAAATCCAAAATCATGTGTAGGGGTGAGGGTTTTAATGCCAAACAGATTACAACATGCATTTTCTTGGTGGTGTTTCATTGGCCCCTCTTTGTTTATGTTTGGAGGATTAAGCCGAGAGACATTAACAAATAATACAAAACACCATTGCAAGTCCATCACCAACATTACCTCTCTACACTTGATTTAGTAGTGTCAAAACATGTCAAAGAGTGCTTGTGATCATGATATAGGATTATGATGAAGTGATACAGTTCAAAGGCTATATTTGGTCATGAGGAAATGGTCACAGGGTTAATAATGAGCTCAAATGTTGACATCATGATTGCAATCATGACAATGACATTATGGCTAAGCGATGTAGTCTTCATGCTTTATGCTTCAAAGTGTTGCTCACTTAGTAATTCTTTTTAGGAACCAAAACCTTACTCCAAGGTTTCTTTGGTTGTTAGGCTCTTTTCCTTACGTGTTTGGAGTCATTACTTTGTATTTTGATCTTCATAAGCCTTTTGGACTCTTGGCAGTTTGCTTCTCCCTCCTCTTTTTTGCAAAGTAAAACCTTCATTGGGTTTCATTACCAAGGATGGCTTTAAATTGGTTTTCTAGTTGAATGATATGTGTTATAGTCAATGGACTTGGTGTTGGTGCATGAATAAGGAGACATCACATGATCATAATGCATGAGTGTCAAACATAAGCCATCATTGTTGTTTAGAGAAAGGAAGGTCATAATTAGATTATATGATTATGGTCAATGAGTGGTAATGGCAATGATGTGAAATAAGCACTCTTGGTACAGCAAGACAAGCTAACCAAATCTTATGCATCAAGATCACATGGTAACTTACTACTGCAATGAGTTGCACCTCTACAATGACATCCCAAGCTTCATCTTGCAAGCACAACTCCAAGAGGACAAGAAAACAAGACAAAGAAAACATGTTATTACAAGATAATGTATAAGGCCACATGAGACAACCAGTAGACCAGGTTGCCATAGGTCACTGTTGTTACATCATAGAGAGAGATCCATGTAATGTGCATTAGATTTACAAAGATTTACAATTCATTCTTTATGCCAAATAAGAACAAATCATGCAGGAACGCTTGTTGTAGACCATCGAAGTCATCAACATTGGTCATTTATTAGGACCTATCAACAATGATAAACAAAAATACAAAAAAACATGTAAGTGTTAGATGTAATCAAGGGTTATGTGATGGCTTTGATGCTGCATAACAAGGGTTTGATGTTTTCTTGATCTGGTTAAAGTTTTAGTGAGGAACTTGGTTTCAAGTGCTTTCTCCTCACCATTGTGGTCTAGATGGGAAGTCTGACTAAGTGATCCTCTACGATGTCTTTGGCTTCAAGGTTAATAAACATTAGGGTACTTCAGGATGTTATGGTTATATAATAGAATGGTTTTAGGCTTAAGGTTTAGATACGTAGGTCAACTTGGTCTAACAACATCATGAGAGAAACCCATTTAGACTTTAAGGCTGGTTGAATTTGCTTCCTTGTCCTCCTAGCTCATTCTTGCATGACAACATAAGCACATCAAGTGGCACCTTTGTGATAAAATAATGTAAAATACTTTAGTAATAATGCATAAATGAGTCAAAAAATACTAAATCAAAGGTCAAACAAGGTTTAAACATGGTCAAAAAAGGTTATAAGGGGTATTTTAAAGTAAATAGAATGAAACAAAGACCAAATGATGTGGAATGATGGTAAATGAAGGCTAAATGATGGTTGAAGCTCCATGAAATGGTGTCAAACAAGGTCAAATAATGTCTTAGTAATGTCAATGTGGTTAGGGTGGTTGTAATGAACTTTAACTTATTTTGGCTTGTTATTTAGTGTTCTAAGGTTACCAGAGGCTCTTGGAAGGTTTGATGGCTGAGATGTGTCATTTGGAAGCTCATTTCTGGCATTTGGTGGTCAAGCCCCATCCAACCATGCTAAGGCCATGTTGGTTAGTGTGGCTAGGATGTTCCTCAACATGATTGCAAGATTAGAATGGGGTTTTGTCTAGTTACTCAACGTTATGTGATGATTGGGAATCCCAAAGACATGTGAAGGTCAAAAAATGCAACTTATAAGGCTATTTATGACATATGATGGTCAAACTCCTATTAAACACACTAGGACTATGCTAGCCACCATGGATGGAGTGCCTTTTAGCATAGTTCATCTAATACAAGTCATTTTTGACACTTTTTATTGGCTATTAAGAGTTTGTAGAGCTACCTGAGGCTCCATCTAGGGTTTAGGGCTAGAAGTGACCATTTTGGAGTTGATTTGAGGCTTGTTTGATCTTGGAAAGTCCTATCCCTTCTAGAGGAATGCTGGCCAGCATGGTCAGGCTCTTGGCTAGCATGGATATCCAAATTAACAAATTTTGTTAGGGGGCTTGACTTTCCTTGATGTTTAGTTCTTCACAATGTGTTAACCTCTATTTTCCAATTTTGGCATAGGGGGTTTTTCGCTTCAATGTATTATGGATGGATGGTTATGAGGTAGGTTTTTGCAATGGTTAGGGCTTAGAATCCATTCCAAGGGTTTTTAGGGACTTCATCCCAATGTAGATGTGGGTAGGAGTTGTAAATTCCACTATGTTAGAATTTTTAGTGTTTTTCCTGGGAGGCTACATTGGTTAGAACAAATGGCTATAAGGTAATAATTAGTCAAGAAAAATGTAAATTAACTAGGCAAACCAAATGTAAATTAAGCCATAATGGCTACAAACAATTTGTAAAAGTATTGCCAGTTTTAGGCCTTGGTAAGCCATAGTTTTGCTAGTCTTAGATCATGAAAGTTCATAGTTTCAGTAGTTTTAGACCATGGCAATCCATAGCTTTACTAGTTTTAGGCCATGCAAGCTATAGTTCATACATTACCTAGCAAGTATGGGATGCTATCAAAAGAGCATATAAGGCCTAAGCCAATATTGAAATATGATATCATGTCACAAAAACGATCAAATGATCCTTAACAAGAGAAGACATAAGACATCTACTACAAACTTGTTGTTTGACCTTTGATAGATTAAAAAATCCCTTTTTCACAATTCTATGATCATCATCTCTCTTGTCTAGCATGGCAAGTTGCATGCAATTTCGTTGGCCATTCAATGTTATAAAGTTAGTGTTATCAACATTGTTTTTTCTATTATCATCAGCCCCAGTTTGAGTATCACAAGTTTCTCTTAAAATTCCACCTTTGAACCTCAATCCATCTTGACATAGTTAACCAAAGGTAGCGACATGTTGTCTCCATGAATGACAATCTTCCCTTCCCTATAGAACAAGTGAATCTCTTGATGTATAGGGGATGAGACTGTGTGAAGCTTAGCTAACCATGGCCTTTCTAAGATCAAGTTGAAGCCAGATGTCTCTTCAACCATGAGAAAGTTGGCAAATGTAGGGAATTATTTATCAACTACGAAATCTAAAGAGATGGAACCTCACACAACTACTCATGATCCATTAAATGATGATGAGTGGCAAGGTACCCCTACACTCAACCATACAAATACGAGCATCTCACGTGCGATCCAGTCGAACTCCAAGGACTAAGTGCTTACGCACCTTAATGGAACACTTAAGGTTAATCAATCATTATCTTCCCAAACTTACCTGTATTGTCACGGTTGTATGGTTAAGTAAGCTTGAGGTATATGATTTTTATATCTTTTATCTTTTGAATGTCTTATGCTAATATGGGAAGCTGAAGAGAACTAAGTGACTAACTTTCCTTAACTATTCATTAACCAAGTTCTAATTGTCCTAGCACCAGTATCCATTCCCACTTGCCGCACACACCCTGAACCAATGTAACGCTGCTGGGATTACCAAATGCTACTCATTACTGGGTTACCAAGTGTTACACACGTGCTCGAAGTAGTCGTACTGAATGCACTTAACTAGGAGAGTCAAGGGTTGAGAGAGATTTAATTATCTAGGAAAGCATTTAAACATTTAAAAATAATTAATTCCTATTTAGCTTAGTCCATATGCTGCAAGGTATATCAGAAAGTTCATCTTTATTGCCATACACAAATGTGTGCTTAGGTATAATTTGTTCGAATACAGATCTGTTTACTTTAAGACTCCTACTGCGGGCACATGGAAATTATTCTAACTTTGGAATGGTAAAACTGCTATAGTTTGGCTAAGGATCTAAGTCTAAGTCTTAAAATAGGGAAAGCTACCTCTTATTTATAGACATTGTGGTAGGCTACGATATTGCGTACGCGATATCGCAGGGGTGGACGTGATATAGTGGCCCATTATACCCCCATAACTAAATGTAAACTCATCCTCAAGTTCCTTACAAAATATTGGGAAGGCATGGAATTATTGACTTGAATGATACTAATGGTGAATGGGGTGACATGTGAACAGATCATCATTACAACACATGACAAAATTAGTGTTCATAACAACAAGAGTGAACACTATACACATTTGACATCCAGCCTTAATTGGCAGCTGAGAGAGAAGAGAAGAAGATGTGTTGTTGCCAATGCCAAAGTTGCACATTCCGTTGCCCATCCATAATTGCCCCATTGATCTTGTTCCTTGCATAACTACTCCAACACCAGTCCATTCTAAGTGTTCCCTCCAGATCCAATCCATTGTTGTATAATTACCATCTGCACACACAACACAGTCTTATATTAGCAAGGGTAAATGAATCACAATGCAATTGATACCTTGCCTCAGTGTAAGATTCATTGGCTGAGTTGTGATATGGCTAATGCGGATCTAGAGATATAATACTGGTGACTACCCGAGGTGTAGGGGTTAAGAGAAAATTGAAAAAATTGGACCAGGACCCCCATGACTAAGAGCGAACCTCCGGTAGCAAGAGAATGGAAAAAGATAAGGAATAAGAAAGATGGAGAAAAAGAAACAACAGCAACACCGATAAAATGGATGTCAGGGATGAAAATGAACAAAATAAATGTTGACTGTTAAAATGTTTAAGGAAAAGAAATTAATGGATGGACCAAATAAGAATGCCAGTGGGTCCTCCCCAAAGTAAGTTCATGCCCTTAATGCCTTGACAATCCCACATTCAAAGAGTCCGTAGGCTCTAGAAATGCTATTCGAAAACAAGAGTTAAAGTCTTAACCACAAGAATTTACCAAAAAGAAAACAATGCATCAACCAAAATATGGACTATTGATACAACCGGAAATGAGGTGAGAAATGGAGAAAGAAGGATGGAAAGAAGAGAATGGAATGGAGTCTCAAGAACAAGGTGGTGCACGACCCCTTGTGTATTAATGGTTAATGTGACTTAGTAGATCTCATTCCAAATCCAGCCTCAAACCAACCACATCCAGTGACTTCACATTAATACATTCGGCCAATCCATCCACCTGAAGTAACATGAATGTCTCCATCAAAGAGTTACAACCATTCCGACGAAACGAAAAAGGAGAGAGTAGGAAGCGAGAAAGGGCCTTAGTTAGAGGGAACATGTTTATTTAGTTCCATAACTAGTGCTTGTAGCCTAAATGGTTATTTTGTCTAAGGGGTGTGCTTTGAATTCTCACTTTTCTTCTTTTCTTCTTCCTTTTTTTTTGTGTTTTGCATGAGAACCACACCATGCAAAGACTTATTATTTTTATTAGCTCAGCTTCCCGATACTAGAGCAATGTCAGAATGTTAAGAAAAACTCCAGAAGAAAACATCCAAGCACCCAAGAGAATGGCCAGCACAAATGCATCAAATCCCCTTGAAGTCACACCCTTTTCAATCCTTGAGTCCTTCCTTAGTTTGAGAAATACCCAGTCACCGATTCGTTGATAGTTCTTATTATCTAAGGAAAGGGACTGTACACTTCCAAGCCAAGAGAGACCATAGAAATTCATGGATGTATGGATGACGTGGACTCATTGCCTGTTATATCAAAAGAACCATACCTTAGTATCAACATTATAACTTAAAGGTAAAAACCAAACATTATCAATCAATGAAATACAGTTCATACCATGTTCAGGAGCACTTATTAGGTGACAAAATTAACAAAATAAATAAACATACTAATAAACGAAAAAGTATGAATGATGTTGTAAAAAAAATGAGAAAAGTTAAAGAAATTTGTAAAACAAAAATGTGTAAAACAAAAACTTAAAAAAGGAACTGAGGGCCTTGATTTATCAGCATAGGTGGCCATCTCCCCCATGACTGAATTGAAAGGAGGAGATCTGAAATAATGAGCGAGGTCATCCTCTCTCCGATGTACTATGTGCATTGACCGTTCTAGATTCATGATAAGGTTTGGTTTGTTGCACATCGACCAGTATTCTCTTATCGAAGCATTTGTTTGAATTTTTTAGGAGTTTCCAACTTCCCCCAATTGATGTTTTCAGGTTAAGGGTTGGAAGTTGACGACACTCTTGCTCTAGTGCATCTATGCCTTCTATGTGGGTGCACGGTGGTCCCCCAGTTAGTTCCATGCATGTTGGTGAGTTACTCTCTTGATTAGCTGTCAACCACTGGGTGTCTTCTTGTTGTGTGGTTGCTACATACAGGCATTTTTGTATATTAATTTCTTGGGCACACCAGTTGCATGTAGGCAATGCTAAACATTCCTATACATAATCACACCCTATATCACTGTATGTGATGCATGGAACTTTCTTCCTCTCGATCTTCCCAAAAGTATTTTCCTTAGATATTTCCAGGGAAAGATCGTGGATTCCTAGGGATGCGTTTATAGTACTTAGCCATGACCTCCCCATTATTATTGGGAAGTCCCCTTTGTCATTGTTTACTTGTATCACTAGGAAATCAGCTGGATATGACCAACCACACACAGTGGTAACGATGTCCTCCACCAGTCCTAAGGGAACAGTGATGGACTGGTCAGCTAGCTCTAAGCGAATATTGCTCTTCTTGAGTGGAGGCAGGTTCCAGGCTTTATACGGGTCTTGTGATATTAAGTTGACTTTGGAACCTAAGTCCAGAAGAGCTTTACATGGTTCATTTCCAATGACTTGGAGATAGATTAAAGCACTTCCATGGTCAGATAATTTCCTGGAAAGGTGGCCCTCCTTAATCTAGTCGGTGACGACATGTGTTAACATAACCATGTGTGTTGAGCTCTGTTTTTGGTTTGAAGGGAGCTCTGAAGCCTTATTTGAGCTATGTTCTACATAGCACACAAACAACTAAGTCCCTGGCAACGGTGCCAATGATGAGTGGTGAGGTACCCCTACACTCAACCATATGAATACGAGCGTCTCACGCGCAATCCGGTCGAACTCCAAGGATTAAGTGCTTACGCGCCTTAATGGAATACTTAAGGTTAATCAATCGTTGTCTTCCCAAACTTACTTGTATTGTCATGGTTGTATGGTTAAGTAAGCTTGAGGTATATGATTTTTATATCTTTTATCTTTTTAATGTCTTATGCTAATACGAGAAGGTGAAGAGAACTAAGTGAATAACTTTCCTTAACTATTCACTAACTAAGTTCTAATTTTCCTAGCACCAGTATTCATTCCCACTTGCCGCACACACCCTGAACCAGTGCAACGTTGCTGGGATTACCAAACGCTACTCGTTACTGGGTTACCAAGCGTTACACACGTGCTCGAAGCGGTCGTACTGAATGCACTTAGCTAGGAGAGTCAAGGGTTGAGAGAGATTTAATTATCTAGGAAAGCATTTAAACATTTAAAAATAATTAATTCCTATTTAGCTTAGTCCATATGCTGCAAGGTATATCAGAAATTTCATCTTTATTTTCATACACAAATGTGTGCTTAGGTATACATGGAAGTTATTCTAACTCTAGAATGGTAAAACTACTATAGTTTGGCCAAGGGTCTAAGTCTAAGTCCTAAAACAAGGAAAGCAGCCTCTTATTTATAGACATTGCGGCGGACTGTGATATCACGTACGCGATATCGTAGGGGTGGACGTGATACCGCAGGGGTGGACGCGATATCGCAAGGGTGGACGCGATATCGCGTACGCGATATCACAACCCATCAAATGACTTAGGTGCTAAGGTAGTGGTTTCTTGGATGTTCTTAGTTAAGCCTAGTTTTCAATAATGAAAAATGGTACTACCTTAGTTGTTGCCCTGTCATCCACATAAACATGATGAACCTTGTACCTAACAATATGTATGGTAATAAGGAGCAAAGAAGGTAGCACCTTTTCATTTTGAGAGTTAATATTCACTTCACTATCATGGAAGTTGAGCATGGATTGATGCTTATTTTCTCTAAGTGAAGTTTTCTTGATGATATTGTGGATTGACTCTTTGTTGGCAGGCATGTCTCTGTTCACAAAGATAGAGGTTACTACTTGAGCTAGTACATATTTGTGAGCAGGAGAAGTTATGACCAGGTCATGTAAGTTTGATGACATGTTCTTTTGTTTCAATGACCATTTGGCCTATTTCATTATATAAGGAAATTCTTTTCCTTGGGTATGATCCTTTAGCCTTAATAGTCTTAACTTCCTCCATCCTTCCTAGAGTTTGTGGCTTAGGTTTCGACATGGTTTCCTTGGGCCCCTTTTCCATGGGTGCAATTGACCTTGGTGTGGACCTTGGTTAGTTAACTTGTCTCAAAGCCTTTCATTGTTGGTTATGTTCAATGGGCTTAGTTGTTGGTTTGGTGACAGGTTGTTTTTGTCACCATTGTGATAATGATCTCTTGCTCACTTTTGAGTTGTGGGACACTATATATGGGCTTTGATCATAGGTTATCATGATTTTACTTGTTGAAGATGGAGGAAGCCAAATAATAAATGGTTCCCTAGGCTTTAGACAATTGTTAACTCATGGTCTTGGTTGTGAAGTTGATGCCACTAAAGGTGGAACATGTATGATGAAAGACTACTTAGGGGATGGAGGAGGTGGTACCCTAATTTATTAAACTTATAGCAATTTGAACTTTGTATCTGTAACAATTTTTATTATTTTTAATAAAATTTGTAGTTCATTCATTTTGTGCAAGTTTATTTTTATTCTCTGTATTACTATATATGCATTTTTAAATTCAATTCATTACCTTTATTTATGAATTTCAAGTTCCTGGATGATTAACAAGATCATCTAGGGTGCTTTGGATCCTCTTCTCAAAGGCCCTTGGGATCTAAAGTTAAGCTATTCCACTTGGAATTTTTAGTTTTCCACCATCAAATTTTTTAGGTGTTACAGCTTCTAACCCTAGAAGGAGGACCTCCACCCAAGTTCTAGACCCAATCCTAATTTTGCCCTAGTTTGATTATCGATTATAATTATTACTTACTTTTATCTACATTAAAACTTTTACATTTTTACTAAGAATATCCTACCAAAAACCAATGCAACTACCCATTCTATTGTAGTTTATACCCAGCATATTTTTGCAATTGGTTTGGGTATTGCTATAAAATTTACAACAATTACTGGACTTTTAAAAGCTAACATATTTTTTAGTGCAACCTACAATATTTATTATTCAAAACTTGGCCTTTGGATTTTCCAAAGGCTAGTGTAACATTTACAACCACCACACACTTGAAACCACAACAAATTTTCCATTGGGCTTCTCTTGCAAGCCCAACATGGTTTCAAAACTAGTTTATGTTTTCTTAGCAAAACCAACACACTTGCTTCCACAAAGCTAGAATACTTTTTCCAAGATACCCAATGTATCTTTGGGTATATTACTATATTTCTTATTATCACACTAATACCTAGCATATTTTTCCATAGGAAAAATATTCAAGTGTTTTTGGCAAGACAAATTGAACTTGCCTCTCTTACCCCACTAACGTATTTCTTACTAGAAACCCAGCATATCTTTTTATTTTAAAATAAAAACCAACATATTCCTTACAAACACTAACATATCTTTTCACTACAAGTTGAGTGGAGTAGATACACTACCAACAAAATCAAAAATTGTAACAACAACAAACTACCTTTAGCATTCTTTTACATTAATTTTTATCAATAACCATTGTAGTGCAGGCCCATGCTCCTTACACTCTAAAACCAAAAATTTCAAAATTCATTAATTTTAAGTTTTACCACTATAGTGCATAGCACTATCATTGTTACCTGCACTACACTTGCAATTGTAGTTCAACCATTTTCTACAACCAAAATCATTTACATGTTGAGTAGTTCCACTTGTTGGAACCTTTAGTTTCAAATCAAATTAAAAAATTTAGTTAATTTCTTTAAGAAAGTCAACCATGTTGCTAATTAACTTGATCAACATGGCTTCAAACCAAGATGTCGTACGTGTGTATGATCCCAAAGACCTAGTTGTGGTTGAGTGTAGGTAATCGCTTGAGTAAAGGGAGCAAAGCCTAGAGTTTTCCATTATAAAAGAAGACTATTTCAACTTTGTATGTGCTAAAATACAAGCTAGCCTGCTCATCCTACACATGGAATTTGAGCTTAAGCATGAGTTTGAGTTGATTCATAAAAACGAGAAGGAGTACATCCCTTCCCCTTATGATAAAATAAAGCTTACTAAAATACACATGCACATACTTGTCCAATTGATAGAGATGGATGAGCTAAATGAGGAGGCTGACTCGGAGAGCCACCATCAAAAGCATGATGAATTTAAGGCTAAACTAGCACCTAATAACTACATGGGGAGCTTTTCTAACAATAAGCTTCCCAAGCTACTGCATCTAGTTCAACATCTCCTACCCTTTCCATGGGATAGATTCCTCAACCTTCATCTCCTCATGCCTACCCTACCATGTTTAGGTCAATGCCCATCATAGCCATCTACTAGGAAGAACCCATGCCTCAGTTAATCTTCATTTTCTCATCCATGTCATTTGCTATGCAACCCCGCTCTGCATGATCGTCACCTATAGTGTTTTCCATAGTTCACCCATTTTCTATTCCAGTGGACCCCTTAGTGAGACCATAAGTAATCGAGACATCACATACACTATTTCTCCTCTTTGGGGTCCAAATGCTGGCACAAACATCATTCTCCTTATTTAGTCCCATACAATGATGATGACACAACCTTTTCCATCCTTACTATTGCCCATCATAAGACCACAAGCCTCTCAACTCACTCCTCAACCATTTGTACATAGTCGTCAACTTACTAGGATGCTCCAAGGTTTGGATCAAGCCTTCCAAATTATACAAGACCTCACAGAAGAGCTACATAAGCTCAAATCTTTAACTTCATAAATAGTTAAAATAATGGACTTTCATCAAGATGATCCTATTAGTCTAGTCATCCCACAAAGTACTCTTTCCCTAGGCATTCCCACATCGTAGTTCACCAAATACAATGGTGAAGATGATCTAAACACACACCACACCACCTTCCATTCTAAGTTCTTATTACTATAGGCTTGGCCTAACACAATAATGCAAATATTCCCTATGTCCCTTACTAGGAAAGCCTTAGATTAGTACTATGCATTACCCAAAGGATTGATTACCTCATTGGAAGGCTTGATTTTATAGTTTGTGAATTGTTTCAAGTATAACTTAAAATTAGATACCATCCTAGACCAATTGATGAAAATCAAATATAAGCTTCTTGAACTTGTTCAGAAGTTTATCCAACAATGGAATGCTTTGCTTAATGAGATTCCTGAACCTATAGCCAAAATTCACCTTCTAGTCATCTTCAAGGGGGCATTCAATGACTTCATTAAGTCTAAACTATACTATTTAGATTTGTGGTCCCTTAGCTAGGCTTTCTCATAGACTAAGAATATAGAGGATGCTACCAAGGCCAGCCACAACCCCACTTATGTTGCATACAAAAATCAACACATATGGAAGGAAAATGAGAGGGAAAAAGAAAACCATGTAGTTGTGGCCACTGTGGCCAAAGAGAACAAGACTACACAAGGACCTAAAACAAGTCAACCTAAGGCCCCTACCACAACTACTCAACCATCATCATTGAAGGCCTCTACATCCAACCATGCAAGGCCTAACTTCAAGAGGAATGATGGGTCCAAGAATACCAAATTGCCATTAAAACCATTTGAGCTCCTTGACTAGTTGCTCAAGTGTGGTTAGATCCAATATAAAAAAAATGACAAAGAATGCCCATAAGAGGCATGATTGATTATGCAAAATCACTAAGGATCCCACTCTAGAAACCAAGGATGACTCACCAGTACCTAAGTACTTCAAACTTGATCGATTTTGCCACTATCACCAGTTGCCAGTTCATGACACCAATTTCTATTTAGCACTAAAGGATGACTTGCAAAAAATGATAGATAACAGAGAGCTAGTGCTTAATGCCTTCAACCTAGTTAGGCCATGAAACCAATTGATACGGGTGTATAAAGACATGTTGAATGCCAACAATAGCCCATACATAATAGCAGCATTCAATATGAGCAACAACCCAACACCTTCTAGGGAGCCATTTGTGATTCGAATACCTCTTTGTGATGAAAAGGGTCCTTCAACTTCATCTAATTCAAGGGCTCTTTTTGTTGTAAGGATACCATCACCAATACCTCCCAAGGAATCCTTCGTGATTAGAGTTCCCCCTCCCATCACAACCAAGACTACAATCCAAATCAATCAGCGTCCTCCCATGTTAGCCAATGCAATAAATTCTTTGTAGCCCGATAACAAGAAATCACCTAGTAAACAATTTAAGAACTCTACACCAAAACCAAGGCCAAGGCCAACTAGGTAAAGGCTTGGAAGGATGTATGCCCATCAAAGCCCACACCCATTTCAACCATTCCTATGAGCTCTAATGCTCAAAATCCCTCAACTAGTCAACCAAGGAACGACCATAAGCAACAAGAGAAGGGAAAGGAAACTAAACCACAAACTTTGAAACATGAAGTTTGCATCCTAAGGCAAATGGAGGAAGTCAAAGTCAACAAGAACAAGAAATCAACAACCAATGACAAAGACTTCCTCTATGTCATGGAACATGTGAAACAATCTTGAAAACAAAAGAGCACTTCTTTAAGCCTCTATGACATGGTGATGACTTCTCCTACTCACTCCAAAGCCTTAGTAAAGATGTTGACTTCAATTCTTGTTAGTGAGGATATCCTTGCTAATGAAGAGTCCATCAATGCAGTGATGGTACCACCCTTACCTAGGGAAGAAACAAATTCAACTACACTAGTGTTTTATGACAGCAAAGTCAAAACCAACCCCTAGAATGGTGAGACAACGAGGGCTCCTCTCTTCATAACTATAAGGGTTGGGCAATACAAAGTGCATAGGGTGCACGTTAACAATGGGGCAACAACCAATGTTATATCCTACGCCATTGTTGAATGGTTAGGTCTAGTGAAACACATGCAAAATACTTCTACCTCTACTCTAAAATCCTTTAATAGATTGTAGGCTGTCGTAAAAGGCTCCAATTCTTTGGACTTCATAGCAGGGAAATACTTCCCCACAATAATCAAATTATTGGTAGTGGAAGAGATACTAGGATTTAACCTTATCTTGGGAAGGTATTAGCTAGCTCAACTTCAAGCTGTTTCATTGTCCATTCATCAAGAAATTCACCTATCTTCTGAGGGAGGTGAAATAATCATTCATGGTGACAATGTTGTTTCCTTGGCAGTCAACAACATTAGCATAGAGTAAGGGTTTGAGGTGGAGTTTCAAGAAGAAACTCTTGCCATTTAGAATGAAGTCGAGAATCCAATAGAGTAGACAAGACTGAAACTGACAACAATACAATCATGGATGAACCATGGAAAAAGTTCCAATTCAATGTAATTAGTGACAGAAATGGGGAGTACAAGTTAGTACAATGGAGACGATACACCTTTCCTAATCTTTCAAAGATTAGGAAATAGTTGGATGATTGATGTATTTTCTCTACTCACTTGCCTTTATGTTGATAGCTATATATCCTTTTCTCTTTACTTTCTTAGCCTAGTTTAAACTTTATTTACACAAATCATTTTTCTTTATATATTTTGCCTTGTTTTAGCTTTATTTCATACGTAGTTTATGACTTATCATTATTTACAGTTTGCTTTTTCCTTTTATGCTTTATTTTTTAAAACATAAAAATACCATAAAAATTTTTAAAACATGAAAAACCTTTAAAAATTATTCCATGGCCTACCAAGGCCTTAAACTCATGGTTCACCAATGTATTTTATACCATATTTTTTCCTTATCTTTATTATGGCCATTTCATCATATTTTTCATTCTTGTTTTGCTTGATTACATTAGGTTTTTGTGTTGCAACAGAAAAATTTGGTGTTGGAAAAAAACTGAAAATCCCTTGTGAGTAGTTTAACCTTGGATCCCAAGGGCCTCTAATAAAGAGGATCCAAGGCACCCTAGGCAATCTTATTGATTACCCAGGGACATAAGAAGTGTAAATGGATGTAATCTCATTTAATAGAGAATGCAGATCTAATCTAGGAAAAAGCACAAAATTTAAACTTGAAATAAACTTGTATAAACCAATGAACTATTGATTTTTATTAAAATAATAAAAATATTATAAGACCTAAGTTTCAAGGTGTACAAATATGTGCCTAGATGCATAAGGAGTTACCCGAATGGTGTCTGAAGTCTAGTAAAATTAATAGTTTGTGTTTTGTAGTCAGTTGCATGATCTAAGTGCTTTCAAGATCCAACTTCTGAAACTCCTTGTTGGTTCTTAGATGTAGATTTGTTGTGTTGGTTGTCAAAATGGTGGAATGATTGCTAAAACTTTTACTACTATGCAGTTGCAATGATAGTCTCCAATGCTCAGCTAATTGCCAATTTACAAAAAGTCCATGTAATGTATTCAATTTTTTCTTAAATAGATCATCAAGTATCACACTATAGCCATGATGACAACACTTGGAATGCATTGTTAGCCTTCATAACCATCTCCCTAGTTACTATCTCCTCATCATAGCCTTATCACATCATCACAAGCACTCTTCAACATGGTTCAACATGACTGGATCAAGCACAGAGAGTGAACATCAGTGGTGGACCTACAGTGGTGTTTTGTATTATTTGCCAGTGCCTCTTAGGTCGATCCTCTAGATACCAACAAAGAGGGGCCAATGAAACACCACCAAATTTGCATGTTGTAACCTTGTAAGCCCATCCCATGAAACCTGAGGCAAAACTTCATTGTAAATGTGACGGTTGTAACCCATGAGGGGCAATCTCACATATTTCATACTTTTGGAGCTAAAAAATGCCTCATAAGAACCCAAAGCCCCATTTCCCAACCAAAAGAGTCACCTGGTATCTATATTTGGGCTTAAGGGGGTCAAAAATGCCTTTTGGAATGCCAAAAATGGTAATTTTATGCATTTTATGGGGTAAGCCAACGTAGAGAAGTGCAAGGGGTGGATCTCACCTACTTGCAACATGGAGAGGAGGGTAACTCAACCTAGAGGTTTTTTACATTCATCTCCATAGTTGATCTCTCATCCTCCTCAACATTGACACCTCCTCCCCAGCGTGGAAGCAACATGACCAAGATTTTAACATCAACTCTAGCTAGGATCCTACATGCCAGCGTGGAAGGTCTACCCCCAGTGTTGATCCCTCATCTCCCTCAGTGTTTACACTCTTCACCCAATGTGGAGGGCTTAGCTAGCATGGATGCATGGGGATGGATCTCACCTGAGGATTGTTGAACTTAGAATGGGGGGATGAATAAGTTCCCCAATTTCAAACTTAATGATGTACATACACCAAATTTTAACATGGTTCCCCAACTTGGGTAGTCCACACTTGGAGGGTAGATCACAAGCACACCTTTGGACTTTGTTGCTCTCAATATGTGGTTGAAGGATCCACACCCTGTACAGTCTTCAAGCCCCACTCCAAAGTGTTGTACCGTAGCACCAATCACTCAACCCTACAAGGTCCCGTCAAGCTTGGAAATGTGGTTTCAAGGCTTCCACAACCTTTACAATCTTGAGCTCTGCACTGAAGTGTTGTACCATAGCACCAACAACTCAATCCTGTAGGAACATGACAAGCTTAAGTACATCAACCCTGTAGGGTAACAAGAACAAGAATTACAATGGATAATTGCAATTCAATTTGCTAATCCTTGTATAGTTAGGTACAGCACACTTTACAATACCAAAATAATAATACAATGAGAAGCAATAGAGAATTCAATGATTACAAATGATTATACAATGAATATAACAAGGCTTGCACTTTTCCTAATGCACATCAAGTCTTCTTATAGCTACCATGTTTCTAAATCCATCTTGGAACTCATGCAATGGCTAACCACTAGTCACTAACATTCATGGAAGATGTCTTACTTGTGCCTAAGATGTCTCTCTAAAATTACCTTCCATTCTGGGAAGACATTCTTGTTTAGTGAAAGACATCTTTCTGAAGTCTCCATCCTAGAAGACATCTTTGTGATATGAAAGACATCTTTTTGAACTTAGTTTGCATTCTATGAAGATGTCTTTGCCTAAAGAAAGACATCTTCTATTTCTTAGAGATGTCTTTTTCTGTGAAGCCTTTAATTCTACAAAGGTGTCTTCTATTTCTTGAAGATGTCTTTGTTCTTCTATTTTTTGAAGATGTCTTTGTTCCATTGCATGATAAATGCATCATTCCTTGTCCACAACCTTGCATAATCCAAGTCTTAATCCAAGTTCTTATCCTGCAAGCACAATAACTACACATACATACAAACAACCTTGTATTATATTTTTCTTAATGTTTTGACATACCAAAACCAAAAGGTCTACAATCTTCCCCTTTTTGGTAATGTCTAAAACTTAATAAAATGGGTTAGTCTTGTCCTAATAATAAAAACACATTTTACCTACTTCTATCCCTTTTTAGACACAACCAAAAAGGTGAGGCAAACTCCCCCTAAATAGATGCATAGAGAAAAGAAAATGTTTTTGGTGTTTTGGATTTGTTATTTTTGTTTGGTTTTGTTTTATTTAGAGTAAGAATAGAATGAATGAAAATACTAACATGACAGGACAAGGTCCTATCCCCATATGCTTGCATAGAGATGTCAATCAATGTTCATCTAAGGGTCTTATGAAGGCATCAACTAGTTGACTTTCGATTCCAATGAATTTTAGTCTAACATGACCACACTATGTATGCTTCCATATGAAATGATGGTAAATCTGAATATGTTTGGTATGAGAATGTTGGATTGGATTCTTGGTCATGTTGATGGCCATCTGGTTATCATAGTAAATAGGGGTTGAATTTATGTTTACTTCTAGATCTTTAAGAGTCTCTTTAATCCAAAGTATTCAGCTTCTGTGGTTGAAAGAGTTGTAGAGGTTTGCTTCTTGGTTGTCCAAGAAATGAGACTTCTTCAAAAAAAGAAACAATTACCACTCATGCTACAATGATCATCAGAACATCTTGCCCAATTTGCATCACAATAACTGGCAAGATCAAGGGAGGAATCCTTTGGATACAAAAGGCCCCAATTAGTAATATCATTTAAGTAGTGAAAGATTCATTTAACAGCATAGTAGTGAGAATCTTTTAAGGATAACTGATATCTAGCACACAATCCTACACTTAAAGCTATATCTGATCGACTTGCAATTAGATAAAGAAGACTACCAATAATACCTCTATAAAGCTTGGGATCAACTAGCTTACCTTGGTTATCTTTAACAAGTTTAGAATTTACAGCCATAGAAGTACCTTTAACTTTAACATTAGCCAAGTTGTATTTTAACATAAGATTTTTTACATACTTAGTTTAACATAAGAAGGTTCCATCAGATGTCTAATAGTTCTAAAACCCAAGAAAGTTCTTAAGTTCTCCCATCATGCTCATTTCAAATTTGGACTGCATGAGATTAGAAAACTTCTTGCAAAGGATTTCATTGGTGGCACCAAAAATAATATCATCAACATAGATTTTAGCAATTAGAAGATATTTTCCTTCTCTTTTAATAAACAACATAACATAAGCCTTACCTCTTTCAAACCTATTAGATATGAGATGTTGGGAAATTCTTTCATACCAAGTTTTGGAGCTTGTTTAAGACCATAGAGAGCCTTCTTAAGTTTGTAAACATAATCGGTCTTGATGGAATCAACAAATCCCTCAGGTTGTTCAATATAAACTTCTTCTTGTATGGTTCCATTCAAGAATGCACTTTTGACATCCATTTGATAAAGCTTGATGTTTTTGATACTTGCATAAGCAAGAAGAAGCCTAATAGATTCCAACCCAATAACAAGAGTAGAAGCTTCATCAAAGTCTATTCCTTCTTATTGGTTATATCCTTTGGCAACAAATCTAGCCTTGTTTTATGATGTTTTCATTTTCATCAATCTTGTTTCTAAAGATCCATTTAGTACCAATAGCAGGCTTATCAATAGGCCTAGGTGTAAATTTCCATACATCATTTCTAGCAAATTGAATAAGTTTGTCTTGCATAGTTGAAATCCACCCTTCCTCTCTTTCAACTTCCTTAAAATTTTTGGGTTCAAGTTAAGAAAGATATGCAGAAAAGGCATAGATCTCTTTAATTTGGCTTCTAGTACAAACACAATCTTGAACTTATTCAATTACATTGTTAATAGAGTGAGTTTTGCTAAGTTTGGGCATTTTTGGTAGAGTGGGAGATATTTCTTGATCATCGTCATTTTCTTTCTCTTCATCTTCACCACTAAATTTTGAATTCTTGTCATCTTGTACTAAAGTTGGGTTGGATAATTTCTGAATGGGCATAGTTTCATCATCAAGTTGATGACAAGTAATGTCATAGTCATCTATTTTGACATTTATGGTTTTCTCTACCATATTTGTTATTTTGTTAAACACTCTATATGCCCTACTAACTAGAGAATAACCTAAGAAAATTCCTTCATTAGTTTTTGCATCAAACTTTCTCAAGGTATCTTTATCATTTAGGATATAGCACTTTGAACCAAAAACATGAAAGTAAGCTACTGAGGGCTTTCTACCAATCCATAATTCATAAGGGGTTTTGGAAGTGAATCTTCTTACTAGAACTCTATTAGACACGTAACAAGTAGTGTTGATAGCTTCAGCCCAGAAGTGGCAAGGAAGACCCTGATCATTTAATATCATTCTCCCCATCTTGTTTAAGATTTTGTTCTTTCATTTAGCTACACCATTTTGTTGAGGAGTTCTTGTAGTAGAGAATTGATTTAGAATGTCATTCATTTGACAAAACTATTCAAATTTTGCATTTTTATACTTACCACCATTATCACTTCTGATAACCTTAATATCATATTCTTTTTCTTTCTAGATCTGAGTGCTAATTCTCAAAAAATGATCAAACACTTCATCTTTGTGATATAAAAAGGCAACCCAAGTAAAGCGAGAATAATCATCAACAATAGTTAGGAATCTTTTCTAGGCTAAGAGTTTGAATTGAACCAACTACATCCATATGAAATAAGTCTAAGGAACAATAGTAGAAATACAATTTTTCTTACCAAATATTACCTTTGTTTATTTTCCCTTTTGACAGGCTTCACATGTATTTAAATTCCAATCTTTAAGCTTAGAGAGACCACACACCATTTCTTTTGTCACCAAGGTCTAGAGAATTTCCTTGTTGATGTGGCCCAATTGCCTATGCCAAAGACATGTATCATCTGCATAACTTACTAAACACTTGGATTCGAGATTAGGAGAGTTTCCAAATATAGTAGTTTATACATTTCCTTTTCTAGATCCTTCAATCACAATATTTCCAGTAGATAAATCTTGTATTCTACAACTTTCTTTTGAAAAGGTAACATTAAAATTAAAGTCACCAAGTTGACTCACACTAAGAAGATTATGTTTTAACCCATCAACAAAAAACACTTTGTTCACAATGGGTAATCCCTTACCTTTTCCTCCTATGGTACCAATACCTATTATGGGTGCTTCCATGTCATCTCCAAATGTGACTATACCATAATTTTGTTCCATGAAGTGGGTGAAGTAGGATTTGTCACCTATAATGTGCCTTGAACACCCACTGTCAATATATCATGTGCTAGAATTGTCATTGGAGAAGGTAATTTGTGCCATCAAATTCTTTTCAATCTTTCCTTCTTTCTCTCTCCAACCTTGCATGGTTTTCTTTCTTGGCTGGTTTTGTAAAAACTAAGAGTGGTGATGCATTTTAAGATAAAAATAAGCTTGAACATGACTGTATTTATCACAAAAGAAACATTTTAAGTTATTTAATCTAGAAGAGTTTCCAAGCCCAGATAAATGCTATTTTTGATTCTTGGATTTCTCCAAAGAGCTCTTATTCATCTGCTCCAACATTCTTGTTAGTTTTTGAATCTTAGTCCTAAGGTCTGAGTCTTTCCTTTTCAGGTAAGAGCATTCATCATCAAGAAGTTTGATTTTTATTTCCTTGGCATGTAAAGCATCTTTTGCTGCAATGCACAAATTTTGGAAAGAATGAATGCTATGGCAAAATGTTTCATACATATCTTCAAAGGAAGCATTATTTTGATAATCATAAGAATTGTTAACTTTACAAGCATAGTCTTCTATCTTTCTACATGTAAGTAAGGGAATAATATACTTACCTTGATAAAAGAGGTGAAAAATGAATTGAATACACTAGTTGATAATGTCCATTAGGCTCCATTTGATGCTGTATCCCTTCCATGTTCACTCTTGAAGAGAGCAAGAGTACCAGGCTCCAATACCACTTGAGGATCGTTGAACTTAGAAGAGGGAGAGGGGGTGAATAAGTTTTCCAATTTCAAACTTAATGATATACACACACTAAATTTTAATGTGGTTGCCAAACTTGGGTAGTCCACACTCAGAGGGTAGATCGCAAGCACACCTCTGGACTTTATTACTCTCAATATGTGATTGAAGGATCCACACCTTGTATAATCTTCAAGCTCTACTCTAGAGTGTTGTACTGTAGCACTAATCACTCAACCCCACAAGATCCCATTAGGCTTGGAAATGTGGTTTTAAGACTTCCACAACCTTTACAATGTTGAGCTCCACATCCAAGTGTTGTACCACAACACCAACAACTCAATCCTATAGGATCTCAACAAGCTCAAGTACATCAACCCTAAAGGGCAACAAGAACAAGAATTATAAGAAATAATTGCAACTCAGTTTGCTGATCCTTGTACAGTTAGGTACAACACACTTTACAATACTAAAATTATAACNCCTTGTACAGTTAGGTACAACACACTTTACAATACTAAAATTATAATACAATGAGGAGCAATAGAGAATTCAATGATTACAAATGATTATGCAATGAATACAACAAGGCTTACACTTTTCCCAATGCACATCAAGTCTTCTTATAACTACCATGTTTCTAAATCCATCTTGGAACTCATGCAACAACTAGCCAACACTAACGGTCATGGAAGATGTCTTACTCATGCCTAAGACATCTCTCTAAAATTGCTTTCCATTCTAGGAAGACATTTTTGTTTAGTAAAAGATGCCTTCTGAAGTCTCCATCTTGGAAGACGTCTTTGTCATATGAAAGACATCTTTCTAAACTTAGTCTACATTCTATAAAGACATCTTTCTATGATGAAGATGTCTTTGCCTAAAGAAAGATATTTGTTATTTCTCAAAGATGTCTTTGCCTGTGAATCCTTCAATTTTGCCAAGTTGTCTTCTATTTTTCGAAGGCATCTTTGCTCACTTTCCCTTGCATGATGAATGCATCATTCCTTATCCACAACCTTACATGATCCAAGTTCTTATCCTACAAGCATAGTAACTACACATACATACAAACAACCTTATATTCCATTTTTCTTAATGTTTTGACATACCAAAACCAAAAGGTCTACACTCATCTACCCCCTAAACGTGGCAGCAATTTACAACCAATCTNATCTTTATTTCCGATCATGTGCGCATCCAAGTACGTCACACTTGAATCAAGGTGCTATACAATTATAAGCATTACACTGCGGGCATGCACTGGGAAAATATTCTAACTCCTACAAAAACAACATGCAAGGGCTTCGATACAACTACTAGAAAGGTTCCTAAGTGTCANGTTTACGCAAAGTCTATTTTTAGCCTATAAATAAGTGGCCCTCCACGACACTTAGGAACCTTTCTAGTAGTTGTATCGAAGCCCTTGCATGTTGTTTTTGTAGGAGTTAGAATATTTTCCCAGTGCATGCCCGCAGTGTAATGCTTATAATTGTATAGCACCTTGATTCAAGTGTGACGTACTTGGATGCGCACATGATCGGAAATAAAGATCGAGATTACTTCTTCATTGCAGCATTCACTTAGTTTTAATTGTTTATTTGTTATTATTATTTATTATTTTCTTAGTTAATATTTCTTTATCATCATTTACTATTCCTGTTGTTAAATGCGGAATGAGTACGACTTAATCACAAGCATTTATGTGTGACTACTTGGTAACCCAGTAGCATACCTAGGATCTATGCTTGGCAATCCTAGTAGTAGTCATGCACGAGGTCCAAGATGTGTACGAATGATTAAGGAACGGATGCCCATTGCACTTAGGTTAGATTAGACTTCATTTCCCATTACTCATTAATTTAATCAGGATTATTTTCCATTGTCTCTAGGAGTAGCACTAATTTAGGATCACATCATATGCCTCAGTCTGGACAACAAACTGCGATCAATGTGTAACTATCTAGATACCACGACTAGCCTGTCCACGGAGTTTGACCGGATTACGTGTGAACGCTTGTATTCGTATGATTGCGTGTAGGGGTGCTTAGCCACTCATCACCCCCCTTGGGATCTGTGAGCCTAGAGTGTTAATGTTATCCCCCTAGGATCCCTAAATCTCAGCATAAAACAACTTGGTAGCGTCTACTCCTTCACATCTCCCAACCCCTGGCAATTACCCAAGTTGTAGATTTCGAGCAATAGTAGAGGAGGTTCATAAACATTGGGAGTGGCTAAGCATCTGGATCATGGAGAAAATTCTATCTTATTCATTGGACTTGGAACCCCTGCCCAAGTAAACCCCCCTTTGCTCTCTTACGAGCACTTTTGTTCATACTCCTGAACTTATTCTTTGTTTAATTAATAAAATTTATAGTTTCAATTTGTGTGCAATTTGTATTCATTTTGGGTTTTAGATCCGCAAATTTTTACATTTTTTACATCCTCATTTTGCATCCCCCTAAGTCCTTAGGTGATCTATTGGACCATCCTGGGCACCTTGAATCCCAATTTTTTCTCAAAGGCCCTAGGGATTTGGAGTTAAGTTTGTTTGTGGCTAAGAATCCTCAATTTTCTAGCAACCGATATTCTCCATCACAATAGACATCCTCAATCAACTACTGCAAATAGGCCAAGTTATGCAGAATCTCTTTGATATTCCTAGTGCTATCATTGCAATGTAGTTACATCATCTTCATGAAGAGTAAACTGGCCATGGCTGAAATAAGAGTCAAACACACAAAGAATAAAGTGTAGAGGTTGCAACCTAAATTAGCATCTTTCAAAGTAGAAAGAAGAGACCTTGCACAGTACATAGCACCAAACAAGTTAGAACAATTTAGAACAGAAAGGTAAAGTAGCTAATAACATGGAATATTCAAGTTTAGATGGAAAAAGAGAAGGCTGTGTGGAACACATCTGTGACTAAAGCATAAACCTATGCACATGCCAAGGCCATAACTGCCCTAGAGGAAAAGAATAAGATACTTGCTACTAATAACAAAAGGTTGATGGATATCAAAAAGTAGAAAAATATTCTCAAAGAAAGCATTCACCAACTGCGAGAACAATTCATTAGCATTAACCAAGACATGAATAAACTGGCCCAAGAGAACAGGACCCTATAAATGGAAGAAGTCCACACCATTAGACAGAAATTAGCAAAAGAGCTAAGCATGTGGCAGAATAAGGTTAATAAGTGTGAAATGCTCAAAAATTACTTCAAGGATCAAGTGGGCATGTATAATCAAATTAATGAGAAAGAGATCCAGATGGCCAAGGCCAAAATCAATTCCATCATAGCACAAACACTAGACTGGCAGCAAATTTTGGATAGCCCTACCCATGTCCACCAAGCTAAAGTGAAAAATAAAGACCTGCAAATAGAAGATCTCACAAAGTACATGGGATCAATAAACCTCTGATATGCTATCCTGGCCATGGTAATAGTAAGATGACTGATGAAGTGCTATATAGTCGATGCGTCGACTAGGCTGCGTATACAGGGCCCCGTATACACGGCCCCATCGACATAGCCTACCTACATCGACGTGGCCCCATTTACGCATCCGCCTATCCCAACCTATAAATAAGAGGGCCTTTCGCCTCATTTAGGCATCCTTTTAGTAGTCGTAGCGGAGCCCTTGCATTTTGTTTCCGTAGGAGTTAGATTAGTTTCCCAAGTGCATGCCCGCAGTGTGATGCTTGTAATTGTACGGAACCTTTATTCGAGTGCGACGTACTTGGACATGCACATGATCAGCAATAAAGATCGAGATTACTTCATCATTGCAGCATTCACTTAGTTTAATTGTTTAGTTTAATTGTTAATTGTTATTGTTATTTATTGTTTTCCTAGTTAATATTTCTTTATCATCATTTACTTTTCTTGTTGTTAAATGTGGAATGATTAATTAATTTTAACTTTCAAGAATGTCAAGAATATCATTGTACTGAAGAACAAAACCTCTTATTTGTAGAATGGATGAGTGGGTGCAATGGGCTCACTGTCTAAATAATTGCTCACTTGAGACTCGATAACATAGAATAACACCTCAACCAACAAGTCACATGAGTGTTTTATTCGTAGATGAGGTTACTCATAAAAAGATAAAAAGACAAAAGGATAAAACAATAAATTAAAAGGTGAAAAACTGGAAAACAAAAAGTTGAAAAATTAAAGAAACAGAAAACATTTATTAATTCTGTGTTGTTAGAATGGAGAATACCCCCCATAACTAAACAGTTGAGCATGGCTAGAATTAATAAATGGAAGGTGGGGATCCTTGCATGTTGGAAATATTGGGACCTAGTCATACTTATCCCATTGGGGTTCACACACTTGATTAGAGTTGACATAGTGGGGCAAGTTATAAGATGTGGTTAATTTATAAGGAGTTGACCCACTATGGTACTTGTGACCGTAAGATGGTATGCAAGGATCAACATGTCTCCCCATGTGGCAATATTCATTGGGCCCCATGGTTGTTGGAGTATTGAGTGGTGGCCTTGATAAGGTAACATGAGCCTTTGGGTTCGAAGAGGAAGATGCACCACAGTGTTGGATTTGTGTTGAGTTGGCAGATGCAGTGGTTTCTGAACTATGGTGTCCCTTTCGATGGTCACGTCTAAAGAAGGAACGCCTTCAATGTTCTGAGGGACCTCCACTGTTGTTGATAGTAGTAGCACAAGTAACATTTGTAGGTTGGTGGTATGGTGCAAAATCTTCTGGCATAGCTGGCGGTGATGTAGAAGGGGGTGAAGTATGAGAATATTGAGGTTGAGGAGAAGTGTAAGGCACATGAGGTGATGATCTTTTTGGAGAGGACATGGGTGGATAGTACTTGGGAGAATGATAACGATGAGGTGAGGTAGAGGATGCTGATCCCGTTGGGGAAACAGGGTGTTGAACATAATAAGCATTTGGTGCTGCGACATACAAAGGGTATGGTCCAATCAGCGGTGGCCTCTCCCACAACTAAGGTTTTTGCCACTGTGGGTGGACGTAGTATTTTTGTATGAACTCTAGATGTAACATTCCTCCCCAATGCTTATGTAAATGTGACAAAACTGGACATTGGCCTTTGGGGTGATCGTACAGACAGACGTTACATTGATACGTATGATTGGTAGTTGAGTTCTCATCCCTATTCTCTTCTACCCTTTGTTTTGATTGTCGCGTGGTGTCTTGTCATATTTCTCAATTTGGCATAGTTCGTCCTCTAACAATGTTGGCATATTCTCCACATCTTTCATGTACCATCCATCATCTTATTGATCTTTGCCTCAATTTCATCTAGTGATTGTAGGATTGGCAAAGATGATTCCACCTCCTTGAAATGAGTTGATTTCTCCTCTTCATGATCATGGACTCTTATTGAGTTGAGATTTTGGTCCTATTGAGAACCTTCAACATTCTCCCATTTAGTTATTTCTCTTTCTTCTTTTGCTATACGCTTAATAAGCTCTTGGAGTTGATGGGTTCGTAGCTCACATAGTTGACCTTGGGTGTACATCCCTAGGGTCTCCCTTGTTTCATTACGGAGCCCATCTATGATATGGTACATTAGCCTTTCCTCGGAGAACCCATGGCCTGGGCAGTTGTTTAACAGTGCATAATATCTTTCTAAGGCCATGTCCAAGGGTTCATGTTGCGCTTGTTTCCATTCTTGGATTTTTCTCATCAAGGCTGACACTCTCGCATAGGTTTGATATCTTTTGTTGAAAAGTTATATCATTGTCAACCAACGTCAAATTGATTTTGGTCTTAACGACCTATACCATACTTTTGCTTAGCCCACGAGTGTCAGAGGAAAGAGCTTAAGTTTTTGCCACCCATTATCAATATTGTTCCATGTACAGGCATCGTAGAAGGCTTGTAAATGTTGTTGCGGATCTGAATCATAGCCTCTTAAAAACTTGGGAAAGTTGTTTAAATCAAGCACGGGGAGACAACTTTCCTTATGATGCCTACGGGCTTTTCGAATAGCCTCTTGTATTTCTGTTAAGCTTGTGGTGGCCAGTAGGGGTTCATCGTCACTAGGTATGTTATGCTTTCGTGCGTTGGGACAATGTTCTCTTTGTTTATGTTTATAAGAAATCCCCACCTCGGGTTG
>MNCI01000520.1:1539826-1584385 GCA_015680685.1 Gnetum montanum | reverse complement strand
CCTGGTCCATTCAAATGGTGCATATTTTTTCATTAATTCTACCAAAGGTTTGGCAACTTTGGAGAAGTTCGTGATAAACCTCTTGTAGTAGCCAGTGTGTCCAAGGAATGACCTAATGTCTTTAATGGTATCTGGTTATCGGGTAATTCCTTGGATGAATTTAATTTTTTCTGGATCCACCTCAATTCCCGATTGTGAAATTTTGTGCCCCAGTACGATGCCCTCTTGAACCATTAAATGACTCTTTTGCTAGTTGAGCTTAAGGTTGGTTTCAACACATCATTTCAATACTTGCTCTAACCGGTCGAGGGCTTGATCAAAACGCATCCCATAAGTGGAGAAGTCATCCATGAAGACTTCTACTCCGTTACCTATTTGTTGTTGAAAGATGCTTAGAACTAATCGTTGGAACATAGAAGGTGCATTGCACAAGCCAAAAGGCATTTGTTTGTATGCAAATGTTCCCCAAGTACTGGTGAACGTTGTGTTGGCTTGGTCTTCTAGCACAATTCGTATTTGGTTGTACCCACTATATCCATCCAGAAAACTGTAATAGCGATGCCTTGCTATAGTGTCTAAGACTTGGTCAACAAATGGCAATGGAAAGTGGTCTTTGAATGTTGCCATATTTAATAGCCTAAAATCTATACATACCCTCCATTTACCTCCTTTTTTCGGTATGATGACAAGAGGACTAATCCATTTGCTATCAGCAATAGGGTAAATGAACCCAACCTTGAGAAGCTACTCTAGCTCCTCTTTCACTATTTGTTTTAGCTTTTGGTTCAATCACCTCTGGGGTTGTTTGTGAGGCTTCATAGAGGGATCTATGTAAATCCTATGTTGGCATATCCTAGGATCTATTCCGGTTAATTCAGGGTATGACCATGCAAAGGTTGTTGACCACTTGTTTATTATCTTTAGCGAACTTTCTTTTTGTTTGGGTGTGAGCTTTGCGTTGATGATCACTAGTTTTCCATTTTTAAGGGTCACGTATTCCAAACCAGTGGGTAATGATTTTAAATCGAGGGGCTCTTGTTTAAACTCCTCTGGAATCTCCAACTGTCCCCAATTGATGTTTTCAGAATTAATGGTTGGAAGTTGGCAATGGACTTGCTCTAGTACGTCTGTGCTTTCAATGTAAGCACTAGTTATTCCCTCAGCTAGTCCCATGCAGGTTGTCTAGTTGCTCTCTTTATCAGCCATCAGCCACTGGGTGTTTTCTTGTTGTGTGGCTATCTTGTATAGGCACTTTTGGATGTCAACCTCCTATGCACACCGATTGCATGCAGGCAATGTTAAACTTCGCATTACCCATGATTTCTACACGCAATGACACCTCGTGTCACTATATGTGATGTATGGAACTCTTTTCCTCTCAATTTTTCCAAAAGTATTTGTCTTGGATATTTCTAGGGAAATTTTGCAGATTCCAAGGTGTGCGTCGATTGTATTCAGCCATGCCCTTCCCATTATAATTGGGAAATCCCCTTTGTCATTATTTATCTAGATTACTAGGAAATCGGCTGGATATGACCATCCAACGACAGTGGTAACAATGTCCTGAACCTATCCTAGAGGAACAGTGATGGATTGGTCAGCCAGCTCTAGGTGAACATTGCTCTTCTTGAGTGGAGGTAGGTTCCAGGTTTTATATAGTTCTTGTGAGATTAAGTTGACCCCGGAACCCGAGTCAAGGAGAGCCTTATGGGATTCATTCCCAATGACTTGGAGATAAACTAGGGAAACTCCTGGATCCGATAATTTCTTTGGAAGGTGGCCAACCTTGATCCAGTTGGTTACTGTATGTGTTAACATAACTGTATGCATTGGATGCGATTTCTCTGTCGAAGGGTTTCCCGAAACCTTATTTGGTATGGGGGTGTTAGGATGCTCAACCGCTTGTGAAGGCGAAGGCTTAGTTGGATTATTGATCCTAAGGAAGGGTCTTTTTGGTGTATGATTATTAGAACCAACTGATATTGGAGGATTGGGAGCCCTCACAGTGTTGGGTTGTCGTGGTTGAGTGGGATTTACTTTAGGATTTGTTGGAGTGGTTGGCGATGGGGTTACTAGCGCAAGAGATGCAGATGGAATTGGAAGATAGTGTGGGTATGGAGCGTTTCCCGAAGGAGAAGGAGTCCTAAAGTACTCCTGAACTTGGTAGTAATGTGGAGGGTTTATGTGACCCATAGAGTCACCTAGGGAAATCGGTTGCTGCCCATAATAACCATAAGGATTAGGCTACTGGTAAGGGTACTGTTGTGTTGGCGGTGGCATTCCCCAAGACTTTGGGTGTTGCCACTGCTGATGTTGTTCGATGGGCTGTGGTGAAGTTCCACTTGGATAATACGTTAGTGGTTGGTGGAACTACCTTGGGTTATCTTGTGGATAAGGTAACCTTTAGGGTGTTTGCCGTTGGTTGAGTCTTGGATTAAGCGCATACACCCCAGACTCCTGTAGATGTGAGATGATGGGGCAACATCCCTTAGGATGGTCATAGTGGCAGATCTCACATCCACTGTCATCATCTGTGTCAAAGTCCATNAGTGGCAGATCTCACATCCACTGTCATCATCTGTGTCAAAGTCCACAGCTACATCGAAGTTAGTGATTTTCCCCTTACCCTTATTATGTGCAGGGCATAAATCTCTCCAATTTTTCTTACCTTTGTCACTACTTTATTCAACCTTAGACTCTTCTACAATTTTTAAGACAGTTTCAATTTTAGAGTCTAAGGAACTCCATACATCATCTACCTTAGCTGCTATTTCTGTTGTTAATTTTTGGATTGGCAAGGTTTTCTGGCTCACCAGCTCTTCGATTGGTGACTCATCCTCTTCATCACAAAATTTCACTCCCTTCTTTCGAAGGGAGGGATCACGGTTATACTCTTCTGCACTTTCCCTTTTGCACCTTGGGCATAAGTTCCAAGGGTTCTTCTAGTTTCATGCCTCAGCCCATCCATGATGTGGTGAAGTTGATCCCGTTGAGCATACCCATGGCCTAGGCAACGATGTAACAATGTGTAATAGTGGGCCATGGTAGCATCCAAGGGTTCGTGTGTACCTTGCTTCCAACCTTGGATCTGCTTACGCAAATTGGACACTCTGGAGTATGTTGATACTTCTCGTTGAATAGTTCTAGCATCGTACTCCACCTCCTGATGGTTTTCGGTTCTAAGGACCGGTACCAGCTCTCTACTTCTTTGGTGAGTGTCCTTGGGAACAACTTAAGTTTTTTCCACTCATTTTCTATATTCTGCAAGGCACAAGCATCATGGAATGTCGGTAAATGATTTTGTGGATCAGCACTGTATCCCCCTTCAAATCGTGGGATGTTATTCATGTCTAAACGCTTGATCTGGCTATCCTATAAATGCCTTGTGGGAATCCTAACTACCTCCGTTATGTCAAGCATACTTCGAGTTGCGAGAAGGGGCTCATCATGATCATCTCTTTCATGATGCCTGTGATGTCTGCATTGTTCCCTACTCTCCCTACGTCCTTGTCCTTGTCCTCTCTCTTGAATTTCCCATCGAGGTCTTTCATCCTTCTTACTTTTATCCTCACCTTTATGTTCATGGAGGCTGCACCCAGATGTGGAAGGAGAGGATGAGTGATGTGAAGAAGGGGAAGAAGAAGGGGAACCATCACCATGATGATGTTTCTTGCCTTCTCTTCAGCTGCTATGGCCCTGATCGTGTTGATGATCTAAGTGCCCATCCTTAGCATAAGTGGTTGTTCCCTCTGTGAACAGTTGGTGTTCATAGGCATCAGAACCAGGGATATGTATTGTTGATCGTAGGTTCTGATACCCAACCTCCTCATCATCATTAGGAGGGGGAACATCTTTTGCTAAAGAACCCGTGATAAGGGGTTCCTCATCTCCTATTTTGCTAAGGACGTGCAGGACCTTGCCCTTCAATAGTGCATGTTGACTCTCCTGCCTTAAATCTCTGATACGTTGGGCATCTGTGGGATAATAATTCCTCATGTCAAAGTCCTCCACAATGTATTCAACATATAGCTCGGTCATGCCTATCTATGCCAAGGCATGGAAAAGCATGTGAAAGATTGAATGATATGGGGGTAACACAATGTTACCTTGCAAATCTCTCCACCGAAGCTGTTCGTCCTGATGGAGAATAAAAATAAATTAGAAATATACTCATCGAGATGAGTATATGGCATCTTATATTTTTTAGGACTTGGCTGATTTTGGTTATGTGTTTTATGTTGCCGACTGTCTCATGTGTGGTCCTTAGGTGGTGAGTTGCTCTTATGAGAAGAAGGCATTTTTATCAGTATGCTAATTTCACCATTATATAAATTTTTTTTTCTTGATTAACCTGAAGGTTTGTTAAGGCTCACAATGATGTGAGTGATATTCCTTATGTTCTATTCGGCACACAAACACTTAGTCCCTGGAAATGACGCCAATGATGAGTGGCGAGGTACCCCTACACTCAACCATATGAAACGAGCGTAGCACACATGATTTGGTCAAACTCCACAGAATAAATGCCTAAACGCCCTATGGAACACTTGGGGTTAATCATTCGTTGTCTTCCTAGACTTACTTGTTGTTGTCACGGTGTATGGTTAAGTAAGTCCGAGGTATATGATCTTTTTGGTCTTTTATGATTTTATGTCTTCTATGCTAAGAGTGAAGGGTTGAGAAACTAGCTAACTCTAAATAAAGACTAAGTCTAAATTAACTAGTGTTAGCATCCGTTCCCACTTACCGTACACACCCTGAACTATGCAACTGCGGCTACCAAACGCTAATCGTTACTGGGATCACCACACGTAATGTACATGCTCAAAGTGGTCATACTGAGGCATCTAATTAGCCTAAACATGATGAGCAGCCAATTCCTTAACTAGCTGTACACATCCGTAGATGCTCGTAATCAAGTCATACTCATCCTGAATTTTAGGAGATAAGGGTGAGAGAGACTAATTGCGATGAGCAGCTGATTCCTTGATTAGCCATACACATTCGTCAATGCTCGTAATCAAGTCATACTCATGCTGCGCTAAGGCAGGTAATAAATAACAAGTAATAAATCCTATTCCATGTACTCCAAGGTTTATCCACAAAGCTCATCTTTTTTTCCATACACAACTTGGGTTTAGGTACAAAGTTGCTCGAATAAAGATCCGTTCACTTGGGGACTCCTACTGTGGGAACATGGAAAATATTCTATCTCTGGAGTGATCAAACTGCTAGAGCTTCACTACTTCTAGCCTAGGATGAGAAATGAGGGGAGTGCCGCCTCTTATTTATAGATTTGGTAGCGGATCGCAATATCGCGTATGCGATATCGCATGGGATGTGATATCGCAACGGCCGCGATATTACATACGTGATATCACGGTGCATGCGATATCGTGTCTCATCAATAGCCTTTTGCAACATATATTTTTGAAATGAGAACGGAAATGCGAAGTAATTCTTGAAAGTAAATAAAGCAGAAAAAATAGTGCCAAATGCAATAATAAGCAAGAAACAAAGTAAAATGTAGTTAGAAAAATGCACTGCTCTGAAGCTACAAGCTTGCTCTGTCAAGGTGGATACAGTTAGTTGCACAGCATGGTGGAGTGTAGAGATCCTAAGAGTAACTAGGATGTGTAGAGCGAAAAAAGTTGTACACTTGGGTGCGGACTTAGGTGTTAACAATGCAAGGATTCTACCAAGGTGGTAGAAGGGGGATGGAATAAAATCCGGGTTGAAAACGCTAATTATTTACAGTGTCAAACAGAAAGCTTACAATGCCTGATGTTAGGAAGATAACTTGAGTGTCAAAGGAAAAGCCGAAGCATCCGAAAATCTTCTAAATTTTTAATGCTACCTCTCAGAAAAATTTTTCAACTCTTTGAATGCTGCTCATTGGGATATTTATAGGATGAAGGGTATGCAAGAGGGATGGTTTGAATGCCGCATGCCTTGGGCCCACGTTGACTTTTCTATGCTGCACGCGCCACATAACCGTTGGACTTGCATGGCTGTTGTAATGTGAGCCTGCCATATTGTAACTATGCACCTGCTATGCCATAATTACATCATCAGTGTCTGGAGACATGTGCCAACGGTCTAATTAGGTGAAGTACATTGATGTCGCACAACCACCTGCATGCCTTGCTGTGCTTTGTAGTGTAGCATGCTTGGTGTAGCGTAGCACTTTGTCATACATTCTGCTACATGTGTGTTACATGCTCGCTACGCTATGCTACGCTACATAGTATAGCATAGCGTAGCGACTGGCATTAGTCATGGAAACTTTGCCGATTTGCAAACTTTGCTTTCGCAAGACTTGAAAACTTGCTGATTCCACCCTTTGAGCCACCTTCTATCTCTTCCACAAGATTACTATGCCTCACTATGCCATGTAGCTTAGTGTAGCGTAGCAGCAGACATGATCTGCCGCTTCTTGATTGAAAGGAAAATTGTTGAAGGACTTAAGATTGAGAGAGGGAACTGGTGGTATGGTTGTTGCCATGCTATGCTATGCCTCATAGCGTAGCATGGCACTTCATTCCATAGTCGCTTTCTAAAGCTTGCTATGTTGCATAGCAAGGTGTAGTGTAGCGTAGTAGACTTTGTGTCCTAGAAAACTTGTTGAACTATTTCGTGCATCTTGAGTGTTGCTGTCAACTTTGCGTATTGTTTTTGAGTAGGGTTTCAGCTCGGCACACTACTTAGTTGGCCAGGCAGGATGATTTGTAGATCCTGCTTTCACCTAAAGTAGAAAATATTCCAAACTGGCTGGCCTGAACTCAGAACGTTCTCCTCCTAAAGAACTATCTTGGTGCTGCGTAATTTGCAAGGCCTGGTGAAGTGAGAATGACTTCAAATTTTTTGGGCTATTTCATTGGCCCCTCTTTGTCAACGTTTGGAGGACGGACTTGAGAGACGTTGATAAAGAAAATGAAACACCACAGAAGTCGTGATGCTAACGTTGCCGCTTGGTGATTCCCAGGACATCGCTTGGCTACGCTTGAGAGCATTGCATTGGTTTTGTAGAGGTTAAGGTAGAGAGCAAAGATGATGTTTAGTAGAGTCCCTCGTCAGAGTGCTCATGAGGGACTCATTCGCGTTTTCATCTTTGACTGGCACTATTCTTCAACCTCTTGTAGGGTAGGTGTTTCCTTTGTAGGATGAGTTGCGTTACATCCACGAAGGGTTTTAACCTACCTATAGATGCTTCCCATGTGGTGAGCTGTGTCATGCGCATCATGGAATTTGAACTCTGAAGGAGTTGTGCTAGTCGAGGCACTTGCGTCACGATGCGGTAGCATTTGCTATTGTCACAAGCCTTACCCACAGGTGTAAAGGTCTTGCTAGCTGCTAGCATTGTTGAAGCTCTTGGACATCTACATTGATGCACAATGTCCAAAGAAGGAAGGCCATCAGTGGCCTTAGTAGCTGCAGCATGGAGGAACTAGCCTCAAAGGTGCTGGGAGTTGCTGTGGGTGTGGATGCTCTGGAATCCCTACTGAAGGAATGCACCCTTAGTTCAGCTATGGGATCAGCTACCACATAGCTGAACATCCTGCGAGCGGAGGTGTTGGCAAGGGTCTAGAGAGTAAAAACATTGTGGCTGGGCCACAATACTACTAGAACTCTATCTGTGGGAACTAGCTGAGGAACTACCATCAAGGCGATGGGCAGTGGCGATGGTAGGTCCGAAGGACCAGTATCATGTCATATGATATTTTCGGAGGGTCAGCATGATGCCATGGGTGGCAGCGTTGCGTGTGCTCCAGACTGCGTTGTCATTACGTTGTGAACTACATTCTAGAGCTATGATGTCCCACCCACATGTTAGCATTGTGTATGCTTGTCTGATGCGTATTCGGCATAGATGCACGCTGGGGATGTGACGCGAACCTAGTTTAAGGTCTTGGTAGACCGTGTGCTGGTTTGAGGTCCTAGTGGACTGCTGTGCTGGTTTAAGATCCCAGAAGATCGTACATGCTAGTTTATCATCATAGAGGATGGGCCATGCTAGTTTATAGTCATAAGGGACTAGCAGTGCTAGTTTTCCATCATAGCAGACGATCGTCGCCATTTTAACACCATAGTGGGTGCTGCTCAATGCCGCTAGTTTATCATCATTGCAGATGCTACTCGGTGCTATTGCCAATTTATTGTCATAGTGAAAGGTTGCGGTTGTTGTCGTGCTTCAGATGTAGTACTGCTTGAGATACGAGTGATTCACCAGGTTGGTGAACTCGTTGTCGTCCATATCCACCAGCTTGAAGGCTCCATTTCCAAAGGCTTTAGACACCATGTAAGGACTTTCCCAGTTGGCTAAGAATTTTCTCACGTGCTCACGGATGGCCTTGAGGATGAGGTCTCCCTTCTACACTTGTTGTTGATGCGAGTCTGTGCTATGCTTCTACTGCTATTTGCTCTAGTAGGGCTTAATGCGTCTCAGCATCTACACATGCTCCTCCTCCACTGAGTCGAGGTCGATGGTTCACGACTCATTGTTCTAGGCTTCGCTCATGACATCTGTGAGGATCATCCAGAGTGATGGTACCTGCAACACAAGAGGCAATATAGCTTTAGATCTGTAAATTAGACTATAAGGGGTCTTACTTGTTGCAGTTCTGCATGTTTTTTGGTAGGCCCACAGGACATAGAGGATTTGCTCGTGCCACCGCCTCTTGCTGTTGTTAAGCATCCACTTCAGCAAGTTGATGATGGACTTATTTGTAGCCTCCACCTGCTCATTTACCTATGGATAATAAGGGGAAGAAAATGATTGTTTAATGCCTAGATTGCTATAGAAGGTTCAAGTTTCCACACTGTTGATTTGTGGCTCATTGTCGGTCACAATAGTCATTGGAAGCCCAAACCTTGTTACGATGTTATCAAGGATGAAATGGCAGATTTGCTGAGACATCGTTCTCCTCAGGGGAATAGCTTTCACCCACTTAGTAAAATACTCAGTGGTGGTGATAATGAAGGTATGCTCTATGGAGGACTTAGGCATGAAAGGTCTTATGAGGTCTAATCTCCATCATTGGAAGGGCCATGTGATTTGTGTTAGGTGCAGGTCTTTAGGCAAGACGTGTATGAGATTTGTGTATCTCTAGCACGTGTCACATGTCTTGACTTTCAATAGGCAGTCATGCTCCATGTAGGGCCAATAGTACCCTAGGCGTCTGATTTTTGCAGCCATAGCCCTAGGTGCTATGTGTCCACTGCAAAGCCCCTCATGAACTTCATTCACTACCTTCTGCACTTGCTCACCACCCACGCATGCTAGCAACATCCCATTGTAGGAGCGTCGACACAGGGCGTCATTTCCTATGAGCACATATTGCCGGGCATGCTTACGGATTGCATCTCTCTAGGTAGATGTCAATCTACCTAGGGGTTCGCCATGCTGTAGATAAGCTTTAATGTTGGCATACCACTCTAGGGCATCCATAGCATTGATAGAGGCTACATATTCCACCTGTGTGATAGGCTCTATGCACTCTATAATTGAGGTTGGCAGGTTTGCCAAGGAATGTGATGGAATGTTCAACACAAGGGTAGTTAAGGCATCTTCCACGGTGTTCTTGTTGCATGGCACATGTTGCACATCTATGGTTACAAATTTCTTAAGCAGGATTTTTGCTAGCTCACAGTAGGGTTGCAGGTGCGTAGCTTTGTAGGCATAGACCTCAGTGATTTGATTCATGACTAGTTGTGATCCTCCCTAGATTTCCAAGTGTTGTATGCACAGTGCTTGGGTAGTTAAGAGGCCTCTAAGTAGCCCCTCGTATTCTACCACGTTGTTGGTGCAAGGGAATATAAATCGATAAGCGGATGGATGAATTTTCCTAGAGGGGAATGTGATTATGGTAGCAATGCTACCTCCTCATATGGTTGAGGTGCCATTGAAGTATAAAGTGGTTTCGAAATGTGATGGGACAACATTGACATTACTAACATATTCGTCCAGGAATTTGGGGTCTATGGTTGCCTAGTCATCGACTAGCAAGGCTGTGAGTTGGGTCACTATGGCTTGACCCTTTGTCAATGATTAACTTACATAGCTTAAATCGAACTCCATGGTTATTTCCTTCCATCAGGCTATCCTACTACTTTCGTATAAGTTGTTAGTGATAGCCCAGAGTATATTGCTTTTGTAAATGATGTTGGCTATACTATGGAATAGGTAATGCCATCACTTTTTTAGTGTGTACAATAAGGCCAGGCAATTCCTCTCCACTTCGTTGTATTTCACCTTGTGCACTACTAGTGCATAGCTCAGATAATACACTGCTATCTCAGAACCATCATCTCGATTCTGACATAGCAGTGTGGCTACAAATGTGTCGGAGCTGGCGAGGTAGATAAAGAAGGGTTTGTCCATTTGTGGTGGATGCATAGTTAGGAGGTGTGAGAGTTCCTTCTTCAGGTCATCGAAGGCTTGTCGACACTGGGTTTTCCATTCGAAGTTAACCCCCTTCTTTAGAAGATGTTGCATGGGGTGTAATTTGTCGATCAACCTTGCTATGAACCTTCAAATGAATTGCACACTACCTTGCAAACCACGTAACTCCTTAAGGTTTGTGGGAGGTGCTAGGATGACAATGGCCCTGACTTTGTCAGGGTCCACCCATATTCCAGCCTCTGATATTATGAACCCTAACATGTGTCTAGTTTTCACCCCGAAGATGCACTTCTTAGGATTGAGGCGTAAGTCATGCATTTGGCAGCATTTGAGGACTACCCCTAGATCATGTGGGTGATTAGTTGCCTCCTTGGACTTGACTGCTATATCATCCACATAGTCATTTAATGTTTCTAGGATGTAGTCACTAAAAATGTAAGTCATGGCTCACTGGTAGGCTGCTCTAGCATTCTTGAGCCCAAAGGGCATCATGGTATAGCATAAGTTCCCCCATGGGGTTATGAAGGTTGTTGATAACTAGTTCACTGGGTTAATGTAGATTTGATTGTATCCAGAGAAACCATCCATGAAGGATAGCAGAGCATGGCCAACCGTGGTGTCGATGAGCTAATCAATGATTGGAAGTGGGAAGTTGTCCTTGATCATTGTCTTGTTTAAATCTCGGAAGTCTATATAGATCCGTATTCCTCCTATTTTTTTCAAAACCACAATGACTTTGGATACCCACTCTAAATAGTCAACCACACAAATGAAACCTTCTTGGTATAGCTTGATGATTTCATCCCTCACAACTAGTGCGATTTTTGGCTTAACTTTGTGAGCCTTCTGCTTGACTGCCTTCACGTGTGGGTCTAAGACGATGTTGTGCTGAATCAGCCACGGATCTAGACCTAGCATGTCACTGTACAACCATGTGAAGACATCAATGTTGTCTTGCAGAATCTTAGTTATGCTTTTGTGCACTTGTGTGTCTAGGAGGGAGCCTAGTCTTAACGTTTTCACCTTCCCCTTTGACGTGGTCACAGGCGTCTTGACAAGAGGGTCCTCGGTTACATCCCTAAAATCTAAGTTTAGGACTTGGACCAGATGCTTGGGCCAGTCCAAGGATGCTTCTAAGGCTACTATAGTGCTAGTTGAGGTCGACCCCCAGTTGATCATGTTGGGGTTCAACTGTCTTGTGAGCTTACCTTGTGGCCCTACTAGCGTTAAAGGCATGGAAAGGTCACGATGGATTCCCATCTCTTGCTTGAACTTCCAACATAAAATAAAAGCCTAGTTAAGAGGAATTTGTTGGTAGAGATTGTGTGTAATGAAAGTTTGCAAATCAGCGTCGAGACGTGACTTGCGAAATGTGATGATGTAAAGATTGATAGTTTGAAAATTTAGAGTCATGGCGGAACGCCAATGTACAAAAGTGTAGAACTGCTAAAGGTGTAAAATTGTTCATGCAGAGCATGAAACTATGTGACCGTTGATATGAAAATGCTCAAACTACTAGTTTAATGTCATTTTGGACTACCAAATTGCAACATGCATAATTTTAACATGCAAAATAACAGTATGCAAAACGGGAAATTGCGAGTATGAGAAGTGCCAAATTGTCAACGCAAAAGTACGAACTACTGACATGAAAACATGAAACCATTGGAAATTGTGATACTACCAATGTGGAAGAGGATGCGAATACTGCCCATGTAAGCATGCGGGTGTTGTTAGTTTAACGTCATTATGAACTACGAACGTAACAAGTTGAAACTACTAGTTTAGGGTCTTTTCGGACTATTAGAGGTGCAATTACACTAGGATTGCAAGTTTAAGGTCTTTTTAGACCCTAAATCAAAAACAACTATATATTTTTTTTTTTTTCAAGAAGGCAAGTAGTTGGCTTGAAGCGTGTCAAGGCTTTAATGCTAATAGTGCTATGCTGTCATGGCAAGCATGCTACGCTGTATGGTATGCTCCGCATTAATTGGAGAGAGAGAGAGAGGCAAGTTTTCCTATCTTGTTATTACAACCATAAATAGGGGTTAAACCCTAGCAATTTTTCCATTTTCATCATAAGAGCACAGAGCCCACATCGGAGCACAAGGTGATTTCGGAGCACGAAGCAATTGTGTCATTGATTAGCAAGGCGAGTTTTTACAGTGGAAGGTGTAAATCTGCAAGTAGGAAAATGGCTCCTAAGACTCATCTAGCACTTACAAGGGTAGAGGAGGTGAAGAAGACCCTAGGACATGTGCCACAAGCACGTGTTGCGGTGTGGAAGAGCACACCGTTGACCTAGTAGGTTACTATGTCTCCTTTGCTTTTTCATTTTTCACTTTTTGTTGTTCTTTGCTCTTGTTTTTCATCCTATTTCTTTTGCATCCATTCTTGGCTACCTGTGTTTTCTGTGGTCGTGTCATTTTAGCCTTTGCATCATCGCTTTCCCCATTTTGATTATGGCAGATTCATAAATCTTACGTCATGGTTGCATGCAAGGCCACTGAAACTACCACCTCTACGGTTGTCATAACCGTGGGTGCTGGGATAGCTTAAGTTGCTTGACCCTTGCATGTTGTAATGTAAAACCCTTAAGAGGGCTAGGCCATGTGTAATGTGGTAGCACAACACGTGTTTTATTAGAGCATGTCATCAATTTTTTTGCTGTTATGCTAGGTTATTCGCATGTTCTTGCTACACTATATACATGGACTGTTAGAAATTGCTACGTTGCATGTGTATTACCTTTAAGTATGATGCTAACATTCACTGATTGTGTTGTGCAGGGCAAGGCTGAGGCCCAGGCTGATCATTTTGGAAATTAGGGGGGTCATGTGCCATGTGAGCAGACCTGTGGCTAACGCCCCTTCTCCCCAAATATGTATGGGTGAGCGAGGGGTCTGGTTCAGGAAAGGGGCACAGGACTTCTTACAATTCCTTCTCAACCACTTCAGTGTGATCATTTGGTCTTTCCTAGAGGAGGAGGAGGCATCTGACATAACAGAAGCCATGTTGCCTGGGGCAAGTTAGGGCATTTTGAGATTTTTTACTGACAGGGTAAGCATGAGTAGGTAAGGAGAGGGATCGCGCCAATGCCCAGCAAGGTTAAGGTGTTTAGCCTAGATCTAGGACATGCCTAAATACAACAGCTACCACTAGTACAACACATTTTTCCTCGCACGATACATGGCGACGTGCTTTCAGAACCCACAAGGGACTATCTATTGTGCTGGCAGGTGAGTTTCGTAGCCTTGCTCCGCTGTGTCGTGCAACGCTCGATATATTGGCCGAATGCTAATAGTATATGCTTGTCACCAAGTTTTTTATCAATGATGAAGGGGTTCACGATCGATCGGGTCTACTGGCTACAACACAGCTAGCCCTACAGGAGTTCTCTTCTGCTAAGAACCTGCGGACAAGTGTGATCGGTCAGTGCGAGGGAGAATACCATACCTACCTAAGAACATTTTATGTTTCCTATAATCAATGTAAGGAGAAGGGTTGGCTAGATAAGGAGTGGGCAAAACCCTTTAAGATGGTCACGGTTGAGGAAGCTATGGTTGAACTCCTGGTATTCCTATTACCATATAGACCTAGTAGGTCAAATAGTAAGTGTTGCGTTCTTGAGTGTTTTTGTAATCCTTGTATTTCTTGCATCATTATGCTAAGTGTGTTTTGTGAAAATTATTGCAGGGACGAAGAAGCCCTGGGAGGTGATGGTGGTAACCTCCAAGATGCAGGGGACAAACATCTACTTCAATTATGGCAAAGTAGAAGCGAGCCAGCACTAGTTAGACTAGGGGGCCTCAGACTCCTTGGTCAAGAATGTCCAAAAAGTGGGACTTATGGATTTGTTCCTGGCCCCAAATCCGAGTGTTCCTGCCACCGAGATGCTTTCCCTGGTCAACTCCTTTTCTGAGAGGGTAGGCCATTTTCGCACATGCATACGGGACGTGCAGGTGGTCATTGAAATCAATGACTAGCTATTTATGGACCTGTTTGGTGTTCCTACTGACGACGTCCTCATAGGGTTGAAGCGCAAGAAGGAGTTGACCCTTCAGAAGAAGGATATCCAGAAGTGGTTGGGGCTTGTTAAGGAGTGAAAAGGGCTCCCCATGAATAAGGTTAAGGATAGGCCTTCCATGGAGATTTACCCAGTCTTCCATGCCTATGCATTCCCTTGACGGCTTACCCAAGGGAAGGTCTTGGGGCTTGAGTAGGCTTGGATAATGCAGGAGGTTATGGAAGAAGGGACTCGTTACAACTAGGCTAGCTTCCTATGTAAGGGCTTGCAGGCTGAGATTTTGGAACTCCATGAAAAAATGGAGTCCTGCTTCAACATACACTATGCCTTCTACATAGGCTGTATGAAGCACATCGTGACGTTTTTGGTGGTTCAAGAGGATGGAGTCTAGGTCATGAAAAATCACAACCAGATTTTCAAGCCGTGGATTCGCTAGATTATTCGGACCATACAAGCCCAAGATCCTTGAGAAATAATCAGGGAGTCATTATTTGTAACGACCAAGGATCAGGTGGCTCGCAACGTTTGTGGCTAGCACAATGTAGGAGAGACACCCCCTGCTCTAGCTAGTAGCGTGATGTGGGGGGAACATCTCATAGCTGAGACTATGCCCAACGAGTTACGAAGGAAGAGACCTCCCCAAGCCAGGAAAACCCTTTATGTGAAGGAAGAGGAGGGATGAAGACTGCAGCTTAAGCTACAGAGGACACAATGCCCATTGGTAAATACTTTTGTGTAATGCTTACTTTGTTATTGTTTGCTATGTTACACTGCGCTAGGTGGTGTAGTGTAGTGTAGCATCTACTTTGAGCTAACTTGTTTTGGACTAATGTGAACATGCTTCTTTGCTAGCATATGAAGAAGAAGAAGCAGAGGAAGGCAATGAAGAAGTGTCAGCCCCTAAAATGAGGGCGACAATAAAGACGCAGAGGCTCTAGTATCAGAGGAAAGGGCCCCGATCAAGAATAAGGGAGCTCTTGTCTCTAGGGTAGGGGCTCTTGTCATTAGGGAGCCTCCTCCTACCGATGAGGAGGCACCTCCTTTGAATAAAAAATATGCTGGTCTCCTGAAAGAAAAGGTGTCAACACATGAGGAAGGGGATTGTATGGACTTGGCAAGACCCTCCACCAAGGCTACCATCATTGTCTTGCATTAGCAAGAAGAAAGATCGCAGCCAGATGCTGGTGAGTTTGGTGATACGTTTGCCTTATCATGGTCCATTTTGACCATTGCTGATATGCTTAGTCATGTAATAGGTGCTACTGTTGATGCCGCAGGACCCCCTCCGATTCGTGCGGAGTCATGGGCCAAGATCCTTGACAAGTTTGCATTCGTACAGGGACTTATCCACAACATGATCAAAAGCCTTCAGCAAGTAGACCCTAACGCGAGTAAGTAGTAGTATTAAATGCCCTTATATTGTTACACTAAAAACTTTTGAGTTTGTTAATTTTGTTATGCTAACGCGATTGTTACACTCTCTGTGTCGAGGCAGCCTCTCAGGTCAAATGGGACCCAGCACGACCTATGAAAGTTGGCGTTGTGCCTGCACTCTCATCTAATGTGACCAAGGTGCCTCGTCACACATTCGATGAGGCTTACAAGTGTATCTTGCACTCGGCATGCTCCCTATGGGAGTATAAGCATGTCAACAAGGACTTGTGGAAATGGGTCCAAAGGGCTGACCAAAGAGAGGTCGACCTAGTCACTGAGTTGGAGGATCTCAGGTTGAGGAACGAGTTCCTCGTAACCCGTAACCCTGAAACTGAGGACTGGCGCAAGGCTATAGAAGACTATGTAAGATTTTGGACTGTCATTTGTCAGAACATTGAATACACTCACGAGATAGTCGAACAACAAATGTAGATGGACTTGTTAGCCCAGAAGTGTCAAGACATGAAAGATATTAGCACCAAGGTTTTCGAATGGGGGTGAACCCAGAGAAACCAAAAACACATGTACAAACTGGAGAATGACACCCATCGAAAACTGTACAAAGGTGCTGCTATGGAGGAATTCATGTATGAAGTATTTATGAATGCCATTGATGCTTCTGAGGCCTACGCTAAGTTCAAAGAGTAGGTAAAGATTACGGAATCTACTAACTTGAAAGTGGACCTTCCTATAGGGGAGACCACATCTGCCTCCCTTTCCCCAGGATCTCTAATATGGACGATCATGGAAAGGGAGAGAGCCACTACTATGAATGCTAAGCCTAGCAACAGGCGTTGGATGGAGATCATGACAGAGGAGGTCTGGCGTCACCTCAAGCTTGGCCTAGACCAAATACCCTTTGAGACCAATGCAAGCCCCTCTCAATTTAGTTGCTTTATTGGGTAGATGCTCATGCTATGTTGTAGTTTGCATTTTTTGCCCTAACTAACTACTTCATTCCTATGATGTAGGCTCCAAATGAGGGTGCAAGGACCATAGAGGAAGGGAATGAAGAACCGGTAGAGGACGATGCAGGGGAGGATGATACACAAGTAGATGAAGTGGGGGCGAGTGGAGAAGGTGATGCAAATAGACACAAACCATGATAACATGGGATTTTCTTTTTGAAATTTTGAAATGTTGAAATTTTGTAAAAGTTTCGCAAACATTGTCAATAGGAGAAAGTTTTGAATGAAATGAATAACTTTAGGAAAGAAACAGATTTTGTGTTAACCTATGTATCGTGTAAATTTTTCATGCTCTCATATGCTATTTTTAGGTCATTTCGGGCCATTGCTAGTTTTAGGCCATTTTGGGCCATTGCATAGCATGCTAGAAGGATTATATGTTAACAAAATGAAAAGCAAAAATGCTAGTTTTAAGCCATTTCAGGCCATTTCCAAAAGAGATAGTACGTTAACAAAGAAAAAAGTGATGATGCTAGTTTTAGGCCATTTTGGGCCATAGTGTAGCATGCCAAAAGGATGGCATGTTAACAAAGTAAAGAAGCAGCAAATGTACAATGGATGAAACTTGGGAAGGAAGCAGTAGGATTACTACGCTATGCGTAGCTGCCTCTTGACCCATCGTGGGTTGATCGAAACATAAGGCTGAGGTGTTTTGCCAGGGCCCTTGTTCACATCATTATCCTCCACTTGGAAGGGTAGCTCAACCCATGCATTTTTGATTTGGGAGTCAGCTCGCTAGGCTGATCCTTCCATTGGATGGTTAATGCGTGCGTGAGTAGGTGCCTCACACTTGGAGCTTGTGACCTCTGAGCCCTACTCCATGTCTACGTTACTAATTTCTTGCGTTGCTACTTCATCACCACGAATCACCACCTCCTTACCTATGTATGGTAAGTGGATTTTCTGGTGTATAGGTGAGGAGACAGCCCTAAGTTGTGTTAAGCGTGATCTTCCCAAGATCAAGTTAAACCCAGGCATTTCCTCAACCATGAGCTAGAGGTGTTAACTGACGGGACCGTGTGGTTCTGCCAACAGGTGGTGCAAAGGTGGATGCCTGTGGTGGGGCTTTCAGGATGAATGGCTACTGCGAGCTTAGACCAACCGCTGGTGGTGCTGGTGCATTATACTAAGGCACACGGACCACGAATGGCTACCGGGGTGGCTTGGGATCACTGTCAATGCCGATAGCGTTGATTACGTAACTAACAGTATTGGCATTAAGGGGATCCATGTAGACATACATAGATTGGTTTTTAGGGTGCACTGGGTTGCTTTCATCCAGCACCAGTTTCCCCTGGTTGATTAATCTTTGGAAGTCATCCTGCAACGCCAGACAATAATCTGTGTTGTGACCACACTGTTGGTGGTAGTCACAAAACCTGTCTAGCCTGAAACCCCTAGGAACTAGAGGCTCATTAGGCAGGGCCAAAGAGGGGTTCCTAAGGAGCTTGCAGTAGCATGGATGTCTCACATTTTCTTCTTCCGACATCTGCTTGTGTTGGATGTATCCCACTGCCAGTAGTTGCTTCAGAAGCTCTGACGGCTTTAGAGGCATTGGGGTGTACTTCGAGTGGTATTTGCACTCAAATTTTGGTTTGGATTATGTAGATGTCTTGGGCGTAGGTGTAGCAAGTTGCGGCATGTGGCCCTATTTGGGTGCAGGGTTAGCCGTGGGTATGGACAATTTCTTGTTATTCTTGCCACCGTTGCTACTAGGTTTGGGCCTAGCCTCGATTGCCACAGTGGCCACTATGGTTGTTTGGGCCTGGCCTCAATTGCCACAGTGGCCATTGTGGTTGTTTGGGCCTGGCCTCAATTGCCACAGTGGCCACTGTGGTTGTTTGGGCCTTACCCTTGTCCTCCTTTGCGAAGATGTTTTTGTAAGCAATGTAGGCCAGGTCTTTGCTTGCCTCAGCCGCGTCCTGTATGCTCTTAGTCTATGTGAAGGCCTAACTAAGGGAGAAAGGAGTGAGGTAGTATAGTTTGGATTTGATGAAGTCGTTCACTGCACCCTTAAAGATGACAAACAAGTGGGCCTCCATGATGGGCTTGCAGATTTAATTAAGGGTTACGCTCCAACATTGAATGAATTTTTGGACTAGTTCTAGCAATTCTTGCTTCACACTCATCAACTGATCCAGCATGGTTTCTAGCTTCAATTTTTACTTGAAGCATGTCACGAACTAGGTCAAGAGTTCTTCCAAAGTTGAAATGGATGAACGTGGCAACACGCGGTACCAATCTAGGGCTTTCCTGGCAAGGGACATGGCGAAGACACGAACGATTGTGTGCGGCCATTATTGTAATAGCAAAGATTTAGACCTAAAGGTAACAAGATGCGCGTTTGGATCCCCCTCCCCATCGTACTTCGTGAAGTGAAGGAGAGGCATCCCTAGGGGTAACATCAAAGAAAGGATTGCAGGGTTGATGGAGTTGTCCTGGTAAAAGTCCATGAACTGTACCATATCGGACCCAATAGCTTTGAGGTGTTTTATTTCCTCAGTGAGGATCTAGATAAGCTGGAATGCTTGGTCTAGACCCGGAAACATTGTAGATATTTGGGGAGCTACAAAGGTAGCTCCCACCTATGGCATGGTGAGGGCAGCGGCATGACCCATCGGCAAGATCGTTGGGACCGCCCCCGCTAACGGTGCTACCTGCACTATCCACCACCTGGTAAGTGGTGTTGTTGGAGTAGCAACAATAGGTGGAGCCACTGGATAGACTATTTGAGTCACCAATGGGACAGACCATAGCCCCACATTAGGGTGTACTATTTATGGGATTTGGTATGTCTGAGGACGAATAGAGTGAGACATCTGTGACGGTTGTAGAATAGGCGAAGAAGTGACTAGAGTCCACCATGTGGACGGGCCTGGGCCCACCACAGTGGATGGAATAGACACGAGTGTAGGAATTGATATGGAAGTTATGTGCGATTGTGAAGTAGGTACAATGTGAACATGCCGCAGGGTATCCGTGATTGGTATGTTACACACTACATGAATGTGCTGATGAACAGTTCCCAAAGGCACAGTCACTACAAATGAAATAGAGGAATAAGGGCGATGATATGCTGGGAATATAACATGGCTATCCATTGCAGTTGCAATTGAAGGCTACGGAAGCATGGGCATGATGGCAAAGCGAGCAGTGATAGACAATGGGTTGGCCTAGAAGGACTGGGTAGGAGGGATAGGAACGGGGTTGGCTTGACCTCCCTCATCAAATTGGGCATTGAGTTCCTCCTGTCTTTCTTGAAAGATGTCATCCTAGTTGGATGCTATGTCCTATTTCTTCCTAAGCCAAGCCAGCTAGACTAGCTAGTCCAATAGCCTTTGGTTCATTTGCATCAAAGGTATGGAGATGTCGGGAGTAGGAACAAACTCCTTCCCGTCACAGTGCACAAACTCAAAGCTGCGTTTGCTTTTAAGCTCGTGTACATCCAAACGCAGGCTTGCCTAAACCTTTGAACAAAGGAAGTTGTAATGCTCATGTTGTTGGGCCAAGCCCTCAGGTCCTTGGTTTTGGATCCTGAGGGATCGACATGTTTCTAGCATTGGGTTCAATGGTTGTTTAGCACCAATGGTGCCTTGAACCGCGGTGGGCACCTCCATGTTGAAGGTGTTAACAATGGTAGTTGTGGAAGCCATTGCTACCAAGCTAGACATTTTTGCAAATAGAAAAAGCTAGGAAACTTTTGAAAATGGGAAAAAGGCAAAGAAACTTAAAAGAGAAAAATTTTTACACGTGGAAAGAGCAAAGGGGTAGACAGGCTTTATGTCTTGTTGGGCTCCCAAGGAACCGTTGAGGTGACCGGTTTGTACCACATGATGCATAAACAACCACAAAAGGGTGTCACGTTTACGCTTGCGCACAATAGGGTATAGAATGCATGCAATACTACCATGAAAAAGGAAGGCAAGTCAACTGGCAGTCGAAGGATTTACGTCTTGTAGGGTTCCCGAGGAATCGTTAAGGTGACCGTTCTGTACTGCACGAGATAGGGTATAGAACGCATGCAAGACTACCATAAGATGAGTAGGCTAACTAGTGATCAAGAAGGCTTTGCGTCTCATAGGATCCCTGAGGGACCATCAAAGTGACCGATCTGTACCACGCGAGATGGGGTACAAAACGCATGTAAGACAACCATAAAATGAGTTAGTTAGCTGGCAATCAGAGGCCTTCTATTCTGTAGGGCTCCCGAGGAACCGTCGAGGCGACCGATTTGCACTACACAAAGTGCAAACAACCACAAAAGGGTGTCACGTTTATGCTTATGCATATCAGGGTGTAGAAGGCTTATAGAACTACCGTGACATGTGGAAAAGGCACCAAAATGGCCCTCCTTCTAGCGCCAAAAAATTGTAGCGATCGAAAACGTCGGTGGCTGGAAAACACTAAGGGGTAAACGGGCATGACAGTTTCAACCCCATACCCGCGAGAGGGCCGTGCTAGGTGTGAGCAGATACGGGACACCCTGAATGGTCTAGTCGATCAGACAGGGACTTAATCAGCGTCTATATAGCCTTTTGCAACATATATTTTTGAAATGAGAACGGAAATGCGAAGTAATGATTGAAAGTAAATAAAGCAGAAAAAATAGTGCTAAATGCAACAATAACCAAGAAACAAAGTAAAATGCAGTTAGAAAAATGCACCGCTCCGAAGCTACAAGCTTGCTCTATCAAGGTGGATACAGTCGGTTGCACAGCGTGGCGGAGTTTAGAGATCCTGAGAGTAACTAGGACATGTAGAGTAAAATAGGTTGTACACTTGGGCATGGACTTAGGTGTTGACAATGTGAGGATTCTACCAAGGTGGTAGAAGGGGGATGGAATAAAATCTTGGCTGAAAACACTAATTGTTTGCAGTGTCAAACAGAAAGCTTATAATGCCTGATGTCAGGAAGAGAACTTGAGTGCCAAAGGAAAAGCTAAAGCATCTAAAAATCTTCAAACTTTTTAACGCTTCCTCTTGGAAAAATTTCTGAACTCTTTGAATGATGTTCGTTGGGGTATTTATAGGACCAAGGGTACGCGAGAGGGGTGGTTTGAATGTCGTGTGCCTTGGGCCCACGTTGACTTGTCTATGCTGCACGTGCCATACATAACAGTTGGACTTGCATGGCTATTGTAATGTGAGCCTGCCATATCGTAACTATGCGCCTGCTATGCCATAATTGTGTGGTCAACGTCTGGAGACGTGTGCCAACGGTCCAATTAGGTGAAGTGCATTGATGTCGCACAACCACCGGCATGCCTTGCTATGCTTTTGTAGCGTAGCATGCTTGGTGTAGCTTAGCACTTTGTCATGCGTTCTGCTACATGTGTGTTGCATGCTTGCTATGCTATGCTATGCTACGTAGCGTAGCGACTGGCCTTAGTCACGGAAACTTTTCCAATTTGCAAACTTTGCTTCTACGAGACTTGCAAACTTGTTGATTCCATCCTTTGAGCCACTTTCTATCTCTTCCATAGGATTGCTACGCCTCACTACGCCATGTAGCTCAGCATAGCGTAGCAACAGACATGGTCCGCCACTTCCTAATGGAAATGGACATTGTTGAAGGACTTAAGGTTGAGCGAGGGAACTGGTGGTATGGCTGTTGCCATGCTATGCTATGCCTCCTTGCGTAGCATGGCACTTCATTCTGCAGTTACTTTTTAAAGCTTGCTACGTTGCATAGAAGGGCATAGTGTAGCGTAGAAGACTTTGTGTCTTAGAAAACTTTCCGAACTATTTCGTGCATCCTGAGTATTGTTGTCAACTCCGTGTATTGTTTTTGAGTAGGTTGTCAGCTCGGCACACTACTTAGGTGGGCAGGTGGGATGATCTGTAGAGCCTATTTTCACCTAAAGTAGAAAATTTTCCAAACTAGCTAGCCTGAACTCATAACATTCTCCTCTTGAAGAACTATCGTAGTGCTGCACGATTTGCAAGGCCTGGTGAAGCGAGAATGACTTTGAATTTTTTGGGGTGTTTCACTAGGTTCAACATTCCAAAGGTTGGATAGAAGAAGTTGGGTTGCAGGAGAAGAAAAACAATTGTTGTGAAGTTGGAAAAGATGGAATTTTCATTCGTGAGGGCTGCCATGAATCTTGATGGAGATGGAGATAGGAAGATGGTATGATAAGGGAATGCATAAAAAATTAGCACAAAAGAGTGTGTATGTTGGAAGTCAAGCATATTCATGTTGGGGGGTCATGTAAATCATGTTGGATAGAGTGATTACCAATGTGGAGAATCATGAGGACATCAAATACTTGCTAAAGAGTCTCATACATTTCTAAAAATAGTCCTAGATGCTACTAATCTTGCTCCAAAACCACAAGTCTAAAGTAGAGAGTCAAAATCCCTTATAAACTATCAAAACCTCTAAAAATCCTTTTCAACCTAGTATTCACATTGATGATAATTGAAATCATGTTGGTTAACATTATTACCAATGTAAGAACACTATAAAATCTCAAAATTGACTTTTATAGGCTCATAGACCACCAATCTTGCCCTAGAACTTGAGGCATAGATACACGAGATTGCAAGGCTAGAGAATTGAGTTGAAAATCCAAAAAATGGCTAATAAGGACTCCAAACATTGGATATTACAATAAATCATGTTTTTCAACATGATTACCAATTTGAGGATCCAATAAAATCAAAAGCTTGGTCAGTTAAAGCTCAAAACTATAGATCTTCCCTCATAGCCTTAGTCACTACATTGTGAGTTCTAAGAGCGTTAAAACTAAGTCCAAAAGCCCCTTAAAACTATCAAATTTAATTCTTATAGTGAAGATATATGTTATTCACATTGGACAATGTTATTACCAATGTGGGAATCTAAGAAAACCAAAAATGTGATTGGTTTAAGCCTAGAAGCTATGTATCTTTCCTCAAAACCCTAGCCACTACACTAGGAAAAGAAAGAAGCCAAAAACCTTGTTCAGTGACCTCTAAAACACATTAAACTTGGTAAAAATGTTGAAAATATATGTCAATCATGTTATTCAATGTAAGAATACTAACTAGCTTCAATCTTGGCTTGCACATCCTTAAAACCCACAAATCTATAGACAGAACCCTAGCTGCTACCTTGAGAGTTCTAAAGTGATAAAGGTCTATTGAAAAGGCTTAAAAACTAGCATATAGGTGTATTCAAATTGGTAGGGCATGTAATCACATTGATCAATGTGATTACCAACATGAGAATCATGAAAAACACTTACCTTAGTGAATATAACCTCAAACAATGAAGATTCTTCTTTTTGATGCCCAGTGCTAGTATAGAAATACAAAGGAGCCAAAGATGTGATCAAAACTTGGTCAAAGATTCTCAAACATTTTAATCACATTATAAAATGGCTAATAATGTTAAGAAAACATGGATGGAAATAACCAAACTTTAGGTGCTACAATAGAAGGCCTAAAATTGCTAAAAATTCAACAAAATCCACTCTCTAACTTGGAAAAAATCTCAATCATGCTAAGAATCACTTCAATAATGTTTTCCAACATGATTACCTATGTAATTATCCTCTAAAACCTGAAACCAAGTCAAAACAAGCTCAAACACTACTAGAATAGGATTCAAATGTCAAAAGCCTTACTTAGAGTGGTCATAAGCTACCTTTGTGCATCCTACATGCCTAAAATCAAGCATAAACTATCATTTGTATTGAAGTAATGGCTTATTTACATTAGGAAAAAAACTTTTATTCTTTGAAAATATTTTTGGATCAAAAAATCACTTTTCTAGTAATTTACTACTAGATTTCACAAGCTTTTTTATTATTTTTCTCTATATTTTTTATTATTTCAGCACTTGACAACTTTTTTTTTATAGCTTATTACTAATTTTGATAATTTACCACCTACTTAGCTTTTTGCTAAATTTGACAATTAGCAATCTAGTTACTCCAACTTTTTACTTATTTTAGCAATTAATAATTTATTTTTATTGGATTTTCTTCATTTCAATTATAAAAATCTTAAATAAAAATAAATTATTTTTATTTATACTATTTTTACCTGGGTGCAACCTTATTTGACCAAGTTTGACCCAGTCAACATCATTTGACCTCATTCAATATCATTCAATATCATTTGGTATCATTTGACAACATTTTATACTATTTATGGCACTATTTGATCTTGTTTACCATCCCTTTACATTTTTTAGTCTCATTTTAGCATCATTTGGTATCATATGCCACCATTTGATATGATTTGGTGTCATTTTTCATAGTTTTGACTTCATTTGGTTACATTGGAAACCATTGAGCATCATTTTAGACCATTTCAACATCATTTTTTATCATTTGACATGTTTTCTTCAGTGTGACACCTTCATGTGATGTTATTTGATGTCATTTTATAACAATTTATACTACTTTGACCCCATGTGGTGTCATTTCATCACTTTGACATCATTTGGCCTTATTTTGATACACTTTGATCACATTTTCCCTAATTTCACTTCATTTGGCATAACTGATCATCATTGAGTATCATTTTCAATTATTTATGACATTAATTATCCCTTTTATACCTCATTTCACCTTGTCTTAACATTATTGTTCCACATGATGTTCTACTCCTATGCCATTTTTGTATCATTTTAGCATTGTTAATTAAATCATTTCACAAAGATGCTACTTAATGTGCTTTTGGTTGATGTGTAGGACTAGAACATGAACACATGGATGTAATTTAGCTTACCTCTAAACCTAAGTGAACCCTACAGTGATGCGAAGTGATCACTTGACCTTTATTACCCAGATCTTGAGCCTAGGAGCTTGTTTGATAACATAACCTCCATAGAAAAGTCCCTTTAATGGCCTAAGTACATAATTAAAACCATTGACCTTGAGACCAATGACATTACTGAGGACTCTCTAGCTAAAGTTCCCATCATAACATACAATGATAAGGAGAAAATGCTAAAACTAAGTTCCTAACTCAAGCCACAACAAGCTCAAGACATCACCAAGGTCCTTTGAAGTAATATTAAAGCCTTTTCTTGTTCATATGAGGACATGCCAAGAGTTGAACCATGATTAGTGCGACACAAAAATATACTCAATCCTAGTGTCAAACCCATCAAATAAAAAGTGTGTAAAATTAGACTAGATCTAGCCTTGGCAAATCATGATGAATTCATGAAGCTTTACCAAGTTGGTTTCATCTAAGCTATTGATTATGTTGATTGGGTATCCAAAATAGTGGTAGTTTCTAAGAAGAATGAAATTATTTGTATATGTATAGATTTCTGAGACCTCAATAAAGTAATCATTAAAGATGATTTCCCATTACCTAGTATTGATCAACTCATCAATACTACGGTTGATCATGCCTTGATATCCTTCATGGATGGGTTCTCAAGATACAATCAAATTAAAATCAACTTAGAACATCAACTCTACATGACCTTCATGATTCCCTGGGGAACCTTTTGTTATACCATGATGTAATTCAATCTAAAGAATGCAAGTGCAACCTATCAATGAGTCATGACCTATATATTTAGTGATTACATGATAGGATTACTTAATGATTATGTTGATGATAGAGAGGCCAATTCCAAAATAGTCAGTGATCTCAACTTAGTACTCCAATGATGCTTAAAGTATGATCCTAAGAAGTGCATCTTCAGTATCAACATGGGTAAAATGCTTGGTTTTTTAGTATTTGAGACTAGGATAAATGTTGATCTTGATAAGGTTAAAGCTATAACCAACTTTACACTATCAACTAACCTTAAGAAGATATAGGGACTAAAAGGTAGATTGCAATTCATTTGTGGATTCACCTTGAGGCTTATAAATAAGCTACAATTCATGCAACACTTGATTAAGAAGGGGTTTACTATGATTAGACTTACCAATGCTAATGAGCCTTTGACAATCTTAAGCAAGAGTTGCCTCAACTACCCACCATGTACCCAACTCAAAAAGACAAACCATTTTACATCTAACTTGTGATATCCAACACATTCATAGCCTTTCCACTTTTTCAAAAATGAAATGATGGAGCATAGTTTCATATTTTCTACTTGATCCATGTATTAATAACTTACAAACCTAATACATTAAGGTCAAGAAGTATTACCTAGCCCTAGTCTTCTCCTTAAAGAAGTGGAGATACTACCTCCTTAGGTGCTAAGTCAACGTCATATGCAAGGATAACGTACTAAGAGCCATAACTATCAATATATACAAGATTAGTCAAATAGCCCAATGGAAGACCAAAATAGTTGAATTTTACCTACATTATAGCTCCCAAGTCTTAACAAAAGGTCAAGCTATAGCCACATAATTTATAAATTCCCCAATTGAGGACAACATAGCCATCGATCAAAAATTCCTTGATGAGTATGTCAACATTGTTAATGAACTACCCAACGATTATGAGATAATCATGCACTTTGATAGAGCTTCAACTAGCCATGGGACCACTACTACTACCATCATAATATCATCCTCTAGTGTGATCCAATTTTTCACATATCATTCTCAATTTACATGTACCAACAATGTGGTAGAATATGAAGGATTGATTAGAGGAATGATGGTAGCTCATAATCAAGGAATCAAATATTTAATGATAATAGGTAATTCACAACTTGTGGTTAACCAAGTAACTAAGGTATATGCATGTAAGGCCAAACATTTACAACCTTATTGTGACCTAGCCAAGAAACTCATGCTACAATTTATAGATGTTAGCATTTAACACATACCTTGAACCAAAAACACCTTAGTAGATACCATTGCAACCTTATCCCTAAGTGTGATGCCAAATTTGTTTAGTAAGTTACCTTTCTTAGTGGAGAACTATGTTCTTTCCATCACACAAACTTATGAAGGCATCTTTATAGCCACTATTATCAATATCCCTAAACAAGAGTGATATGAGAATATGAAGTTTTACATACTGCATGGTGGATCTCTACAAAATATAACTACTTCTAAAAAGGATGCTGTATGTAAAACATCAAAATAATATGTCATTATGGCAAATAATGCATTATTTCAAAGGTCTTATAATGGCATATTGTTAGTATACTTGGGTAAAACTAAAGCTCACATAGTCCTTAAGCAAGTTCACAAGGATACGTGTGGAGATCATATAGGACCTAAAGTCATGGCCATAAATATTGGAAGATTAGGATACTATTGGCTCTATATGAAAAGCGATTGTTTGTACTACCTTAGTTCCAAACAACACACAACTATCTTAGTTGGGATTTTGAACTATACTATACAAAACCATTAGACTCATAATTGCATGCAATAGTGAGGTAAATAGTGGGATGAGAAGGGACTACAAAGATCAGGATGTAAGGTAGTTGACTATGTTCGTAATAGGTTCTTGTGACAAATATGATTAAAATGATAAACATACCTATCCGTCCAAGTTCAAATGAAGTCCATAACATGAATAGTGATCTTGTAGTAATGTATTTCTTCCTATTGATCATCATGAGTTCGCAACCACCACAAAGAATGATCATCACTCTAAAAGAGAATAAAAGAGAAGAAGGAAGAAAGGGCCTTAGTTAGAGGGATGCATTCAGCCATGGGTAACATGTCTTTATAGCCCCATAACCAATGCTTGTAGCCCATTATTTTGTCTAAGGGATGTGTTTTAAATTATTATTATTATTATTTTTATTTTTTTGGTTTTCTATTTTTGTTTCATTTTTTTCTCTATCTATTTTTTGAATTTCAAATATTTTTTGAAATGAAAATCACACCATGCAAATACATAGCTTCCTTTTTATTGGTTGACAAAGGAGTGATGATACATTTAAAGAGGAGTCATAAACCACACAAAATAAGTCAAGAAGAGAATCCAAGAAGTTCCCTTGAGATCACACCCTTTTCCATTCCCACTTGTTCATTCCCTCTTTCTTCAAGATACAATGATCATTCATTAATTTTAGTTTCATGATAATAGACTTTTCTATTTATAGAACTAGAATGATGGATGAGGTGTTCTCACTACTTCACACAATTACTTACCCAATCATCTTGATATAATAGCACAAAAACCCAACATATAGGATTGACTTCTACAACATGACTTGGCAATATTATTAATGAAAACATAAAATACATTCATAAACATAAATAAAATGACTTAAAAAGAGAAAATTATAAAGAAAATAAAAATAACAAGAAATGGAAAACATATTAAGAATTAGAAAACTTTTAAAGAACTCGAAAAATAATAAAAAATTATAAAATAAAAAAGTAGAAATTTCTTCTTAGTTCTTAAATTAGGATGGAACATCTCCTCCACGACTAATCTTATGGTCATACATTTGAGAGATGGACCATAAAATCCCCTAGTTATACATCACCATTTTTCCATCTATCACTATTACTAATTTAATTAATTGTGTGGTAGCACATCTAACATTGGTGATAGTCAAGTTTAGATCATTCAGAGATGTTTATTCAATTGGACATGAAGGTATTTCTATTTTAGGGGATCCAAAGGTGTTTGCCTCTTCTTCTTGATTTTCTATTTTAATTGTCGAGTCTTTGTGTTTAATATCCTTTTCTAGTGTATAATCAAAGTGTAAGATATTTGTGTCTAAGTCCTTTATTTGGTCTATTTTCTTAAGTCTAGAACTAATAAGAAGATCAGTTGCTTCCATGCATCTTTGAAATAGTTTTATATTATCATTTTCAAGCCACTTTGTGTCTTCTGGTTTAGTGGCTACTACATTGACTAGCTTTTACTCACATACTAGTTCCTTAACTTTGTTGTGGGTTGCTAATATTTTGAATTTTTGACACACAACTAGATCCTTTACTATTAGTGATGCATGGATTTTTTTTCTCTCTCCATAATGATAGATTTATCATTTATGTCTTTTATTGGAGTGTTTTCTTTTCTGTATGATTAGGAGACATTGTTCTAGGAAGGAAGGGTGTTGCACTAGATTGGCCTTGTGCTATTTTTTATGTACTTGTAGGTCTACAAGTTTTGTATCCATGTGAGGAAATTTTCCTAAAGAAATGATGTTTTTGAGGTTGTGGTTGAAATATACTAACATTATCATTTTCATGTATGTTCATAGTACAAGTGGCATTCTTTCATTGATGTTGTGATTTTGAACATTCATATGTTGTTGGTGATGACATATGGTGGAGAAAAGTATGAGAATATTGAGAATATGATAGAGGATGAGAGGCATGTGGTGATGATCCTTTAGAAGATGTTGTAGGTTGATGATATTCAGGAGAGTGGTAGTAGTGATTTCAGGTAGAGGAAGTAGAACTAGTCAAGGAAATAGGTTGGTGAACATAATATCCATACAAGTTTGGTTGGCATTAAGGGTGGTGAGCATTTGATGATGGCCTCCTCCATGACTATGGGTTTTGCCACTACAATTGATAATAGTGTTAAGGCTGGCAAGAAGTTCCACTTGGATAGTATAGTTGGTTATAGGACTATCTTTTACCTTGTGAGTAAGGTAATTTTCTAGGCATTTGATTTTGTATGAACTTCGGATTCAAAGAAAAATCCCAATACTCACATAGATGTAACATAACTAGGTAATAGCCCTTTGGATGATCACATAAGCATATGTCACATTCATCATCATCTTCTATGATTGAGCATATAGCCTCTTCACCTATAGCCATTTTTCCCTTTTGCCAATAAGTTTTCATTCTAGTTTCTTGGTCCTTTTTTCTCTTCTTGTTTAGATCACTTGATTCATTTTGCATTACTCTCTCCTTTATGGTTTTCATGTAAGTTGTAACTCTTTCATTTATCAACTACCACATCTTATCTAGCCTTGCTTCAAGCTCATCGATTAACTTTTGTATTAGCAAGATTTGTTGTGAAATCACCTCATTGAGAGCTACCTCTTTTTCCTCATCATAGATATGGATCCTCTTCTTTTGAATAGTAGGGATCCAGTTATATTCCTTTACATTCTCTTATTTACATAGCTCTCCTTCTTCTTTTGCAACCTACTCAATTAGACTTTGTATTTTATTGGATTTTAATTTGTACAACTGACCTTGGGCATAAATCCCAAGAGTCTCTTTGTTTTTATTACAAAGCCCATCTATGATGTGAAAAAATTACTCATTTTTAGAGAAATCATGCTAGAGACATCTATTTTCTAGCAAATAGTATCTATACAAGGCCACATCCAAGGGTTCATGATTTTCTTGCTTTCATCCTTGGATTTATTTTCATAGGTTGGATACTCTCACATAGGTTTGGTATTTTTCATTAAATAGTTCCAACATTATAGACCACTAATGGATTGAATCAGGTTCCAATTATCTATATGACCTTTCAGCTTCATCTACTAGTGTCCTATGAAAGAGATTAAGCTTTTTCCACTTATGTTCAATATTTTGCAACACACAAGCATCATAGAAGGCTTGCAAATGATGTTATGGATTAGAATTATAGCCTCCCCTAAATGTAGGAATGTTGTCCATATTAAGCCACTTAATGCAAATGTCCCTTTGATGCCTTTGGGGTATTTGAACTACCTCCCTAATCTATGTTAGGCCCCTAATAAGCAACAAGGGTTCATCTATATCAGACACATCATGGTAATAATCTATATTTCTATTCATATTATTCTTATGATCTTGTCTATGCTTATTTTGATGTCTTTGATTCTATCCTTGGATTTGATTTCTATCTGTATCTTGACCTCATAGTAGAGTTGTATCTCTATACATACATTCATCTTCTTCAAAACAAGACATTGAAGAGGAAGAGAAAGATGATGAAATGGGGGAATTGTCATGGCTCCTATAGTTCTCCCCATGGTCCCTTGATTTATCTTTTCTAGGTTTAGAGGAGGTCCTAGGCCTTGAGGCCCTCCTTGATCTAGGACTTACTCCATATCCTCTAGAATTGTCTATACTAGTTGAACATAGTCCTTGTCTATAGTAAGGATGGAAACAAGCATATGAAACTCTTTCTTGAGGGTGTTCACTCCAATTCTCTTCAGTATAGATCCTATCATTTCTCCTACAAGAGTTTTTATCATACGATGCATTATTGATCCTATGTGAAGAAGACATGTTATTCAAATTTTAATGAATAATGTGTGCAATTTTTTAAAATATTAATATTTCTAAGAGATAAATCGTTAATACTATTATAGTGATCATTTATAATATAACTAATCTAGCTAACTAGCACCATCCATAGTAATGGCACTAATGATAAGTAGTGGATACCTCCCATGTCCAACCATATGAATCATAAGCATGCATACACGATCCATTCAAATTCCATGGATGGGACTAGCTATGCATCTAAATCATTAAGCTTTGATTATAGTTTACTATCTTCCCACTTTGACTAGTGATTAATTGATTACAGTTTACTATCTTCCCACTTGGACTAGTGGTAGACTTTATGACTAAGGGCAATTTCCAAGTCATCATCAGTTAGCTTTTCTTCTACTTTAGCTTTAAGTTCACTTGGTAGTAATGATGCAAAATAAATTTAAGCTTGTTCAAAGCTTTCTTAAATGTTTTTTCATATGTGAAAAATTCATCCATAAGGATTTTATACTCTTGGCTATGTAATCCTTGAAGAATAACATCATAAACCATTGAAATATGTCTAGTTGATTGCTTAACCCAAAGGGAATGCACTTGATTGCAAGGATTCCCCATATATAAATGAAGGTAGTTTTAGCCTAATCCTTAAGCGTAATGTTAATCTAACTATAACTAGAGTACCCATCAAGGAAGCTGTAGTACTCATAACTAGAGATATTATCCAAGGTCTAGTTCATGAATGATAATGGTAAGTGATCCTTGAATGTAATAACATTGAGCAACCTATAGTCAACATGAACTCTCCATTCATTCCCTTTCTTTGGTACAATAATAGTTGGACTAACCCAATTGCTATCACTTCGCAAGAGATGGATAATCTTATTTTTTACCACATCTTACCTATGAGAATTAAATCTGTATTGTAGTATCTATTAATGCTTGATACTTAGGTATGTATACATGTGATGCTAATAGAGAGATAAGTTAATTCCTATGAGTTCATCATCGAACTAGGTAAATTCTTTTCTCCATTAGGCAACTACATTTTTGAGTTTAGTCTTCTCAATGATCATCAAAGTAGATTTAATGATGATGGAAGGGTCATCAATGAGGAACATGAATTTCAAGCCTTATGAAAGTGTCTTGAGCTACAAATAGTGATGTAGGAACATTTTGGAACAAGTCAAGAGTACCCTAGAATTTAGAATCATATTACACTATTGCAACAATGTCCAATATGTTCTTCTTCTTTGAATTGGATGATTTAGCATTAGCTAAAACAAAAGAGTATATTGCATCTTCCAAGATCTAATTGGTGGCTTCATGGAATAAATGTTCTTTAATGTGATTAACATCACTAATTTTACAAAGATGTTCAATGATGCAATAGTTATAACTATGCTTGCCAAATGATCAAGAAGAATCATAGGATATTCACCTGTAATGTGTCTTTCTGGTCGTATCCTTCCTACTAATTTCAAGATGAAGGTCTTAGAAGCCTAGCATGACATAAATTATACTTAACTATGATCTTTTCACTCCCATATTATTCTTTACTTTGTTCACCTACACCACTAGGTACATGTAGGATTGGTTTGCTAAATCCAACTAAATTTTGGTACTTTTGAGAGGAGGAAGCTCCTACTTAATCTACTATTACATTAAAAGGATATTAGCTCCCGAACTAGAGTCATAGAGAGCTAGGTAATGATCCTTCTTACCAATTTAGGTTTTGACCATGGGATTGTTGAAAATTAATCACTTTCTAAGCATAGTTTCTTTAACTACCTACATATATGCTCTAGACATGAAAGTTATAACTAGATTGTTACCATTAGGTTTCATCTTATTTAAATTACTAGATATTGTTGAAGGATTTGTCTCTACAGTAAATAATTTTCTTTAACAACATTTATGAAATGACACCAGGATTTCTTCAAGATGGACCCCCATCTTTCTTATATTGTAATTCTTTCCATATTATGAAGAGGATGGTGTGGATCTTATCCCATGACATTCATGTCTTCATTTATAATAGAATTTCCAACCATGGAACATTAAACTTACCCCTACAATCAAATCTAAAGGTATTTGATAGTATTACCTAGTAGCATATATGGAACCAGGATCTACATAATAGGAAACATTACAAACTTTTGCTTTCCTTATTTACAATTGACTAGAAATCCTACCCTTGATGGGATCAAGAAGTAGAAGTTGTTGAAGCTATTATTGTTGAGAAGCTTGCTAGACAAAGATACTTGATATAGGTAGGTACTACTAAGAAGTCATTTGAGGCATCTGATAGGTACTTGTCTGGGTAGCATGAAAGTATAAATTGATGAAAATTGTCATCAATTATTACATTGGAATCAAAATATTCCATTGAGTATGACCCCATGGATTTTAAGTTTGCCATTATTCATACTACTTAATGGGTTACAGATATGTACCTTTGGGATAATATGATCTACTAGGGTAAAGAGTCCTCCTTATTTACCTCTTAATGAACTTTAATTTTAGAGGCATCCTAGCTCATTTCATCTTACCAATCATGTCAGCCATAACTAGGTAGCACTATGAGTCATGAGGGTTTATGAAATACTCATAAGAATTCTTATCATTGGATAATGAATAAGTCTCATCTAGATCTTCTCTAGCACTCTTAGAATGTAATAGCTTGCCCTTATTCTTGTCTGTATGCTTCTTTATATATTTAGATGATAAAATGGTTTTGACTATAGCTTTAACCACCTTTTCCTTAATGTCCTAGAGGGTGCTACTCATCTTCTTATTTATCACATCTCAAACCTAGTTTATCTCATGAGCCAAGTTTGTCAAGGTCTTCTTGGTTCAAACTTGTTGTGATGCCAAGGCCTTAACTATAGTGGGAGATTTATTTGTACCTTTAATATTTTTCACCTTTCTCCAATGCACAGAATCAAAATGGTACTTCTTAAATGATTTCTACTTCTACAATTCATCTTTTATTCTTGTAATGGTGTTCAAAATCACTTTTGTTTTAACTAAAAACATCTTGTATACCTAGCCCATCATGTACATATTCATATACTTCCTTGTCTCCTATCAAAGAGTCTTCATGATGTACATTAGATGTTCTCTTTGGCTAAATTCATGGATTAGATAATGATAGTAGTTTCCATGTATATATTCATGATAATGTTCAAGGGTTTCTAGGCTTCTTGTCTTCATCTATCCATCTCATTTCAAATATTAGAGATATAGCCATAAGTCTAAAATTTTTTGTTGAAGACTTTGACCATGTTTGCCCACTATTGAATTGATTTGAAAGACAAGGATTTGTTCCAAGTTTCCACATGATCAATAAACATGTGGAGAAATAACCATAACTTTTGCTAGTTACTAACAATCCCTTGAAGATAGTAAGCATTATCAAATACCTGCATGTGCAACTAGGGATTGTTGGACCTAGAAATGCAAACCCAAAATCCCAAGCACTAACATAATCTTAACCTAAAATCCCAAGGACCTTCAAAAATATAATTCAAGGTGCTTTGTATGATTTGGTCAATCACCCAGGGACTTATGAATGTATCAACAAAAATGAGAAAAATAAGAAATAGAGATAAAATTGTAGATCTGAGATAAAAACAAACTCTAAATAAAAATAAAATCAAATCAAATTTCCACACAATAAACATTGAATTTATTAAAATTAAAAATAAAGTATAAATTTTGAGAGGTATAGGTTATGTGCTGGGTATGAAAAAAGTTGCTAAGGAGGATGCTTGAAGTTTGTTGGAACTTGCAATCTGCACTTGAAGATCTTGGGTGTTGGAAAATGGTTGCAAAGTATTGTTTTTTTTTTCAAAGTGTTGGAACAACAGTAGGCTATTTACATGTGGTTTATATAGGGTGGACTTGGCTATTTTAGGGCCTACACACTCCTAACATGATTGGTAATAGATTAGTATCAATTTGAAGGTGTCAATGGTCATCTATCTTCAGTGTACTTTCCATTTATTGTAATTCTAGAATATTGTAGCCACAAAAACCCATCCATTTACAATAAATGGTAAATGATCTCTTGTGACTACACTTGCGAAATCCTTACTACACTAACCATCTCAACCATGCTAAAGCTATTGAATAAATGCAACCAACTCCATCATTGAAAAATGTTGCATATTCTATTGTTTCATTATTTTGATGTTTTTTTGTTATGTTGTTCCATTGATTCATTGATGTTGCAACTACTAAAAAATTGGGATGACTACATTGGCCATTATAGGAAAAATGAATATGGAAAATCCCAACAATTCCAATGTTGCATCTTCATAGGATTTTGGTGGTGACTAAGCTAGATTGAAAATGGGAAATCCCATCAATTCCATCTACACTTAGGGGTAGATGGTTCAAGATATTTGAGACTATACCCCTACAAAAACCCATGAAAATGCCAATTTTGGCCATTCCCAAGACATTTTCAACCTTTCCAAGCCTAAATATAGACATGAGGACCTTTTTCCACCTTGAAAGTGAGGTAATAACAACTTTTGGGGCATTTTTTGACCCCAAAAATTTGTAGTATGTAAGATTGTAGCTCATGGATTACATATGTTACATCTATAATAATTCTTACCTCAAATTAAGAAAATGAAGGTTACAACGTGCAACATGAATTTTCAGTGGTGTTTCATTGGTCCCTCTTTGTTGATTTATGAAGGATTAACCCAAGAGACATGAACAAAGAACACAAAACATCACTGTGGGTCCATCACTAACATTCGCTCTCCATACTTGATTTAGTAGTATCAAACCATGTCCAATACTACTCATGATGATGGGATAAGGTCATAATAAAGTTTATTGTTTGATATAGGGAAATGATATAGGGTCAACAATGGATCTTAAATGTTAACATCATGGTTATGATATGACACTTGACATGTTCATTAGCTTTGTAATTTGTGATTTGAAGTGTTGGTCACTTCACAATGCATTTAAGGAACCAAAACTTCACTCCAAGGTTTCTTTGGCCATTAGGCTTCTCCATTTTTATGTTTGGAGCCATTAATTTATCCTTTGGGACTTCATTGGTCATTTGGCTTCATGGTAATTTTCTTCCCATTTCCTTTTTTTTTTGTGATGTAAAACCTTCATTGGGTTTCTTTGCCAAGGTTGATTTTGATTTGGTTTTTCTATCAAGTGAGATGTATTATGCTCAATCAACCTGATGGTGGAGCATGGCAAAAAGATGTCACATGACCATAAATTATGAATTTCAAACATTGGTTCTCATTTTTATTCAAGTTAAGGAATGTTATAATCAGGCTATGGGGTTTGGTTCAAGGAGTGGTAATGATGTGAAACAAGCACTCTTGGTACAGTAGGACAAACTCATTAAATCTTTCACATTCAGGTTACATGATGACTTGCTAACATAATGAGTTGCACCTCCATGATGGCTTTAGGCTTCATCTTGCAAGCACAACTCCAAGAGAACAAGAAAATAAAATAAAAAAGTCATGTTATTATAATACAATACAATACATAAGGTCATGTAGAATGATCATCAAACCAGGCTACCTAATGTTACCAATGCTACAAATAGTCACAGTTCATCTATTATGCAAAAAGAGGTCATGTAGGTTCACTTGATGGTGGTTGTCAATGTCAATTATTGATCTTCATAGGTTACATGTAATAGGGCTTTAGATAGGAATGATTAACCAAGTTTCCCAACTCATTCCCATTTGTGTCCACTCCTCTGAGAGCTTTGTTGCCATAGGCCTTAGTGATCAAGAAAGTCCCTTCCCAGTTGGCTAAGAATTTTTCTGCATGCTCACAAATAGCTTTGAGGACCAGGTCTCCCTTCTTGATCTTGCATTTGATTAGGTTATCATGGTGTTGTCATTTCTTCCTTTCTCAATACCACTCAATATGAGCAAGTGTTCATACCCATTGCTCCTTCACCAAATTTAAGTCCATGATATGTAGCTCCTTGTTTTGTTCACCTTTGATAAAGTCTAATAAGGCTAATTAAAGTAGTGACACCTATAATTATAGAGGTAAAATAGCTTCAAAATCATAAAATAGGCTATACATGGTTACACTAGTTATGATTAAATAAGTTCTCTGGTACATCCATAGCACATGGGAAAGAAATTGGTGCCACTTTCATTTACTATTGTTCAATATCTTCTTGAGTACATTTATGATGGCCTTATTGCTTGCTTCAGCTTGTCCATTAGCTTGAGGTTAGTATGGCAATGAGAAGGAGTTCTTAATATCTAGTTCATGATAAAAGTTCTTCATTTCTTGACTACTAAACTTAGGTTCATTATCTATGACTATGGTCATAGGTATGTCAAAATGGGCTACTATGTTATCAAGTATGAATATACAAACTTTTTTAGATGCCATCTTCCTTATGGAAATAGCCTCAACCCACTTAGTGAAGTATTCAATTGTAGTGATGATAAAGCTATGCCTTGGAGAAGACTTAGGCATTATAGGTACAATGATATCCAAGCCCCATCATTGAAATAGACAAGTAATCTAAGTGGTATGTAACTCATTTGGCAATATGTATATAAGGTTTTTGTGCCATTGGAAATTGTTACAAGTTTTAACCTTTTGTAGGCAATCATTTTCGATACAAGGCTAGTAATAACCTAGCCATCTCATTTTAGTGACCATGGCTCTAGGTCCTATATGTTCTCCACATACAGCCTTGTGAACTTGTTCAAGGACTATTTGGGCTTCAGCTTTGCCTAAGCATATCAAAAATATGTTATCATAGGATCATTAACATAATTTGTTATAATCTATAATGACATACTATTTTGATCATTTATGTATAATGTCTTTTTTAGTAGTAGTCAAGGCTTGTGAAGATTTTCCATGCATAAGATAAAACTTGATATCATTATACCACTCCTTCACATGAGCAGTATGAACTACAGCTACAAAGTCATTCTTGGTATTTTTTCATGATGGAAATGGAATAGTCCATAGTCAAGGTGGACAACCTATTAAATACATCTAGTGTTACACTAAGATTTAGCATTGCAGTGGCATCAATAAGTGTGTTCTCAATTTGGGATTGTTGTGACTCACCCTTGATCATCAAGCATTTAATTCCTAGATCATGAGCTACCATCATCCCTCTGATCAGACCCTCATACTTTGGTATATTGTTGGTACATGGAAACTAAAAATGATAAGCGAAGGATTAGATTTCACCAAACAAGAAGGTTAGAATGGCAATGAAATTGGCTCCATGGTTAGTTGAAGCCCTGTCAAAGTGCATGATTTCTCCTTAACCCTTGAGCACTTGGCTAAAAATGTTGATGTATTCATCAAGTAATTTAGGTTCTATAGTTCCATGGTCATCAGCCAACGAAATGGTAAGTTCTATGACTATAGCTTGATCTTTCGTTGATGCTTGAGAAACATACTAAGTGTCAAACTCTATGGTTATGGCTTTCCATTGGGCTATATAACTACTTTTGTAAATGTTGATCGTTATGGCTCTAAGCACATTATCTTTGCAAATGATGTTGACCTAGCTCCTAAAGAGGTAGTCTATCCACTTCTTCAATGAGAAGACTAGCACTAGATAATACTTCTCCACTTTAGTGTATCGGGTCTCATGGGTAACTAATGCATGGCTAAGGTAGTATACCAATATTTCTACTCCATCATCTCATTTTTGATAGAGTAGGAAGGAAATAGATGTGTTAGAGATAGCAAGGTAGATGTAAAATGGTTTATCATCTTGTGGAGGATACATTGTTAGTAGTTGTGCCAACTCTTGCATAATATTTTCAAAGAATTATTAGCATTAAGCCATCCACTCATAGTGAACTCCTTTTTTAAGCAAGTATTGCATGGCTTGTAACTTATCCATAATCCTAGCTGTAAACCTACAAATAAATTATAGTTTACCTTGCAATACCGAAAGCTCCTTAAGGCTAGATGGTGCTCTCAAGTTGGATATGGCCTTAACCTAGGCAAGATCAACATGTATTCTCACTTTGAATACTACAAAGCCAAGCATCTTACTAGTTTTGACACCAAAGATACACATTTTTGGATTAAGCGTAAGCTCATATTTGAGACATTATTTAAGTACAAGCCTAAGGTCATGTGTATGATCATGAGCCACTTTGGACTTAACAACTATATCATCCACATAATTGTTAAACAAACCTGGCATATAGTCACTAAAGATATATGTCATATGTCTTTGGTAGGTTTCTCCTATGCTCTTTAGGCCAAAGGGCATCTTGGTATAACAAAAGGTACCCCAAGGGATCATGAAGGTCATACTAAGTTGGTGCTCTAGGTTGATCCTAATTTGGTTGTATCTCATGAACCCATCCATGAAGGATAACAAGGCATGTCTAGCCCTACTATTGATGAGTTGATCAATACTAGGCAAAGGAAAGTCATCCTTGATAGTTTCCTTATTGATGTCTTAGAAATCTATGCATATGTGTATACTCCTATTTTTCTTAGGGAGTACCACTTTGTTGGACACCCATCCTACATAGTCAACAACTTTAATGAAACCACCTTGGTATAGTTTTGTTATTTCATCAAAAATTTCTAAGGCCAAATTATGTATAATCTTGCAAACTCTTTACTTAACTGGTCTAATAATAGGATCAAGAATGATGTTATGTTGTACTAATCGTGGGGCTATACTTAGCATATCTTCATATGACTAGGCAAATTCCTTAATGTTATCTTGTAGGACCTTGGTGTTGTCTTGAGCTTGTTGAGGTTCTAGTGAGGAACATAGTTTTAGAATTTTCTTCTTAACACTATGTGTTGTGACCAGGACCTCAACTAGAGAGTCTTTAGTAATGTCACCAACTTCAAGGTCAAGGATTTTTACTAGGTTTTTAAGCCATTCTAGAGGTTTCTCTATAGAAGCTATGTAATTGGTCAAACTCTTAGGCTTAAGATCTTAGAAATTAGAATTAATAAATCATTCAACATCACCATGAGGCCCACATAGGCTCAAGGGTTAACTGATCTACTCCCAAGTACTCATATTCTAATCATGCATGTCAACCACAAGCACATTAAGTGGCACTTGGATAAAAATGAGTAAATAATGCTAAAATAATATAAAATACCTTACCAAATATACAAACACATGTTATTCCAATGTCAAAAAAAATGCTAACAAGGTTAACCAAGATTATTGAATATAGTTGAAGATAAATATGATGGAAGAAAGGCCAAATAAAGGCAAAACCCAGTTGAAATACCATAAAAATATGGAAAAAAATATTACACTTTTGTCAGTTTAAAGCCTTGGTAGGCCATAATACCAGGTTAATGCCTTAGTAGAAAATGGTTACATTGTATCAAATGATGGTCATAGATGGTCAAACCCCATCACTTAACACTAACCAGAGGCTAAACAAGGATCAACAAAGGTCATAATAAAGAAAATAAGGTAGATATGATAAAATTAAGGTGATGTGCAGGCTAGATAATATCAACTAATGGTAGTGAAGGTTAGCAATGCACAACAAGATCAAAATAATCAAAACATTATGAAACAAGGTCAAATCTATCAAAATAAAATACATGTGATAATACATTATTAATACTAGTTAAATACAATTAGATTTTTCTAGTTTTAGTCATTATCATACCATGGCATGGGATTGTAGGATTGCCCAAGGACTTTGCACACATGAGGGGGTCATTCTAGGGCTATTTAGAGGTAAATTTGGTATTTTTTCTTGTGACTACACTGGCCCAACATAGTCATCCATTCTCCAGCATAGTCAACATTCAAGGGTAGTTTCACAAGCCTAGTATGATCACTTTCAAGCTTTCAATGGTCCAAACAACTAGCGTAGGGGATGGGTATTGAACATTTGTAATATTTAGTACTATTTTGACTTTCCAAAAATTTGAAAAGCATGTTTCTAGTGGTGAATATGTTGGGCTAGTAGGCCCTAGTGTATTCATAGGGAATAAATGAGTTAATGAGGTTTCCAAGGCTAAAACATAGTGGAATTACACCTAGGTAACATGGAGAAGTGCTTGTGACATTCTAGGCCAATTTTGGACCATTTTGAGTGGCATACTATTTATTGTTATTGCTAGATTTTCCCTCCCTACTATGAATGCATTAGGCTAATCTAGTAATAGGCTTCCTAAGCATAGTTATGAATGGAAAATAAATTTTGGTGAGGTTTGAAGCTCAATAGACAATGATAATGGACTTTTGGGACCATTGGTAATGCTACCTAGGGTTTTGGTGTCAAAACTATTAGTTTTGGTGATTGCTTGGGGCTTGGAAGGTCAAACACCTTGTGACTATGCTAGGCATGTAGTGCTTAGTGGATTTGAGAGATTAGAAATGAAAATTAGTAAAAAGAATGATGAATTCATACTCATTTTCTACGGTTGCAATGTCTCAACATGGTCCAGTAGTGTTCTAGGTCTTCCTAGGAGTCGATTTTGGTAGTTTACAAGCTATTTTGGGTAGTTTCTAGCTAACTACACTAGGAAAAACTAGTGACTATGCTAGCCTAGCATATTCACAATAGTTATTAGTGTAGTCACAAGATGTAACATGAAAAATGATGAATTTTGGCTTAGCTCCAATGTCTAATGATTCCAGTGTGCTCTAGTAAGGTTTTGTACTTGGAAATTGTGTTCTAGGGATTGAATTTAAGTTCTTTTAGGCTTCAAAATGTGGACTATGTTGGGCACGACTAGTGCTTATGTTGACCCAATGTAGTCATAGTATTTTTTAGCATAGTTTAGGTTTTAGAGATGGAAAATATTGGGTTTGGTTGCTTCACTTAACTCTGACAAGGTCCTAAGACTTCCAAAATTGAATTTTGAGCTATATGTGAAAACTTTTGGCTAGAACTAGATGGACTAGACTGGGTCCTAGTAGTGACTACACTGATCCAACATAGTCATAGTATGTTTCAGCATAGTTGGATCAAGAATTCCAAAAAATGATGAAAATGCAAGTTTTTATGGTTAAACAAGCTTAGATAGGGTTTAAGGATTTTCTACAGATTGATTTAAGTAATTCATGATGGATTTTGATCAACTTTGGGTAGACTACATTGGGCCCTCATAATGACTATGTTGGACTAGCATGGTCATAGTAGTTGTTACTGTAGTTAGTCTATAGGAATGTGAGGAATGGAAAAAAGTAACAATTGTTTTCTTGGACTTCACCTCTATTTTGTTTTGGGGTTCTTAGGAGGCAATTTGCAATGGGAAATAAGTTGTTTCAGCCTTCTTATGTGGACTCTTGTAAGAAACACTAGTGACTATGTTGGCCTAGAATAGTCATAGTAGTCACACTTGGGAAAAATACTTTTAGGTATTTTTGAAGGATTTTTGTGCTATTGGTTGATAGTATAAGGTTTTTGGAGGTCCTAAGGAGGTGTGGAGGCTCCAAGGTGGGGTCTTGGAGGTGTATGATGGTTTGCATGGTCCATTCTTCTTCTAAACTCTGTGACTACACTAAGCTAGCATACTTGGTGGGTTTTGTTAGCATAGTGATAAGGAAAAATGAAAAAAAAAGTGGTACCAATGGACAAATTCAACCAATTTTTGAGGCTGCTAGGAGATTTAATCAATGTTTGGAGAGATAGAATTATAGTTTGGAGTCAATTGGAGGCTGTATGGGCTAGGAATGATCTATTCCACTATGGACTATAATGGGCCCACGTAGTCCACCTCTAGGCCATCATAGTCACATGGGATTATCATGTTTTCATGAGTTTTCATGGCTTTTCAACACTTTAGCTTGTCTAGAGGCCAACATCTCCTTGTCCATCTTAATTTCAATGCTTTTTTGACATCGATGGAAGACTAGGAATTGGTTTTAGGAGAGGAAGAGATATGGTACTTATCCCAAGGTTTCCATGCACCCAAGGCTCAGTGTAGTCAAGCATAGAAGTTGAGAATGTTCAGCATAGCCATTAGCATTTTGGCATTATTTTTGAAGCACCTAGTGGGGCCCTCATGCAATTAGCAAGTTTTTGTGGAAAAGGTTCACACAAACCAACATAGTCCCAATTTACCAATTTTTTATCAAGTTAAGTGAAGTTGTGCAAGGAAACCAAGGTTTCAAGGTAGGTTTTTGGGTTTAAGGCTTGGTTTCCATTGTTTCCACTTGCAAAATCATTGTTGCTTCTATCCCTCCTTGCTACTATGTGTCTAGGTTGAGAGATTCATTACTACCATCATCACTAGCCCCAACAACATAGTCACTTTAGGAATACTAGAATTCCAAGGTTTTGTTGTATTCTCTATGCCAATCAATTGTAATATGACAAAAAAGAGGGCACCCACGAAGAACCCTACATTGGAAGAGGTAGATGCAACTACCCATGGCATCTCACACCTTTCGCATCCCACGATTGGAGAAGGTTCTACTGCTATCTATCCCAGGTACATAGTCTTTTCCATTTTTCCATTTATTCCATGTATTCCATTTATTGGATTTTTGTCATGCATTTTGGTTTTTAGATCTAGCCCTATGTATTACTTATTTTGGGATTTCATAAAAATTCCATTGTAGGTTTTGGTTATGTTTATTCATTTTGGCACTACTTGGATTTTTGGTTTTTTTTTCATTGAGGTATAAATCCTAGTTCCATGTTTTCCATGGGTTTT
>MNCI01000520.1:1445855-1538369 GCA_015680685.1 Gnetum montanum | reverse complement strand
AGAAAACCAACATCACTTTTGAATTTTTCCTTGAAGAAATAGTTATTTTTAAAAAATTTTTAAAGTTATGGGCTTATTTCCTACTACTTTTAGAGTAATTATATTTTTGAACCACTTGATTTCATCTCATGAATAATATTTTTATGGTTATCTTCGTGAGGTTGTGTCAAGTGAGCTTTCCATTCCTTGGTCATTTTTGGTCTAAGTTATGTATTTTTTTTGTAATAAATGCTACAAAATTTTACTTTTAATGATCATTTGTTTGTATTTTAACGTTCAAGGATTCTAATGAATTTTGGATAACCAAATTTGGACAAATGGTTTGGTTTTTATGATTGCTTTTATGAGCTTGCATGAAAATGGGTTTTTGGCATGATGACCATGGTAAGGTCAATTTGTAATTTTTTCTGAAAATATCATTAATATTTTTTATGATTTCTTGTTATGAGATTGTATTTTGTGGTTTTATTATTCCAAAAATTGTGAAATTATCAAATTTTGTTAAGAAGTTAATTTTTCATGGTCATTTCTATAAGATCATGCAAAATAATGGTTTTGAGGTTATTATGCATTTACCCTTGTACAGATGGGCAACATTGAGGCTTTGGAGAATTTTTTCTATCAATGTCCCATGGTCCTAGGTATATCTTGAGATGTTAGGAAGAGTCTAGCCGTGGTTTGAATCAAATTAAAAAAAATTTGATATTTTTTGTCAATAATTTTCCATTGCCATTTTTTCTAGTTTTGATGTTGTTGCTGAAATTTATGGTATTTTGTGTTATGAACTTAGGTTGTGTTCTAAAATTCTTCTAAGGATGGAATTTAGCATGAAAATTGTAATTTTAGCTTTACACTATCATTTTCACATTTTTTTCTTCCAAACTATCAATTTCATGCTTTCAGTTGTAAACAACCATTGTAACACTTTTGGTTTTAAAAAATCATTTTCTCAAGTGTGAACTAATTCATTTCATATTTTTCCTAAGTGTTGTTTCTATGTTGGAATGTTATAAAGGCTAGCAAGGTTATGTGTTGTAATTTTTATTAGTATTTCAATTTTTGGTGTTGTGATGTTTTAGTTTTGGCTTACACATGATTGTAATAGTTGTATTATTGTCTTAGTGCATGGCCTTCTTAAAATTCATCCTAGTAGTGATAGAGATGTTAGGGCTATTGTGCTACATGCATCTACCAGGACCCAACACTCCACTTCCTAATATGGAGTGGTGACACAAAATCATGTGGTTTAGGCTAGGGGCCAAGAAGTTCCTTGCCTACTTACTTTAGAATTTTAGTGTGATGGTTTGGTCATACTTGGCATTCAAGACAACAACAACAATAATGGAAATCCTTTTACCTAGTTCCTCTACAATGATTATCAAGTTCACAATTTATGAATTTGATGGTCATGTAAAAAGTAGAACTAATGATGACATGACCACTATGGACACTCACAAATTATCAAGGATTTGGGAGATGCTAGAGTTTAGCCAATTGAACATGGAAAATACTTTGATTATTAACCACTACTTTCATACATTATTCCAAAATCCTCTAGGCACCATCTATAGCATAGAGGGGTAAGTGAAACTGCTATTAAAATTTATTTTAATTAAATTGTTATTTTCATTTATATATATTATGATGATTTGCATTAATTTACTTACCTACAAGTATATGGTGAATGAGCAAGGATTAATTAAAGGTGATAACCTTTGACATTTATTTCACACAACATTGAAGGTGTTTACCAAAAGCCCACATGTGAGAATTATGGTAATGAAGTAATTATAGAATGATCTTGAAGATTGCATCAAATACCATCCTAAAGCCTATTTGAGATGCCTAGCCAATGGGACAATGAATAGCTAGTGGGAAAATCCATCTTTTGATGTAGAAGTAGATTCATCTCCTAGAGCTCCTACAATATCTATTTCATTTATGTGAAGTATTTTTGTTTGTTGATTTTGGTTATTCCTATGCTAACATTTTTCTAGTTATGCGTTATTAAGTTATTTTGGTTTTGGTTATTGGAATGATTGTATTAGTTTCATTTTGTCTTGTCTATATTTATTACATGTTTTTTACATGATGCACCTATGATTAGGCTATTGGATCATTTTTCATTATGTTTCAAAGGTTACTTCATTATCTGAAATTATAGTTATTACTTTAGGACATAATGAGGATACATTGATCCTCAAGTTTTATGAGGTGAAACTTATGCAAGACTGGTTGTCTAACTAGGCATCCCAGGCTATGCAAGTGAGGATCATTCATGTAGGCTTTTTTGATCTCTTCATGGTCCCAAGCCCACTCATTCCCATGATAGATATGTTGAACATCATTGACTCCTTTAGTAAAGGAATTAGAAGGTTTTTTTTTTACCTATTTTCATGATGCGACCATAGTCTTGGATGATACAAAATCCACCTTCAGTGACCTCTTTTGTATCCCTAATGAAGGCACAATGATTGTCACCAAAGCAAGGAAAGAGGTGGAGCATTGGAAAGACGTAGATAAGTGGTTAAAGACTCTTTGTAGCTCCAAGGGGCTCTCTACAAGCCAGTTATGGGTTTCAAAGGCTAGATAGATGTATCCCCAATTCCAATCCCATGTGCATCCTAAGTTGTTATCACAAGGAAAGATCATGGACATGGAGCAATCTTGGATCATGAAGTGGCTCCTCCTTAGGGATGCTCAATTTAACTAGGCTATTCATTTGTTTTTGGGTTGTAGTGGAAAATCCTAAAGCTTTGTAACAACCTCTAAGTGAAGTTCCATGTGCATTTTACACTTTTCTTAGCTTATTTATGGAGATTTGTGGAGTTCCTCATAGTGAAGAAGGATGGTCAATGGATAACCCAAGACCCATCCCAACTCACCAAGCCTTGGGTGAGGCATCTTGTTTTAACCATGAAGGCCTAGGACCCATCAGACGGTGTGGGTGAATCACTATCCATTACCAATAAGGGGATTGCTATTAGACATTGTGCATCCCCTAATAGCATATGGAGAGAGCCCCATGTTGATTGTTGGAATATTGGAAAGGCTAAACAATTACTTGCCAAAACTAAGGGTTTAGCTAGAGAAAAAATTAAGAGGCCTTTGGTGGATGAGAAAACACTAGTTATAGGGCAGTCCATGAAGAAGAAACTGATCATCAAGCTTATAGGGTTGCGAAATGATATGAAAGGTATGTTCTATTTTGATTTGTTGTTTTGTTAATCTATTTTAAAGTTATGGTTTTAAGTTGATTTATTACCTTGGTCTTAGAAAAAATGTGCTAAATTGCTCTATGTTTTATGGTTGGTGTTATTGTACATAAGTAACAGGAGTAAGAAGTCATGGCAGTAGCCACAATATCTAAGGGGGAGTAAAGGTATCAAGAAGAGGAGGGTCTATGACATCAAGAAGAGAAGGTATTGCAACATTATGAGGATGAGGCATTGTAAAACTAGGAAGATGGGTGTCTACCCAATCCTTCCTTAGACAACTTCAATGCCTTGTTGGGGATGAACAACTAGGCAAACCTCATACCTTTAGATTAGAAGGTCCACTAGGTTCTTATGGTTTTCAATTTTATGTGTTTTTATAATTTTATGTTGTTTTACATTTGGCATTCGCTATGGTTGTTGATTGTTTATTATGCTTGTTGTAGCCTGAGAGCTTTTAGCTCAAAATTCCACTTCTACCTTTTACATAAAACTATGGTTGGATATGATTGATAAATTTCAATTCATGCAAGGTTTAACTAAAGATATGGTTAGCTAGTTATAGCAGATAGCTCCTAAATTTGATAAGATTTCTAACCCATTTTTCCTTTATTGTTTATATGTTTTTGGTTTTCATATGGTTTTCTATGATTATGAAGTTTTTATTATTTTTCATTTTTATTTATTAATTATTTTTATTTGTTGAATTTCATTTTATGTTGGTTACGGTGCCTAAACTGAGGTGGGATCTTGATCAACCAATGGAGGTTGCTACATTGCCTCCTTTACCTTTTGATGTAGAAAATCTCCCATGAAAGCTATACAAGGGTGTCACTAGATGTGCACTATCAAGTGCCAAGTCCTTATGGGAATGTAGACATTCAAATGAGTTCCTATGGGAACAAGTTGTGGTGTTGAGTAGGGAGAACTAGTAGCTAACCAAGGAGGCTAAAGACCTTAAGAATTGTAAGGATTTCATGGAGGTCTAAGTGTCCAACTGGGACTCCTTAGACACCAAGGACATAACTTGGGCCCACTATTGCAATGCGATCCATGACAACGTTGCCCTTGCTAGAGAGGTAGTAGAACAAAAGCTTTAGATTGATCTCATAAAATGCAAGGCTAGTGAGTGGAAGGATTGCTATGCTTGGGTCCTTGAGTGGATGCCTACCTCAAATGGCCATAGGAGGAGTCTACAAAAAGGTAGTGGCTAGAGTTGTTCATGATGGGGATTAATGCAAAGGATACCTATGATATGTTTATGAAGAACATGGTTATAGCTAGCTTCCTTACTCACTAGATGACTATTTCCTTAGGAGAGGCAACCATCTCCACATTTTTGTGTGAGCCACACATGTGAAGTGACATTGATAAGAGTAATATCCTCATGGGTACTAATCTTGGGGATGTTGACTAGGCCAACATGTCTGAAGATCAGCTCCTCTACCATCTAGACATTGGTCTTTAGAACTTCCCCATGGAACATACGAATCATGAGCCATCTTAGGTTTGCTTGGTTTAGTTTTGATTTTATTACATTTTAAGTCATTAATTTTGGTTTGATGTGCATTGGTTACTAATATGTTTTTTATTTCATGTTACAAGCACTAGATGATGGTAGTGGCCCTAGGGGTGAAGGTAAAAATGATGTTCCATCCCCTCCTCCAAATGCTCCTTAACATCACCTAGTTATCACTTGTCATGACTATTTTAGTTTCAGTTACATTTTGTTAATTTGATTAATCTTGTTTTTGTATGACTATTGTTAGCCAATTTAGTTAGAGACAATTCATGTTTATGATTCATTGTTTATTATTTAAATATTTTACCACACGATGTGGTTATGGTTGTTATGTCATAGACATTTTAATTTTGATTTTGAGTTTCAACTTTAATTTTTGTTATAATGTTCTAGCATCCTAGTTTTGTTTATGTTATGGTTTTACATTGTATTTTATATTTTAAGACTACAGTGGCTAAAATTGGTTATAATGCACTAAAAGGTTGAAAAGATTAAGAAACAAGGCTGTAGATTGAAGCAAAAATGAGATATAAGATTGTTTGCCAATTTTAGGCCATGAAGGGCCATATGACTTGTAAAAGAAAACATACTTTTTGTTTATTTTATGTTTTAAAATATTTATGGATTTTTTTAGTTTTAAAATTTTTATGGCTCTTTTTCTTTTAGTTTTAATCAATAAGAAGAAAGAAAAAAATATTTAAAAGTAAAAGAATGTAAAAATGTAAACTTTAAGCTATAAGACAATTTAAATTTAATGCAAAGAAAAATGAGATAACACAAACAAGTAAAGTATAGACTAGGCTATCATGCTATAGGTATGTATAGTTACAGGGTTATAAGTGCATAGGGTGTAAGAAGGATTAGGAGCATATATCACTTGTGCAAGTGTTTCCTAATCTTTAAGAGATTAGGAAATGTATATGATCTATCTTGCACAAGGCTATATTCCCCATCTCCTTCACTAATAATGTTGAAGGGGAGCTCTACCCATAGAACATTGATGGGTTTATTATTTTTTACTTTGGCCTCTTTTGCTCTACCAACCTCTTTGATTTTTTGACCAATGGTAGGAGTTTCTTCCTGAAACTCCACTTTGGACCCTTATTCTACATCAATGTTATTAACTTGTAAAGGAAACACACTATCACCATGAATGATTATTTCACCTCCCTCATAAGGTATGTGAATTTATTCATGAATGGATAAAGGCATAGCTCACAAGTAGGCTAGCCAAGGTCTTCCCAAGACAAAGTTGAAGTGATGTTGAATGAAGATGTTAGCAAAGATATCCCAAGACTTCATTCATGTGCCCTATGCTCCATCACATGAATGAAGTCTTTGTTAGCAAATATGGCCTCATTAATAGGGATGGAGGTCAACATATTAATTTGGGATTCTTGATGTGTAGCAGAAGTCATGACTACGTTGTACAAGCCTAATGTTGTATTTTTCTATTTTAGATATCACTTGACCTATTCCATCACATTGAGGAAGTCCTTGTAGTTGGTCATAGGTTTTTCATTCTTGTTGTTCTAGACTTCCTTCATGTTCCCTAGAATATGGACTTCATGTTTAGGTTGTTCTTGTGACCCAGCCTCTTTTCCCTTGTCTCGAGGTTTAGGCTTCTCTTGTGGTGTATAGGTTGAAGCAACCTGGGTAGTAGAGGTCATGGGAATAGATGAGATGGGAGTTAGCTTTGGAGGACCCACATCCTTCTATTCCTTGGCTTACTTATCACTCTTTTTCTTATGATTTTGTACAAGTTTCTTCCATTGTTTAGTTTGTGATTTCTTGTTATTGTTGATTGGCTTGGAGGAAGAAGTTATTGCATTAGACTTTGGGGGGTCATTGTTCGACTACATGGGTGGACTTGGTTGTAATAGGTTGGGGTACCCTAATGATAAAAGGCTCATTGGGGTGCACTAGTGATGGTACCCTTATAACAAAAGGGGACCTTTGGTGAGTAGAAGCTAAAGGATCCCTTTCATTACAATGAGGCTCTTGAATCACAAATGCTTCCCTCACAGGCCTTCAATTGTCATCAACATTGAGCACTAATATGATGTATGAATTTTTGTTGGAATTCAATGCATCCTTACATATGTGAATTGTTTGATTTTTAGGCCTAACTAGGTTTGAGGTGTCTCGTACCAACTCAACATTATTTATCATCTTTTTGAAGTCATCCTTCAATATAAGGTAAAATTTGGTGTTGCGACCTAGCAACTAATGATAGTGGCATAAGTGATCAAGTTTAAAATACTTGAGCATCAAAGGGTTATTTTTTCACTCATGCCTCTTATAGGCATTCGCAATCATTTTCTTATGTTGAATTCTACTACTGTTTAATAGTTGATCCAAAAGCTCTAATAGAATAAGAGGTAACCTTGTATACTTAGATTGGTCTTTCCATTTGAGGCTAGGCCTAGAAGTTTTCAATGCTGAGGCCCCAAAGGCTGATGATTAGTTGGTGTGGTTGTTAGCAAGGGTCTTGGGTTGGTTAGTCTTTGGCCCCTAGTTGCTTGGCTTATTCTCCTTGGTCATGGTTACCACTACCACATTGCTTTACCTACCCCTCTCCTTGTCCTTCTACACATGTTTATTTTTATATGCCATGTAGGTAAGATCATGGCTGGCCTTTGTAGCATCCTCTATATTCTTAGTCTAAGAAAAGGATTAACTGAGAGATTATGGATCAAGATAATACAATTTTGATTTAATGAAATTGTTAACTGTCCCCTTGAAAATAGCTAAAAGATATGTTTTAGCAAGTGGCTCTAATATTTCATTGTGTAGAGTATTCAATTATTCGATGAACTTCTGCACTGGTTCAAGGAATCCTTACTTGACCTTCATCAGTTGGTCAAGCATGGTGTTAGGCTTCAAGTTATATTTGAACACTTAACAAATTGTGAAACTAATTCTTCCAAAGAGGATACAGATCCTCTTAGTAAGAATCAGTACCAATCAAGGGATTTTCCTATAAGAGACATAGTAAATATTTTCATGATCGTATGCAGCCATGCTTGTAATAGCAAGCACTCAAAGTCGAAGGTTACAAGATGAGAGTTTGAATCATCCTTGCCATTGTACTTTGTAAATTGTGGTATAGGGACACTAGGGGAAAGAGTCAGAGGTGGGACTGTAGGACTATTGGGATTTTCTTGATAGAAATTCATGATTTTTATAGTCTAGGATGTATAGGATTTAAGCCTCTTTAATACTTCAATTAGTTCCTAGATCATCTAGAAGACTTGATCCAAGTGCTACGATACCCCCATTAGTTCTAGCATTTACATGAAAGTCTGCAACATCTATTGGGAGGCTTGTGGCCTTACAATTGATTGTGGCACCAAAGGGAGAGGTTGCATCATCATGGTAGTAGATGGAACAAACAATGAAATGATGTTTGTATTGGTGTCTAAGGCACAAATAAGATGAAAGAAATGTGTGATTCCTAAGTTGCTTAGGGTCCCATGGTGGACCCCATATAGATGATAGGAGGATTGGTGATGATAACAACCACTGATGATGATTGTATGAACCAAGATTGGGTGGAAAATGACATGAAGAAATGAAATGTTGTGGATTGCAACACCAATTGTGTTCAATGCACAACTATGACTGTCATGGAGTTGAACATGGTCAGGCAAGAAGGGGTAGAGGATTGGGGTATTTGGCTAGTGGAAGAGGCAAGAGTGGTAGAAGTGGACACTATGGCCTTATTGATGACTTGTTGGAAGAGTGCACCTAGAACATTCTCATGTTTGGATTTCACCCCAAACTCATCCTTCTCCTCCTATTGATCATCTGAGCTAGCCTTTCTAGCCTCTTCATTCATCTTAATTAATTGAGATTGGATGCATACATGAGTTTCATTAAAGGGTATCTAGTCATATGGGGAAGGGATATACTCCTTCCCATCACATCATATATGTTCAAGCTCCCTCTTGGCTTATGATTCCAGGAGAGGAATTAACATGCTAGCCTAAATTCTAGCACAAATGAAGTTGTAGTGATATTCATTTATGACTAAGAAATCAAGACTTCATCCCCTAAGCCTTAAGGAATATCTAAACTCAATCACAGTGGAGTCCTTAGTGTCATATACCCTCACAGGTTATTGGATGGGCCCAATGTTAATGAAGTTGAAAGGTAGAATGGTCAATTGGTTGAAAGACATAGTGAAAACTGTGGTTTTAGCTTTTTTGCTATTTTTATTAAAAGTATAATAAGTAGGATAATCAACTACCATAAGTGTTTATAAATGAAAAGGTAATGGAAAAATATTGTTGGGTGGTGTAAAGGGAAAAGTGGTTTACCCATTGAATGGAAATAGGTATTTGTGTAAACTAGTATTTTAGTAGATAGGTACTACATTAGATAGTTATTAGAGTAGATGGGTAGTATAGTAGATAGCTATCATAGTAGACAAGAATTATGATAGACAGGTATTATAGTAGATAGGTATTACAATCAACTACACTAGCTTCAAGTAAACTAGCAACTACCATGAAAATATAACAAAAATTCAACTACTCTAGTTTCCAAGGTTTTACTAGAATATGTTCACAAATTTGAGAACTTGAAAATGTGACAATTGGAAAAATGGTTTTGGCCAAGAATTTGGGTGAAGGCCCTCCTTCTAGCACCAAAAAACTATTGGACGTAGAAATTTTGGTTGCTAAAACAAAATCAAAAATCCCAAGTGCTGTAATAGTCTTAAAATAGGATTCAAGATACCTAGATGGTTTGATCCAAGGACTTAGAAATGTATCAACAAAAATACAAAAATAAGAAGATGAGAAAATGAGAAAACTAGAAAAAGAGATGAAATTGTAGATCTAGGATAAAAACCAAGACAAAAGAGAACATGTGAAATTAAATCTCCACATAATAAACTATGACTTTAATAAAATTAAAAATAAAGTACAAAGTTTGAGAGGTACAGGTTATGTGCTGGGTGTGAATAGAGTTGCTGAGGGTGCTTGAACTCCATTGGAACTTGCAATTTGCACTTGAAGCTCCATGATCTAGATGTTATCCAACTTCCTTCTACAACTTCCACTACTTTTCACCAAGATCTACAACCATGGCTATGGGATGGTGTTACACTTTCGATGCAATGGTATCACATGGGAGTCTCTGTGACCAACATAGACACCAATTTTGCTCAAAAGTGATGTAGGGTTGTGAATAAGTGTTTGCTAAAAACTACTCTTGGGTGTTGAAAAATGCTTCCAAAGTATTATTTTTTTCCAAAGTGGTGGAACCAAATTAGGATATTTAGGACCTACACATCACTAACATGATTGCTGATAGATTGGCATTAATTTATAGCTATCAATGGTCATTTGTGCTCAACATGGTTACAATTTATAGTAATTCCATAATACTATAGCCACCAAAATCCATCTATTTTCTATAAATAGTAAACAAAATCTTATGAATATGTTGTACCATCCTTGCTACATTGTCCATCTCAATTACGCTGAAGCTACTAAAAAATGTGATCAACTCCATCATTGGAAAATGCTACATATTTCATTGCTCCATTGTTCTATTGTTCCCTTATTCCATTATTTCTCTGTTCCATTATTCTACTATTCCGTTGATCCATTAATGCTACAACTACTGAAAACTTGGGATGACTATGCTGGCCATTGTTGAAAAATGGAAACGAAAAATCCTAGCAATTCCAACACTGCATCTTCACTAGGTTTTGGTGGTGACTACACTGGGTTGAAAAATGGTAAATCCTATTAATCCCAACTACACTAAGGGGCAGATGGTTCCAATGTAGTTGAGGCTATATCCATACAAAACCCATGAAAATGTCAAATTTGGCCACTCCCAAGCCATTTTTAGCCTTACCAAGCTTGAATATAGCCATGAGGTACCTTTTTCCACCTAGGAAATGAGGCAAAAACAAAGATTGGGGCATTTTTGGTCTAAAAAGCTAAAGTATGTAGGATTATAGCTCATGGACTACATATGTTACATTTACAATAAATTATTGCCTCAAATTAAGGAAAAGAAGGTTACAATGTGTAACATGAATTTTTGGTGGTGTTTTAGGGATCATCATTGGTAAGTTCTTTGTAAGTTGGAACATCATCCATGTTGATACATTTAATATGGCTATAATAACCACTATGACATCATGGTCTAGGATGTTAATAATTATAGTCATTCATTGTGTATAATCATCATATAATTCCATGAATAACCCATTAAATGTACCTAAAACATGAAAGAAATGACACTTTGAATTAACAAAAAAGAAAAAAAGAAGAAGAAGACTTTATTAATAAAATTATGTGGATACACTATTGAATGGCCTTGGGGTTATCTTTGTGTAATACTTAGGATTAGTAGAAAAATCTAGCACTACAACTATGGTTAGGCCACCAAATTGAAGCTATGATCAATCCCTTCTTATTCCACTTCACCTGGCTCTCATCATTTATCATTGTTGGTTTTACAACTTCATGCATGGTAGAAGCTCTAAGTTCCTATCTTAAATATTATAGGTCCAACCACTTTCCCAAAGGATACTATGAATAGTTACAACTCATCATAATAATACATCTTATCTTTCAAAGGTTAACTACATTATTAATATAATATAACTTTATCCTATATAAGAGATGATACATTATAATTTAACCCCTTGCCTCCCACTTAAGAATCAAACCAATCCTTGAGCTATTATATAATGTATAATTTCTCAAGAGTTGCATCCTTAGTATACTTCACATCTATAGCTTCCTTATTATCATCTACTTAAAATCTAAATATTAGCTCTTAATTTTTAATATTTAAATAATTAATTAACTTTAGTCATTATCACAATGCCTAGAAAGATGGAGATATGAGTTGAGGATGAACTCCTAGTTATTCCAAGTTTTTTAATTACAATTTGATCATTGGAAAAGTACTTTGATAATGGTTTTGTTCCAAAATTTCTTCATTTATTGATCTTTCATAGAAATAAGGTCAACCTTCAATCTCACATTAGATCTAAGGGGTAGGTTATTTAAATTTAGTATATAGGATCCATCATATTTTATTGAAAATCTTTAAATTTTTTGGGATATTTAGATAGTATGCTACTTCATTTTTGGAAGTTCTGATGGGTTATCCAATGGCATTTTGTAAGTATAATTCATAGACTCAATAAGTATTTCATATGTCCTATATTTATAGTTCTAACATGTTTAGTTGAGATTTATGTCTTCTTGGTTTACATCCTCATCTCTTATGTCATGTTTTAAGGTTGTGTACATGTTTTGGATTTCTTAGAATATTTTCTGTTTCATTCAAACATCCTATGATACTTTTGACATATTTCCTTGAATTCTAGCTTTTACTTAGTATTGGTAGTTGAAAGTATGATTTGGGATGGTTCACTAATATATTTACCTAACTATCCTACATCAGTGTAGGGGTGTTGATGCACCCTCTACCAAGCCTTGCTTGACCTATTTGATATTTGGGCATAATCAAGGTTAACCTAGGTTGTGTTGAAGAACCTTTGTTAATTCTTGGGCATTGGAGAAATATATCATTACATTTGAAGAACTATAAATACCTAGGATAAGCTTTCATACATATCTTAGATATTTTAAGAATTCCATTTGGGCTTTTGATATTAATTTTATGTGAACAAATCTTCCTTCTACAAGTAAGTTGATTCCCTTTATTTTTTGTATGTTTTTTTTACTTCATCATTCTCACAAGTGTGACTAGACTTTGTCAAAGTAATACCTTGCTTATGTAGGCTAGAAAAATTTGGTTGATATGCAATTTAGTGTTTGCATAGTGAATAAATCTCATGGGTTTCCATTTTCTTCATATTGTTGATGCTTAGATAGTAAAATGCTAAAATTATTTATTCCATTTTTGTTTCATTAAGCTACAATAATTCATCATTATCTAGGTAGGTTATAACTCTATGGTAATATATTAAGCCATTGAGGTTATGATTAGAAGCTATTTATTAATTTTTGTATGTATTATTACACCTATCTCATAAGGGATTACATGTGCCTCTACAATGGATTATGATGCATGTATGTTTATTATTTTTTTATTCTAAAAAAATAAAATTCATAATAAAATATTAAATTATAAATATATTCTTTCTTCTTAGATCATGGTAACGTGGGTTTTCATTGTATGATATGTACTATAATCTATTTTGTATTTATTAAATGTAATAATATAGATAATTATTCATGGCAATCGACTCAACATCACCTTTGAAGCTTATGACTGCATCACATCACATTCTATATGATATAATCCAATTGGTCATGATGAGAAAAACCCCTATCATTGGTGTTGTTTCTAAGAAAGATGTTAATGCATTGCTTTAAAATACTTGGAAATTTTTTTATCTTAATATTTTCAAACTTGAATATGTATTTCCTTAGTTTTATGTATTGGTTTCAAACACAAACGATATGAAAGATAACACTCAAAGCATGTCAAGACCTTTGGCAAGGAAAATATGATAAAATGAAGGGGGCCTTCTATCACATATAAAAACTAAATGGATATGACCCTACCACTAGTTTTTTGACTTATCACCAAGATAAGTAAGGGAGGTGACTTGAATCTTATGCATAGTTCTCTAAGAAGTTGTCTGAAGCTAGATCACATGGTCTTAAAAAGACCTTGGTCAACATTAACCTGGAGGATGATTATTCATTTTATGTGGCTTTAAAGCCAACGTATAATGACTACAAACCCCATAAAATGTAAAAGTTATGAGACCAAAGGGTAGTAGGTGAGACTTATTGTAGCTTTCCAATTGACCATTCAAATGGAGAGGAGAATCATAAAGTAGATAACAAAGAAAAAGGGTCCATCTACCACAAAGGCTCATGATCAGAAACCACTTATCATGGTGCAATCAAAACTGCTAATGCTAATATACTCTTTAGATTCTAGCATCTACATGTATCTACATCATTCAGTGATGATGATGCTCCATTATTTGACTTGGGTGACTATCATGAAGTCAATAAAGCTATTCATATTCCTTGGGTATCCACATTGAGGAGGTCCTAGTACCATTCCTTGAATGCTATAAAAATGAAACATCCACTTTTGAAAGAAGTTCTTCAATAATATCTAGCACACTAGATAAGATGGCACCTCATTGTAGTGGTGTTGTGATCATTACCATGTCCAAGGTAGCCACAGAAGTAGTAAAAGAAAGTCATATTTCCCAAAAACATAAATCTTAAGAATCCCATGGTGGAGATCTAATTTGGTGAGAAGGGTATTTGCCTAGCTCTCTACAACTCTAGTTCAGAAGTTAACGTCATTTCATTATATCAATATCTTGATTGAAAACTTCCTCCTCTCAAAGTACTAATATTTGTTTGGATCTGGTACATCAATCCTACACATATCCCATGGAATAGGTAAATGATGTAGTAATAACATTGGTGTAATGGTTTTATCCTACAAACTTCTTGATGATCAAACTAGAGAACAAGGCAGAAGATAGCTTCCCTATCATTATGGATAGAGCCTATAAGAGCACTATTGATTCTAGGTTAATCTTCTAAGATCTTCACCTTGAAATTAGTAGGAAAGATGAGATTAGGAAGACATATTATAAGAGAATCTCATGCAATCTTTCCTAGTACTATGGTAAGCATGGTTTTAATTTTTGTATCATTGAATATCTCTATGTCATTAGGGATGTTAATTACCTTAAAGAATGTTTAGGCTATGAAGACATAAATCATGTCTTGAAAAGAATAATTGACTCTCTCATCCTATCCAATGCTAAATCATCTAATTGGAAATTAGAGAATAGAATTGGAACTACCACAATGGCACATTTTAATCCTAAATTTTGGAGCATTCTTAATGTATCCCAAAATATTTTCACACCATTGTTGGAACTCAAGCCACTTCCAAAGAGCTTGAAGTACCTATTCCTCATTGATGGTCATCCTATTATCATCAATTCTACTTTGATGATCATCAAAAATATTCAATTGACAAAGGTAGTTTTGAAGTGGAGAATAGCCTTTATCTAGTCCCATGATGAACTTATGTGAATTTAATTATATATATGTTAACACGACATATATTTTAGACCTTAGTGTATGTTTCTACAAAGCCTCAATCCTAACATGTAGTACATAATGAAAAATAAAATTTTTTATCTCTTGTGGGCTGATTTCATCACATCCATTTGAGATAGTGAGTGGGTTAGTCCAACTATAATTTGACAAAAGAAAGGCAATGAATGAAGAGGTTGTATTGACTACAAGTTTTTAAATGTTTCCATCTTTAAGGACCATTTTCTGTTATCATTTTTGAATAGGTATTGTCTAATATGCTTGGTCATAAGTACTATAGCTTCTTAATGGGTACTCTAGTTATAATTAGATCAATATCATAACATAGGATTAAGTAAAAAGTACCTTCATTTATTCATAATAAACTTTTACCTTCAAGTGCATGATCTTTTGGTTATGCAATGTACTAGGTACATTTCAATGATTAGTGATATTAATGTTTAAAGATTAAATTGGCAAGATTATGAAGATCTTCTTAGATGACTTTCTCAAATATGAAAAAACATTTTAGAAGGTCTTGGATTAGCTCAAAGCTATTATACAAAATTGCTACCAGGTAAACCTAAAGCTATACGAGAAGAAAAGCTAGTTGACACTGACTAAGGACATAATTCTTGACCACAAAGTTTTCAAGAACAAAATTTAATTTGATTCAAATAAGATCTCCATTTTTGAAAACATGATGAAAATTTTCACGATAGTTAAATAGGTGTGAACTTTCCTTAGATACACAAGCTATTATTGTAGATTCCTTAAATATTTTTCTAGAATAGCTAGATGTCTATTTAAGTTCATGAAGAAAGATGTTTCATTTCTATGGAGTAAGAATGTGAAAATATCTTTCAATATTTGAAGGAAAGACTAACCTATACTATGGTGTTGCAAAGTCCTAACTAGGCTCAATCATTTCATATAATGATAGATGCTTCTAACTTTGCATTAGATGTCATGCTAATGTAGTTCAATGAAAAAAAGAGGCCCTAGTACGTCCAGTATGCTAGTCGAAGCATTGTGGAGCCACAATTGAATTACATCACCAATGAAAAAGAGTTAATGACTATCATTCTTACACAATCAAAATTTAGGCATTATGTTCATAGGTGAAAACTCTTTGTCCATACTAATTATATTACCATTCAGTTTCTTATGAACAAACTAGATGTTATTCCTTAGGTGATTTGATGGCTAGTTCTTTTCCAAGAGTTTAATCTTCACATGATCAATTGAAAGGGAGATAAAAATGTGGTGGAAAAAGAATTTTCACAATTTTGAATTGACAACAAATGGGAAGGTGCGTTTTTTAATGACTTTCTAAATAATCATATTTGTAAGGTCATTTTTAACTTAAATAATGGATGTGACTACAAATAGTAAGACATTATCAAATAGCTAGTGCTCTAGAAGATTCTTCCTAGGTGGGATAAACAAAAGTTCCAATGATTCCAATACCAAGTAAAGCCTTACTTTATTATAAAAGGGAATCTTTACAAGAGATGTTGCAATGGCCTTATAAGGTTGTGTGCTTTCAAAGAAATCCAAGATACCATCTTGGCCCATGTATACCATGGTGTATGTTGTGGCCACTATTTTAGAAAGAGAACCATGATGAAGTGGCTACGTGTGAGATATTTTTGACCACCATGCTTCATGATGCACAAAACTTCATATGCTACTAGGACAAGTGTCAACATGAGGGAGATATATCTGCATGTATGAAGGAATCGCAATAATGGATCGAACTACTAGAGCCCTTCGGTGTGTGGTAGCTTAACTTCATTGGTTTAATCTCTCTAATCTCTAATGATAAAGTATACATCATTATATGCACAGACTATTGCATAAGTGAATGGAAGCTACTTCTATTAAGGATTATTTATCTACCACTATAGTGAACTTCCTTCAAAATAATATATACTTTACAAGTTTGGCATTCCTTACATTTTGATCTCTAATAATGACACGCACTTTACTAGTAAGGTTTTTAAGAAAATATTGAAATCTTGTGGATTGAAACATAAATTGAATTCTCCTTATCACCTGCAAACCAATAGCTAAGAAAAAGTTACTAATTGTGATATTGTTAAAATACTCAACAAAATGGTTAGTAGGTACAAAAGAGACTAGGTTAATAAGCTTAATAATGCTATTTGGGCCTATTGAGTGCCATGAAAAATCCTATTAGCTACTCCTAGTTCAAGCTAGTATATGAATAGGTTCCATGAATACTCATTAATCATGAAATTAAAACCTTGGATAGTGTGGTAGACTTTGCATAGAAAGAGAGTTTGATCAATCTTAATATTCTCAATAATAATTGCAAAACTACATGAATGTGTAACAATTTAAAGCATTCCTACACCAAGGCTCACCATGATATTCATGCAATATAGTTTGATTTCAAATGCAGGGATATTTTTTTCTATTTCAATCTATTACACTTATTCTATTTTGGAAAGTTTGAATTTCAATGGGTAGAATCCTACATCTTTCATACCAGTTACCAATTTGGCATAGCATATATTTACCATCTAGATGAGCTAAATAAAATTTTTTTGGTTAATGGATAATACCTAAAGAACTAGAGAGAATATTATTTTCCTCTAAGATTACATAATGATTAATCTTGTATTTTACACTTAGAGGTCTATTAGATGATAGACATGGATTAGGCATAAGGGAGGAATCCTCCATGCCATATCAAATTTTCTTTCTTTTCTAATATTTTGTTTCTATTTTAATAAAGTTGATATGTTTAGTTAGTAATTTTACATTTTTTAGACTAATGATTAATCATTTATGATACTTTCTTTTCTTTAAGGATGTTTGTGTATGTGTGGGAAAACCAATTAATATGCTTTATGAATGCTCACCTAATAATCCAATGGTGTATGGTTGAGTTGTATATGTGATGATGATATGAGAGTGTCAAATTAATCTAAAGTGAACTCTTGATTGATGGAATGCCCACATAATGGAATTCATTGACCACTTTTTCTTCTATACAACAATGTTGATCTAGACCTAGATTTAGTAGGAAGCTAGAATTTACACTATGAGTTATTGAAGTAATGCTATTGGAACCATGGATGGGGGATGGATTCACACCTTAGGGTGTGAGATCCAAAATCCTAGATGATTTCTTGGTTACTAGAAATGAAAGGATGTGTCATCAAGAATCCTTGTAATCACTAGATGGGTCTAAATAGTATGATTGGACCAAGGGGCATTTGCTTGTCATGCTTAGTCATCCTAGTTAGAAGTGATTCCTAATCCTTATGAATCTATACATGCTATGTGGTAAGGAATGAATTATCATGCTCATGCAAGTCAAAGACTCCAAGTGATAATCTGGCACTGTAATCAATCACTATTCATAGACCTCTCTCTTCATGAAAGAAAGAAAACATGAAAAGGAAAAGAAACTAGAGGAAAGAAAAGAAAAATAAGAGAAAATAAAAAATAAAAAAAATAATGATGAGAAGAATCAATGATGGGAAAAGCAATGCAACACTAAGCTTATCACTCCCTGCAAATTGGTACTATTACCATCATCAAATAATCTTTTAATTTCTTAATTAAGATTAAAATAAAGATTAAACTAATATTCATGAAAAGCATATCTCATGTTTATCTTGTTATCTTAATCACTTAACTTTTAAAATCTTTTTCTCATTCTCCATGGCCATAAAGGCCTAGAAGTCTCTCTCTTTGTGAGTTTTAGTAATGTCAAATGTTACTTTCATGAAAATGTTGAATTCATTAAGGGCTAAGATCATAACCCTTAATCTCAATCATGATCATATCCTTTCATGGGAATTCAAATTTCTTGGTCATGATCTTGTAATCACTATTGGGATTAGGATCTATGTTAGCATACCCAGAGGGACTAACAAGGGGTTTTTGGTAAAGTAAAATTTAGCAAACCTATGCATATGCTTACGGTTGTAAGAAAAACAAACCAAAATATTGACTTCAATATGATCTATGACATGTCATCTTACTTTAGTTTCACCATGATTACACTATAGAAGAATTAAGGCTAGATGACACTATTACTAGTGACTATGACCTTGCACTTTAAAAGAAAAATCAAAGCTCTATCCTTATTATGTAGATAAGTAGAAGTTAAGGGATGAAATAATGGATCTTTCGTAGGGTGTATAATGTGATCATATGCTCCATATGCTCCAATGATCTAATTGAATGGTTGGCTAAGGATCTAATGATGTTGAACTCTTTCCTTTTCTCTCTTGCCCATCATTCATCCTTCATCTCTTCCTTTCCATTCTCATCCATTATTGTATGTGGTAGGAAGTTAATCAAGTAGAGAAGAGGATGAGATTTGATCATCTAAGGGTATAAAATCACATTTGATATTGATGTCTCACTAGTTTCTAGAAATCAATGGTTTCCCATCAGCATGCTTTAAATGCATAAGAATGATATGTTCATATTATGAAAATGACCCACTTGTGAATCCTTAATTACTTGGCATTGTGAGTGAGTGAGCTCAAACTTCTCTCCTAGGATGGTGGTGGTTGCATGACATAAGGTGGTTAATTGGTTTTTCATTTATGTGATTACAAATTGATGAGCCTAATGGTTTAACCAAGACTATTTCTTTCCACTGTTATCTTTTTCCTACATATTCTAATTATGGATTGGATGTTTGATTGAGTCATACTTCATGTTACATACCTCAATTTGTTAAGTTAATGGTATTTCATGTTTTAGAGCCTTTTGGTTTACTTAGGATGCAAGGCAAGCATGTTCTTATTAATTTCTATATTTATGTATTTATTTATTATGCACATGTTCTATAGTATATACATTTAATTCATGTTGTCTATGACACACCACAAAAATTTGGGCTACCACTTCTTGACTACAAATTTTGCTAAGTGTTAAAATGGTGGCACTTTGCCAAAACTTTTCTAAGTGTTAGAATGATGACACTTTCTGCAAATTTTTCTAAGTGATGGGATTACACTCTCCAGTATAGTAGAGCATATCCAGCTTCAGCGACCAATCTTCTACAATTTTGGCTAAGTATCTAGATGAGGTCATAGCTACAAATTTTTCTAAGTGTTGGACTGTGCTCCCACTACTGGGACAATGCTCTAGAGCATGGTCAAAGTAGTTTTCACTACCAATCTAAATCCACTATATTTTTCTAAGTGTTGTAATATGCTCAACACTATAGCTGATATGTTCACCACTATAGTCGCTACCCTCAACACTGTAGTTGCTATGCTCTACACTATAGTTGCTATGCTCTAGAGCATAGCTAGTGTAGTCAACACACAAATGGCCAATTTTGCAGAATTTTTATAAGTGTTGTTCTATGCTTCCATTCTCCCTACTATTCTCTAGAGTGTAGCTAGCATAGCATGCACTTTAGTGGCCAATTTCCCTAAGTGTCATGCTAGGAGCTATCAAGCTAGCTTGAGATGAAAGAAACAGATTGGAAAATTTTCTAACTCCTGGTGCTATGCTCTAGAGCATATCTAGTGTACCTTGCATGGGAACATCAACTTCAGTAAATTTCTCTAAGCATTAGTGCTACGCTCTTCCCAAATATCCCAGATTGTAGCCCTACCTACTGCACTACCACGTGACATTTTAGCAACCAATATAGAAAATGTAGCACCAAGACTAGCAAAGTCCCTATTTGATTGACAAGACTATTTAGAGCACCTCATCTCCACCTCCACCAAGGCCCTCGTAGAGGCGTAGGGTTAGGCTATACACCTAAAAATCCCTTGGTGCTACAACCACCAACATTTTTAGTTGGTATATTTTTTAGTGCTAGAAGAAGGGTCATGCCATTTCCTTCTACATTCAGTGGTAGTCCTACATGATCTCTACACCTCCATTACTAGCTTTAGGCTAGCATAGACTTGACACCCTTGTAGACCTACCACAGCAGTAGCTAGATCATAGGCTATCGTAGGAGTTGTCTATGAGTTGGTTGATGTAAGATTGGACACAGTTGTCAGTTCCCCTAGAGCCCCATTGGATGAAAGCTAAAGTGTATTGTTAGCACTCAATCAAAATTTTATGTGCTTAAGAAAGTAAAAATGGATCTCAATGTAGAGAGTGTACTTGGCTCTAACATAGCAAGTGTAGCACCAAAGTTAGCCATTTTTTATAGCTTTCATAGTTAGCATTTTTTTCTGCACTTCCATACTTAACATTTTTTCTACATTTTTATACTTAGCAGTTTTTTCTACATTTCCATACTTAGCCAAATTTCCATAGTTTCATACTTAGCCAATTTTCTACAGTTTTATACTTAGTTAATTTTTTGCAACTCCCAAACTTAGCCATTTTTCTAAATTTTTACACTTAGTCATTTTTCTACATTTTTATACTTAGTCATTTTCCTACAGTTTTTATACTTAGCTATTTTTCTCAACAACACTCACAACCCAATCTATGAACATGAATCTAGATCAACCTTCCATGTTGGTGTCTAACACATTTGACATTACGATCCACCCAAAGTGTGTTGCGCTAAGCCACAAACAATACAATTTTTTCCATGCCAAAATCCAAGTAGGATTACCACTGGATTACCTTGACTTGGAGACAAAATATGACTATGAACGAGTCCACTAGGATGGACAAGAGTACAACCCCTCCATGTTTGACATAATCCCACTCACAGAGTCTTACCACTAGCTATTGTCCCAACTCATCCATGCAAATGAGCATGATGCAAGGACAAGCAACGAGGAAGCCTCACTGAAGGAAGAAGATGAGTTTGAGACCTACTCTAAACATGCAAGCTTCCTCTACATTGTCTTCCAGCAATTGCTCCCTAGTATGGCCCTTCCTCAGTTTGGTCCACCCATCCTCTCTGAGATGGTGACCATGTCAATTCATCCTTTCTTGTAAGAGACCATTGCATTTGCCCAACCCTATGCTCATGCAAGGGCCACCTTCCAACCCTAAATGATTCAGGAATCCTACATCCCACTTGTCTCATCAATGTCCATGGCATCCATCCAACCCACTCATATGTGGCCCACCTCGATTACCACACCCATCCCTCAACCAACACATCAACTAAACCTATCCACTACAACGTTCAACTAGCAATGATCGTCTAGTACGACATTAAACTAGAAAACTTCACAACCAATAATCCAACCCTATGTTGTACAACCAACACAAGCCTAGCCAATGCAACCAGCTAACACATCCCCAAGCTTGGATCAAGCACTCTAGCCAATCCAAAGTTTGACAGAGGAGATCAACTAACTCAAAACTACCTTTTTTGAAATCATCAAGGCGGTGGACTTCTACTAAGATGATCCCATAAGTCCTATGGTCCCACCCTTGACTCTTCCAACTAGGTTCTTGGTGCCTCAACTCACCAAGTACAATAGTGGAGGAGATCCCAATGCACACTTGGTTACATTTTGATTTGAGTGCCTACTCCTTCAAGTCTGGCCACATGTCATCATGCATGTCTTCCCCATGTCACTCACTAGAAAAGCCTTAGACTAGTATCATGCGCTACCCAAGGCTCCAATCTCTTCTTTGAAGGATCTCATAAGCTAGTTTGTGACATGCTTCAGGTATAACCTAAAGCTTGAAGCAACCTTCAACTAGTTCATGCAAGTTAAGCAGGGGCCCTAAAGCCCATGCCAAAATTCTTCCAACACTAGAATGTTGCATTGAGTTAAACATATGAATCCCTTGCAGACATGCACCTACTGGCCATCTTCAAGGATGCATTGAACAACTTCATCAAGTCCAAACTATATTACCTAGCCCTAAAGTCTATTTGCCAAGCCTTGCCAAAACAAAGGCCATAGAGGAGATAGCATAAGCTAGCAATGACTTGGCCTATGTGGCCTATAGAAACCAACATGCATGCAAGAAAAATGCAATAGTGGCAATAGTAGCCACAAGCACAAAAGTAACCAACCAAGGCCCAATGGCTAAGAAGCCCAAGGCCCTAGCTCACAAAGCCACCAACTTGCCTACATCAGTAGGGGATTCCCCAAGGTCCAAGTTTGAGTGTAAGAATTAGTGAAAGTATACATCGCTACCAATGAAACCCTTCAAATTTTTAGAAACAAGTATTAGAGACTACCTACCAAAAACACAATAGGTACTACAAACTTCTGAGGAACCCTATCCTAGTAGTGCCAAACGAGCCCCTAGTCCTACAACACATCAAGCTAGAATAATATAGTCATTACCACCAAATGTCTAGTCATAGTACTGATAACTATCATACTTTGCAAGATGACTTGGAAAGAATGATAGAATAGGACCAATTGGTACTTGATGCAGTGAGCCAATCCATTGTAGATGGCACACCCTATATCATAAACTCTATCAGTGTATGTGACAAGTCTAAACCTGCATAACAACCTTGTGTGATCTACATGGCTCCTAGGAAGGCAAGGATCCCCTTAGCCTCCACAAGCAAGTGGCCCTTCTTTGTTATCAAAGTGCCACCACAAACACCCACAACACCCTTTGTGGTTAAGGTTCCATAGTAATCATCCTCTAAGATGTTAAATTGGGAACCAAACCAACCATCTTCTAAGACATTAAACTAGCATAATGCAACAACAACCACTAAGAAACCTTTCATCATCAAGATGCCACAACAAATTGGCCCCGCAACAACTCCTAAACCACCATTTGTCATAATGTTTCCATAACATGATGGCCCTACACCTACTCAAAGCCCAATAGTGGGCAATGTCTTGGTCTCTCCTCCTTCAAGGGTTGACCCCACTAGGAACCCAAGTAGGCCTGCAAAATTACAATGTCAAAGGATGAATAAGTAACCACCATGGCTAAAGTAAAGGCCACAACCAGCAAGCAATAACTGAACAATAGGATCCCCACCTCCAAGAAGGCCAAGTAAGCTAAGCCCAAGTCCCCTCCATGAGAGATCCATCTCTCAAGCCACATGGAGGAGGTCAACACCAACATAGCAATTGATGTCCTTCATAGCTACACTAGCCCATGTGATGCAAACACTCAAGTGAAAGAACACAACACTGAGCTTGAATGACTTGGTCATGCCCTCATCTACTCATCGCCAAGCATTGGCCCAGATGTTGGCCTTCATTCCTATTATGGAGGACATCCTTGCAGATGAGAATGTCATCTATGTAATAATGTTACCCCCTACATCACAAGAATCAAGTTCAACATCCCTAGCATTTTGTGATGAAGTAGTCAAGCTCAACCCCGAATTAGGGGAGGTCATAATAGCTCTATTGTTAATTATCATATTTGTTGGGCAATGCACCATCTGTAGGCTACACATTTATGATGATGTAGCAAGAAATTTGGTTCTACACTCCATCATTGACAAGCTAGGCCTGACAAATGATATCAGGCCAACCAAAATCATGTGTCTAAAATCCTTCAATGGATCATCTATCACCATTAGGGGTACAATCAACATTGCCTTCATGGTAGAGGAGTAGTTCCCTACCTCTGTATATTTCATAATCATAGAGGAGATTCCATGCTTCAACCTAATCCTAGGTCAGCCTTAGCTAGCTCAATTATGGGTCATCTCCTCTCCAATCCATCAAGAAATCCATCTCCCATACAAAGGCGGTTAGGTTATCATCAACAGTGATAATGTCTCCCATCTGGCTATCCACAACATAGATATGGAGCAAGTGTTAAAGGTTGAATTTCTTGGTGATGCATCTATAGCAACCAATGCACTACATAATGTTGATACACTTGAATTAGCAGTTGAAGCTAATAGCCTCCCAAAGGATTCTAAGCATTGCACACCCCCTAATCCACTCCTAGTTAAGAAGCAACTATGCGACCAAGACTTTCCCTTGGCCAAAAATGTAATAGGTGCCTACTTACCCCTTGCCTCCATGTGCCATGCATTTTTTATTTTCTCTTGCATTGCATTTGTTCATGCATTTATATTTTTACTACTTACTTAGTTTATACATTGCTTTGCTTTGTTTATGCATTTCTATTTTGGTTACACATCCATCCACTTAGCCTATGCATTTCATTTGAAAAACATCAAAAATACATAAAAATCAAAAAAACATAAAACTACAAAAACATGTGGCTCAAAATGGCCTTAAACTAGCAATGACCTAGACTAGCCCAAAACTATCACTTTTCACATTACTTTCCTTTCACTTGTGCACATTAACCTTGTTACATAGTTGTCCCATAATGTTGTTTTTCTAGTTGCATTTCGTAGGATCTTGTAGGCACACAACATGGCTATGCATGCAGCACCATACGTAACTGAAGCAAGGTAAGCACTCATCCAACATGATGCACAAATTGGCATAGATAGTCTACCATGACTATAAGCTAGCACAAATCATCCTTGGATCATGATGTTAAATTGGCACAACATCCACCATCTACTACAATGTTAAATTTGCACCCAACAGTCTACTAGGATTATAAGCTAGCACATCATGGTCCACTACGATCTTAAATAAGGTTCATGGTCTACTAGAACTTTAAACTAGCATGTTGCTGATCTTTTGGAGCACCTACCATTGGTAAAACCTTTGGGAAACTTGTAGCATAATCACACCGGCACTTGCACTAGATTTTTGTGCACTTGCAATTGGTATAGATTTTCATGCATCTATAGTGTAGCGACTGAAAATGTTGGTGGCTGGAAACACCGAGAGGTTGCTGGGCAAATACTTTAACCCTAAATCCCTATGAGAGCCATGCTGGATAAAACGAAAATGGGGCACCCTGAACGGTCTAGTCAATCAGACATGGACTTAACCGATGTAACTTAACCTTTCATAAACATTGTTGTAAATGTTAAATATATGAGGTATAACTGATGATTAATGAATGAAGGAATGCAGAAAATAATGCTAAATAGAAATAACAATGAAGAAATAAAAGAATAAGCTGGGGTAAGGAAATGCACTGCCACAAAATTGAAAATTTGATTCTTTTCCTTATTTGAAGTGTACAACAAGTTATACAATGTTGGAGGCACACAGAGAGTTCAAGAATGACCAGAACACTCAAAATGTGCCAACTATGCTTTTGAGTGTGAACTTAAAAGCCAATGCTGAAGAGCCAATGCGTGAAATGCTAATGCAAAAAAAAAAGCCAACTCAAATTGCCAACGCAAATTTTTCCAACTTGCCAAAAATGCCTTAATTTGCCAACCCTTTGAGCGTTGCTCGTCTAGGTATTTATAAAGCTAGGAGCAGGCAAGAAATGTGGTTTAGGTGCCATAGGTCCTAGACCCACGAGATGCTGACATGCCCGTACTATGTAGGTGTGCAAAACTGGTTGTGAATGTGCTACATTGCAACCATGTTGTCAAAACTTCATATGCTAGAATTAGGTGTGCAAACAATGCAAGTGAGAAATGAAGCATATTAAAGTAGTGTAGCTACTTGCTACACCATGCTACACTATGTAGCATAGCACATTGGCGTAGCATAACTGCTCGCTACGTTGTGCTATGCTATGTAGCGTAGCATAGCGTAGCCACCATTTTGAAAGAGAAACTTGTGTTAAAGTCACTAGCTTTTGCTAAAAGCCTTGGCGCATGTGGGATTAACTTTTGAAGAATTTTATTGATTTGCATTCTTACTACACTATGCAACACTACATAGCATAGCATAGTGTAGCAGCCAATGTAACTTGTGTTTCTATTGGAATAGCGGGTCTTTATCAGAAAACTTTGCCTATGGTCCAAATGCCAACTAAGACAGGGTAATCTTAGAAGCCACAATGCCTTAGATGCAATCCTTTTGCCAAAGTGGCCTGGTAGAGGATTCTTTTTGTATTTCAACCTTGCTATGCTATGCTACGCTATGTATTGTAGCATAGCATAGCATTCTGTGTTGGTTGAATTCTGACTTAGCCTTTCTATGGCCTTGGCAGCATCAACATGGAGGAGTCGGCACTGAGGCAGCTAGGAATTGTAGTGATGCGAGTGCTCAAGGATCCCCGCCCAAGGCAAACATCATGCAGTTTAGCTAAGAGATGGGCTACCCATGTTGAATGTCTTTTGGGCTCGGGGGATTGCGGGGGCTGGAGGATAGCAACTTTGTGGCTGGGCCACAATAGTGCCAGGACACTAGCAGTAGGTGCTGACCACAAGAGCTACCTCCAGGGCAAAGGGTCGTGGTAGCGATAGCTCCAGAAGTTCAGCAAGATGTCATATGACATCTCTAGAGGATCAACAAGATGCCAAGGGTAGTGGCATTGCACATATTCTAGAGGGTGTTTTCTTAGCATCGTTAACTACATTCTAGAACTACAACATTCCACTCCATGTTGGCACTATGCACACTCACTTGTTTGTAGAGTCATAGATGCATGCTGAGGACATGCTATGAACCCAATTTAAGGTCCTGGTAGACCATATGATGTGCTCGTTTAAGGTCTCAGCAGATCGTGGTGCACTAGTTTAAGGTTCTAGTAGACCGCTATGCTAGTTTATCATCGTAGCAGATAGTGGCTATGCTAATTTAAGGTCCCAGTAGACCGTAGTGCTAGTTTATTGTTGTAGCAGATGGTGGTTGTGCTAGTTTAAGGTCCTAGCAGACTACAATGCTAGTTTATCATTGTAGCAGACAGTGGATGGGATAGTTTAAAGTCATGGCACACTTTTTGTGCCAGTTTAGAGTCCTAGCAGATGTGCTTTGCCAATTTTTTGTGGGTTTGTACCTATTTATAGTCATGGCAGACTATCTGTGCTAGTTTATAGTCATAGCAGACTGCCTTTGCCAATTTTATGTCATAGAAGATGAGCTTTTCTAGTTATACATCATAGCAAATGAGCTTTGCTAGTTTTACATCGTAGCGGACAATTTGCTTAACTTTCTAATGCATCAAATGTAGTATGACTTGAGATACGAATGATTCATAGGATTTGCAAACTTTTTGTCATCCATGTCTGCTAGCTTGAAGGCTTCATTCCCATAGGCTTTTGTGACCATGAATGGACCTTCCCAGTTTGCTAAGAATTTGTTCACATGCTCACTGATAGCCTTGAGAACAAGGTCCTCCTTTTTTATTGGCCATTGATGCGAGTTTGCATGATGCTTCTACTGTTGCTTGTTTTGATATTACTCTATACAACCAAGTGTCTATGCATGCTCCTCCTCTATTAAGTTAAGGTCGATGATCCTCGACTTTTTGTTCTAGGCTTCACTCATGACATTTGACAAGATCATTCGAAGTGAGGGTACCTATAGCTTAAGAGGTAACACCACTTTAGATCTGTAAATAAGACTGTAAGGAGTTTTACCTATTGTAGTCCTGCATATCATCCTGTAAACCCACAACACATAGAGGATTTTCTTGTGCCATCGTCTCTTGCTGTTGTTAAGAATTTTCTTTAGAAAGTTGATGATGTCTTTGTTCATAGCTTTTTCCTATCCATTTTCCTGCAGGTAGTATGGTGAGGAGAAAAATTGCCTAATGCCAAGGTTTCTGCAAAAGTTTTTGGTTTCCACACTACTAAATTGTGGCCCGTTGTCTATTACAATAGTCATGGGAAGCCCAAACCTTGTCATGATGTTATCTAATATAAAGTGGCAAACCTGCTAATATGTAGTCTTCCTAAAGGGAATAGCTTCCACCCACTTTGTAAAGTACTCAGTGGTGGTGATGATGAAGATATGTCCTACAAATGACTTAGGCATGATAGGTCCTATAATGTTTAGTCCCCATCGTTGGAATGGCCACGTTATTTTCATCAGGTGCAATTCTATAGGTGAAACGTGTATGAGATTTGCGTATCGTTGGCATGTATCACAAGTCTTAACTTTGACTAGGCAATCGCACTCCATGTGAGGCCAGTAGTACCCTAGGCATCTGATTTTTGCTACCATGGCCCTAGGTGTTATGTGTCCACCACACAGACCCTCGTGTACCTCATTAATGACCTTCTACAGTTGCTCCTCATTTTTGAATGCTACCAATATGCCGTCAAAGGAGCATTTGCACAAGGCATTGTCTTCCATGAGCACATATTCCCTAGCATGCTTGTAGATCACATCCCTCTAGGTAGATGTCAATCTGCATGGGGGCTTTCCATGCTATAGGTAGGCTCTAATGTTAGTGTACCACTCCTGGGTATCCACAACCCTTATAGAGGCTACATGTATTACTTGAGTGATAGGCTCCATACACTCAGTTATCGAAGCAGGAAAACTTGTGAACATGTGTGGTGGCACATTTAATGCTAGGGTGGCCAAGGCATCTACTATGTTGTTCTCATTACATGGCACGTGTTGAACATTTCTTCTCACAATATATTTAAGAAAACTTTTTGCTAAGTTGCAATAGGGCTGAAAATGAGTAGCTTTGCAGCCATAGACCTCAGTGATTTGATTCACAACTAGTTGTGAATCGCCTCGAATTTTCAAATGTCAAATGATTCATGCTTGGGCTACTAAAAGGCCCTTGAGGATTCCTTTGTACTTTTCCACATTGTTCATATAAAGGAATGTGAACCAATAAGCAAATGGTTGAATGTCTCTAGAGGGGAACGTAATGATGGCCACTGCGCTACCACCACACGTAGTCGAGGAATCGTCAAACTGTAAAGTAGCTTCAAGATGAGATGGGACACCGTTGATGGTGCTAATGTGCTTGTTAGGGAATTTGGGTTCTATGGTTTCCTGATCATCGATGGGTGAGGTTGTGAGCTATGTAGCTATAGCTTGACCTTTCATCGACAATTGGCTCACATAATGCAAATGAAATTTTGCTGTTATGGCTTTCCACCAAGCTATCCTACTGCTTTCATATAGATTGTTCGTGATAGCCTAGAGTACATTACTTTTGCAAATGATGTTAACTTTGCTACGAAATAGGTAATGCCTCCACTTTTTTAATGCAAACAATAGGGCTAGGCAATTTCTCTCAACCTCATTGTATTTCACCTCATGTGATATCAATGCATGATGTAGATAATACACTGGAATATTAGAATCATCATTTCACTTATGACATAACAGGTTCATGATAGACGTGTCTAAGATGGTATGGTAGATGTAGAAAGGCTTATCCCTCTGTAGTGGGTAAACAGTCAAGAGATGTAAAAGCTCTTTCTTTAGATCATCAAAGGCTTGTTGGTATTATGTTGTCCATTCAAAGTTAACCCCTTTCTTTAGTAAGTGTTGCATGGGGTGTAACTTGTCAGTAAACTTTGCTATAAACCTTCTAATGAACTGCACCCTACCTTGCAACCTGCATAATTCTTTAAGGTTTTTAGGGGATGCTAGATTAGCAATGGCCTTAACTTTGTCAAGGTCCACTCATATTCTAGCCTCTGATACTACAAACCCTAATAGGTGTCCAGTTCTCACCTCAAAGACATACTTTTTTGGGTTGAGGTGTCAATCATGCATCTAGAAATGCTTGAGGACTACACCTAGATCATTGGGATGATTAGTAGCCTCTTTATATTTTACCACTATGTCATCCATGTAGTCATTTAGTGTTTCTAGGATGTAGTCGCTAAAGATGTATGTCATGTCTCTCTAGTAGGTTGCTCCGACATTCTTGAGCCTAGAGGGCATCATGGTGTAATAGAAGGCACCCCATGGGGTCATGAAATTTGTTGCTAACTAATGCTCTAGGTTGATACGAATTTGATTGGAGCTAAAAAAACCATCCATGAGGGATAACAGAGCGTGAAAATCTATAGTGTCAATGAGTTGATCAATACTCGACATACATGGATCCAAGATAATGTTGTGTTGTATAAGCCTCAGATCTAAGCCTGGCATGTCATTATAAGACCACACAAATACATCGATGTTATCTTGCAGTATCTTGGATACATATTTGTGTGTTTGCGAATCTAGCAGTGAGCTAAGTTTTAACATTTTTACTTTCCCCCTGGATGTAGTCACAGGCATTTCAATGACAGGGTCCTCAGTCACATCCCTGGCCTCTAAATCTAAGGCTTAGACTAGGTGTTCAGGCTAGTCTGGGGATGTTTCTAAGGAAACTACTATGCTATCTGTGAATAATTCTCAGTCCATTGACTTTGGGTTCAGTTGTCTTGCACGCTTGTCATGTGGACCTATCAAGGCTAGAGGTGAAGAAAGATCATAATGCATTGCCATTCTTGCTCAACCTGCAACAATGAGATAAATGCAAAGTCAAGTAATACCTATTTGTAGCAACAATGCATAGCAAACATTTTCCAAAAAATTATGAAATATGGATAGTTGAAATAATTGTAAACTATGATACAAAGTTTGCAGTCTATCAGTTTAAGGTCGTAGCAGACCGCCTAGATGTAAAAGTATAGAACTACTAGTTTAAGATCTTTGCAGACCACTAACCTAGTTAAGTTTATAAATTAAAACTATTAGTTTAAGGTCTTTGTGAACCGCTAATGGGTTATGTCAAAAGTATTAGTGTAAGGTCTTTGTGGAGCACTAACCGGTTATTTTTATAAAGGTAAGTTGTTTCAGTTTAAGGTCTTTGCAGACAACTAACCAGTTTTTTTTATAAAGGTAAGTTGTATTAGTTTAAGGTCTTTGCAGACCACTAACTTGGCCAAAGCTGTGAATTAAAATTGCTAGTTTAAGGTCTTTGCGGACCGCTAACTGGCTATTCTTGCGGAGGCAAACAACTAGTTTAAGGTGGGTCAAGGATTTCGATCGGTCCCACCTACCACAATGCAAACAATGCTGCTACACTATGGGAGAGTGCTACACTATACAGAACATCCCACATTAATCGGGGTGAGAAAATGACAAGTTCCTTTTCACCATGTTGGCTATAAATAGGGGTTTACCCCCCGTAAACTCATCATTTTCACCATAAGAGCACAGAGTCCACATCTAGAGAGTAGAGTGGTTGTGCTAATAAAGAATAGGGTGGTTTAGCATAGAGACTAAGAAAGAATCTACAACTAAGATAATGGAACCCAAGAGAGAATGCAAAAACCTAGCGCTTGCCAATGTAGACAAGGTGAAAGACATCCTAGGGCATCTTTCACAGGCACACGTCATAGTGCGGAAGGAAACTCCGTCGGCCCGATAAGTTGCTATGCTACCTTTTTCTTCATGCTGTTGTTGTTGTTTCTGCTTTCTTTTTTTGTTTTTTTTTTACTTTTCATTTTGGAAAAATTCATTCTCTGTTATCATTTTTGTTGCCATTTTTATCATTACACTGCAGTTGTTGCTGATTTAGCTGTGACGGTGTATGGATGCTATGCTAAGGTTGCATGTAGTGTTGTTGAGACCACCATTACTATGGTTGCCTTTCTAAAGATGTTTAGGTGACTCTAGTGACCTAGCATGCAAATAGTGTAGCATACGACCCTCAGGAGGGTTTAGCCATGTGCATGATTTCACAGCGTAACACATGTCTATCACAACGTATTGTAAATTGTTTTGTCAGGTAGAGGATTTCTTGAAACAACTATAGTGTATTAAATTATTTCTTCTTCAAAATTCATATTTAATTTTTATTTGTGGTTCTACTACGCTATTTCCTTTGTGCTTTTGCTACGCTATATGCAAAGAAAAAGTTATGCTATGTTATTTGCAAACATTTTATACTTCTACGCTACAAGCTAACTCCACTTGAACATGATGTTAACATTTGCCATTGTGTTGTGCAAGGTGATGCTAAGGCTGATTTTGATTATCCTAGAAATTGTAGGGGTCCTATGCTACCTAAGCAAACTGGTGGCCAATGTTCCTTCACCCCATGAGCATGTGGGGCAGCAGGCAGTTTGGTTCCAGGAAGGCACATAGGACATCCTACAATTTCTCCTCCAACACTTTAGTGTGATCATTTGGTCAAAATTATCAGAGGAGGTAGCAGCCATAATTATAAAAACCTTGTTGCCTAGGGAAAACTAGGGTATTTTAAAAATTTTGATCGATGGAGCAATTGGGACCGGGTAGGCAGAGGGATCCAGTTAGCATCCAAGAAACTTGAGGCATCTAGCTTGGATCTAGGAAATGCCCGACTATAATTGGTACCATCTGTACAACACATTGTTCATTGCTTGCCACATGGTAACTTGTTTTCAAAACCCACCAAGAACCATTTATTGTGTCGATGGGTGAGTTCTGTAAACATATTCTGCTATGTTATGCAATGCATGCTATGCTAGGCCAGAATGTTAACAGTGTATTTTTGTTACCAAGTTTTTCATCAACAAGAATGGGCTTCATGATGATACCGATGCCTTGGCCTTGGTAGAGATAGCACTACGGGATTTTTCTTCCACTCAGAATATGCGCACAAGCGTGATAGGCCAATGCAGGGATGATTACAAAACCTATCCAACCCAATACACCCAATTCTACAATAGATGTAAGGAGTTTGGTTGGTTGAATGGGGTTTGGGCACCCTTTAAGCCGATCACCATTGAAGACGTGTCAGTGGATCTCCCACCATTCCCATTACTATTTAAGCCTCCTATGCTAAACCATGAGTTGTTTGCATGTTCGAGTGTTGTTCCTATGTTTCTTCTATATTTCTATTTTTTCTAAGTTTTCTTTGCTTTTTCCTTTTGTAAACTGCTAATGCAACGAAGAAATCCCAAGAGGTGATGGTGATCACCTATGGGCATAATGAGGCAAAAAATTTACTTCAAGTACAGGGAGGTGGACGAGACCCAACGCTGGCTCTGTAGCAGGGCCCTGGAATCACTTACCAATAAGCTTCGGTATGCTAGGCTTAAGGAACTGTTCTTGGCCATGAACCCAAGCGTCCCTACTATTGAGATGCTTACCCTAGCTGACTCCTTTTCTGAAAAGGTAGACCGCTTTCGTACATGTGTGCACAGCATGCTAGTGGTCCTTGAGATCAATGACCAACTATTTGTGAACCTCTTCAGTGTCCCTACTAATGGTCTTCCCATGGGAGAAAAGACCAAAAAGGAGGTGAACCATCAGGGGGGACATTGAGGAGTGGCTAGGGGCATCGAGAGGGTGAAAGGGGATCCTTATTGAAGTGGCTAAGGTAGTTTACCCCATCTTCCATGCCCATGCTTTCCCCAAGCTACTTTCCCAAGGTAAGATCATTGGAATTGAGGAAGCTTGAATAATGTAACGATCGAAAACTTCGGCAGTTGGAAACACTGAGAGGTTATCGGGTGAACAGTCTTAACCTCAGATTCATCCGAGGGTCGTGTTGGATTAAAAATGGAAACGGGGTGCCCTGAACGGTCTGTTCAATTAGATAGGAACTTAGTCTGTGTCACTTAACCTTTCGTAAATGTGGTTTTAAATGCAAAACACATGAAATTTAACTGGTGATTAATAAATGCAATAATGAAGAAAATAATACCGCACAGTAACAACAATATAGAAATAACAGAGTAGCTGGGATGAGAAAATGCACCATCGCAAGGTCGTGGATTCGATTCTCTTCCCTGCTTGAAAATGTATAACAAGTGGTACAGTGCTGGAGGGGCATAGGAAGTTTAGGAATGACTGGGACACTCAAAATGCCTCAACTATGTTTTTGATTACAAGCTTAAGAGCTAATAGTATAAAGTGCCAACAAGAACAAGGCTAAAGCTAAGTGCCAATGGCTCAAAATGCCAACTGCTGTGAATTGCTAAAATGTCAACTAAAGCCAACAATGGTTAAAATTTTTCAACCCTCAAATTTTTGCCAAAAAATGCCCAAATTTTCCAACCCTGCTCAAATTTTCCAACCAATTTTTTTTGCTAACTATGCTCCAATTTTTTATGCAAGAATTTGAGCATTGCTCATCGAGGTATTTATAGGGCCAAGAGCACGCAAGAAATGCAACCTGAATGCCACGTGTCCTAGACTTGCAAGATGCTGACATGTACATGTTGCATGGACATGTAAAGATAATTGATGAGCCTACCACGCTACAATTATGCTATTGAAACTGGAGGTGCAGAAATCAAATATGCCAAAAATGCAGATGAGGAATGAGGCATACTGAAGTAGCGTAGCTACCTACTATGTTGTGCTACACAATGTAGTGTAGCATGTTGGCATAGTGTAGCAGCTTATTATGTTGTAGCATAGCACAGCGTAGCCACCAGTTTGAAGAAGAAATTGTTGTTGAAGTCAACAACACCTGTTGGAAGCTTTGTCGCATGTCAGGTAAACTTTTGTAGCACTTGGTTTGATTCACATCTTTGGTATGCTACATAGCATAGCATAGCATAGTAGTTGGCTTCATTCACGATCCATGTTGAAGTTGCAAATGCTTTCTTGGAGCTTTGATCATGCTAACAGTTGCAACTTTTTCCTTCTACAAATAAAGATCTATGAACTTGCTAAACTTGCATCTAAGAGGCTCATTGCTGCTCTTGAATTTTCACTACGCTATGCAGCGTAGCACAGCATAACAACTAGCATTTTCTGCTTTCTGTTGAATCCATCATTTTTTGATGAGAAGCTTTGCCAAGGACTTGAAGTTGAACAAGGCAATTGGTTTTGAATGTCGAAGTGCCTGCTAAGTGAAATTGAAATCACTAGGTAAGCTGGGCCTTTTGGTCTTATTTTTGCTACGCTGTGCTATGTTGTAACTTTACTTTGTTTCTATGATGTAGGTTCCAGACGAAGATGCAAGGCCCCTAGAGGGTGGAAATGATGATGCAGTAGAAGAAGGCAATGCATAGGGACATGATGAAGGGGAAGATGATGCATGATAACAATGCTTTTTGATTTTTGTATTTTTGATTTTTTATATTTTTGGCAAACTATTGCAAACATTTCCTAACTAAAAACATTGAATGGAAAGATAAATTATGACAAGATCAGTGTTATTTGTTCATGGGTTATCTATGTGATCTATTTTACATTTTGTTTTTGCTTTTCCATCTTAGTTTTAGGCCATTTCGGGTCATTGCTAGTTTTAGGCCATTTCAGGCCATTTTGACTATGTAGTTTTAGGCCATTTCAGGCCATGTTTTGTAGCATTGTTTTAGTCCATTTCTAGCCATGTTGCAATATAGTTTTAGGCCATTTCAGGCCATGACTAGTTTTAGGCCATTTCAGGCCATGGTGCAATATAGTTTTAGGCCATTTCAGGCATGATGTAAACAGAAGATATGCTAATGGTTTTTTTAAAAAAGAAGTAAATTGGCGTACCTAGCATAGATGGATGGATGCAAAACAAAAAGATAGTAAATTCACAAAGAATGCCAACTAGGTAGGAAGCAATGTTGTTGTTACGCTATGCATAACTACTTCCTATTCCATTGTGGATTAGGTGAGGCATATGGTTGAGATGCTCTACCAGGGCATTCATCTATATTGTTGTCCTTCTCTTGGAAGGGCAACTCAGCCCACACATTTTCATTTTCTAAGCTGGCACGTTGGACCGGCTCCTTTGCTGAACGGTTACTATCTATGAAAACAAGCACTTCTTTCTCAGAAGTTATGACTTCCGAGCCCTACTCCATATCTACGTTGTTTATGGCTTGTGTCACTACCTCGTCGCTATGGTTTAGCACCTTCCTACTTGCATAGGATATATGGATCTCCTGATGTATGGGCAAAGAGACTGCCCTAAGTTGTGCTAGCCATGACCTCCCCAAGATCAGGTTAAACCCAGGCATCTCTTCGACCACGATGAAAGTTGCATTCATGGGGAACTAGTCCCCTTCCACAAAGTTAATGTGGACCAGGCCTTTCACCACGACCCATGCCCCATTGAATGACTTTAAGCATGAAGTTGTCGTGGGTTTGATCTGGTTGACCAAACCTAGCTTATCCAAAATAGGGAATGGGATGACATTGGTAGCAGCCCCATCATCAACGTGTACCCTTCAGATCTTATGTTGACCAACTTGAATTATGATGAAAAGAGGTGTTGTAGTTACCTGAGCTTCTCAGGGTCTTCCCTAATGGAGTCATTGCAAAAATTTAGTTCAGACTACTTTGGTTCTACACGTGCAGAAGGAAGTAAGAAGGAGTGGATTTCTCTCTTCCGCTGGCATGTTCTCTTCAACTGGTATTGACGTTAACATGTGAACCAAAGCCTCACGGTGTGTAGTAGAAGTCATAATCAGGTCATACAAGCTCATCTTTGTGTTCTTCTATTTTAGAGCCTGCTTGACCTGAGTGAGGGCACTTAACAGGTCAGGGCCACCTTCCTATTTACTGCTTTTCTCCTCTTCCATTCATCCCAGGAGATGATTTTCCCAAGGAGGGACAGTTGAGTGACTTGGCCCCCTGATGAAAAATAGTGCTAACAGTGTTAATGCATGTGACAGTGGTGCGGTCTTGCTAATAGGTGGTGTAGGGGTAGATATCTGGGGAGGAACTCTCAAGACAAATGGTTGCTGTGGAGTTTGTTTAGCCGCTGGTGGCACTGCTGCGCTACGTTGAGGCACATGGACCACAAACGGCTACTGGGGAAGCTTAGGATTACTGTTAATGTCGATGGTGTTAATGATGTAACCGATGTTATTGGTGTTAACAGGATCCATGTAGATGTGCAAAGATTGATTTTGAGGGCATACTAGGTTGCTCTTGTCTAAGACCAGTTTCCCTTGATTAATCATTCTTTGGATGTCATCTTTTAATGCCATGAAGTAATCTGTGTTGTGACCACACTGTTGATGGTAGTCACAGAACTGTTCCAATCTGAAATTCTTAGGAATTGGTGGCTTATTGGGCAAGGCCAAAGAGGGGTTCCTATGAAGTTCATAGTACCATTGATGTTTTTTAACTCCCTCCTCTAACATCTGCTTATGTTGGATATACCTTGCTGCTAGTAATTCCTTCAGAAGTTCTGAACGTTCAACGGGCAACGGGGTATATTTAGAGCAATCAGGTGGTGCGGATGCTTCAGATGTAGATGTGGAGGATTTAGGTGCATTGCCTTAGTTGGGCATAGGGTTAGGTGGTGGTGTATTCACCTTCTTGTTATTTTTGTTGTTGTTGTTGGGCTTAGCTTCGTTTTCCATAGTAGCTACTGTGGCTGTTGCAGCCTTGCCCTTGTCTTTCTTTGCAAACATGTTTTTGTATGCAACATAAGCTAGGTCTTTGCTTACCTTAGCTATGTCTTGTATGCTCTTAGTTTGGATGAAAGCCTGACTAAGAGTCTATGGACAGAGATAGCACAACTTAGACTTGATGAAGTCATTCACTACATCCTTAAATACCACCAGCAAATGGGCCTTCATGATGGGCTCGCAGATCTCATTGAGGGTAGCACTCCACCATTGGATGAACTTCTGGTCTGGCTCCAATGGATCTTGCTTCACACTCATCAGCTGATCTAGTGTAACATCCAGTCTCAAGTTGTACTTAAAACGTGTTATGAACTGGGTCAGGAGTTGCTCTAAAGTTGAAATAGAGGAATGTGGAAGTGTGTGGTACCAATCCAAGGCTTTCCACATTAGAGACATAGAAAAGACATGAATAATTGTATGCAGCCATTGTTGCAAAAGAAGAGACTCAGATCTGAAAGTGACAAGATGTGCATTGGGATCACCCTTCCCATTGTATTTCGTGAAATGGGGGAGTGGCATCCCAGGGGGTAAAGTCAGTGTGGGGACTACTGAGCTGATGGGATCATCCTAGTAAAATTTCATGATCTATACCATGTCATAACCAGTAGCTTTGAGGCATTTAATTTCCTTAGTAAGGCTCTGGATAAGCTAGAATGCTTGATCCAAACCTGGGGATGATGTAGATGGTTGGGGAGCTACCAAGGCAACTCCCATCTGTGGCATGGTAGGGGCAGCAACATGACCCATAGGCAGTGCAGTTGGGGTGGCCCCTATAGAAGGTGCTACTTGTGCTGTCCACCACCTGGTAGGTGCTGCTATAGGAGTAGTGGCCACCATCTATGTTACAAGGTAGGCCGCTTCCATGGCCAGTGGGACAAACCATGGTCCCACACTCGATTGTACCATTTGTGGGACTTGGTAGGTTTGATGGTGAGTGTAGTGAGACATTTGTGATGGTTGTGGAACAAGAGGAGAGGTAAATGAGGCCCACCATGTGGATGGGCCTGGGCTTGCCGCTGATGATGGGATAGGTGTAGACATAGGGACAGAGGCAGAAACTACATGCAATTGTGAGGTAGGTGCAGTGTGGACGTATGGCAAGGTAGCCGTAATGGATGCGTGATACGCTAAGGGAATAGGTTGGGGAATAGTTTGTAGTGGGATAGTGGCTGAGAGTGAGATAGGGGAGTAGGTGTGTTGATATGCTAAGGACATGCCATGGCTACCCATTGCTACTTTACTTACGGGTTGTAACGGTCCAGACATGATCACAAAGAGAGCGATGGTAGAGAGTGGGCTTGTCTAAAAAGATAGGCTGGGAGGAATGGTGATAGGGTTAGTTTGACCCCCATCTTCGGATAGGGAATCCAATTCCTCTTGCCTCGTCATGGTGAGACACCGTGTCTCATGGCTCCCTTGACCTAATGGTTGCTATCAACTGATCTATGAGCCATTGATGTGTTTGGATCAAAGGAATAGAAACGCGAGTGGGAACAAATTCCCTCCCATTACAGTAGGCAAACTCGAAGCTACACTTGTCTTTGAGTTCTTGAGCATCTATGGGCAGATTTTCCTACACCTTAGCATAGAGGAAGTTATATCATTCGTGTTGCTGGGTCAACCCTTCAGGTGCCCAGTTTTGGATCCTAAGGGATTGACATGGCCCTAGCACTAGGCTAGGCGGCTACTCAGCACATGTGATACCTTGAACTGACAGGGAAATTGCAATGTTATAGGTAGTAGCTACTGTGCTTGAGGAAATCATTGTTGTAAGGCTAAAAAGGGTTTGTAAATGAGGAGCATAAGGAGATCAGAAGGTGATCAAAGGCTTTCTATCTTGCAGGATTCTAGAGGAATCGTTGGAGCAACCGATCTGCACCACATGATGCATAAACAATCACAAGAGGGTGTCATGTTTCCGCTAGTGCATGAAGGGGTACAAAGTGCATGCAAGACTACTGTGACACATAGAAAAGGCACCAAAAGACCCTCCTTCTAGCATCAGAAAACTATAGCAACTAAGAATGTTGGTGGATGGAAACACCGAGAGGTTATTGGGTGAACAGTCTCAACCCCGGATCTGTGCAAAGGCCATGCTAGATTAAAAACAAAAATGGGGCACCCTGAATGGTCTAGTTGATCAAATAGGGACTAAGTTGGTGTCACTTAACCTTTCGTAAACATGGTTTTAAATGCGAAACATGTGAAATTTAACTGGTGATTAATAAATGCAATAATGAATAAAATAATACCACACAGTAATAATAATATAGAAATAACAGAGTAGCTGGGATGAGAAAATGCACCACCACAAGGTTGTGGATTCAATTCCCTTCCTTGCTTGAAAATTTACAACAAGTAGTATAGTGCTAGAGGGTCACAGGAAGTCCAGGAATGACTAGGATGCTAAAAATGCCTCAACTATGTTTTTGATTACAAGCTTAAGAGCCAATAGTACAAAGTGCCAAGAAGTAAAAGGCTAAAGCTAAGTGCCAATGCTAAAAAATGCCAACTGCTATGAATTGCTAAAATGCCAACTAATGTCAACAATGCTTAAACTTTTCCAACCCTCAAATTTTTTCCAAAAAATGCCCAAATTTGCCAACCCTGCTCAAATTTTTCAAGCAATATTTTTTGCTAACTCTGCTCGAATTTTTTTGCCAACCCTTTAAGTGTTGCTCGTCAGGGTATTTATAGGGCCAAAAGCATGTAAGAAATGCAGCCTGGGTGCCACATGTCCTAGACCTACAAGATGCTGATGTGTTTGTGCTGCATGGACATGCAAAGTTGATTGATGAGCTTGCCACGCTGCAATTACCCTATCAAAACTAGAGGTGTGGGAATCAAATATGCAAAAAATGTAGATGAGGAATGAGGCATACTGAAGTAGCATAGCTGCCTACTATGTTGTGCTACGCAATATAGCGTAGCATGTTGGTGTAGCCTAGCAGCTTGCTAAGCTATCCTATGCTATGTAGCATAGCATAGTGTAGCCACCAATTTGAAGAATAAATTGGCATTGAAGTCAACTACATCTGCTGGAAGCTTTGCCACATGTCAAGTAAATTTTTGCAGCACTTGGTTTGACTCACATCTTTACTACGCTACATAGCATAGCAGTTGGCTTCATTCATGATCTGTGTTGAAGTTGCAAATGATTGCTTGGAGCTTTGATCATGCTAATAGTTACAACTTTTACCTTCTACGAAGAAAGATCTATGAACTTGCTGAACTTACATCTGAGAGGCTCATTATTGCTCTTGAATCATCGATACACTGTGCTATGCTATGCAACGTAGCATAGTATAGCAGCCAGTGTTTCCTACTTTCTGTTGAATCCACCATTTTCTAATGAGAAGCTTTTCCAAGGACTTGAAGTTAAACAAGACAACTGATTTTGAAGGTCGAAGTACCTACCGAGTGTAATTGGAATCACTAGGTAAGCTGGCCCTTTCTGTCTTGCCTTTGCTATGTTGTGCTACATTGTGTAGTGTAGAAAAGCAGTGCACTTTGTTCAATAGTTTGGTTGCTTGAGCAACTATCTTCTGAGGCCTGCTACACTACATAGCGTAGCGTAGCATAGCAAACTTCATCACTAGAAAACTTTCCAAACTATTTTGCGCATCCTGACTACTCTCAACAACCCCAAGCATGGCTTCTAAGTAAATTGTCAGCTAAGTGAATTACCCAGGTGGGCAGGCTAGAGAGTCCATTAGGCCTATCAACATTGGAGGTAGAAAATTTTTTGAACTAGACAATCTAAACTCAGAGCATCCCTTTCCGGCCAAGTGGTCATGAGGCTACAATTTTGGAAATGTTTACCTCATTTCCAACACCCTGGTGAAGCAAGAGTGCTTTGAAATTTTAAGGTGTTTTAGGTAATGAGGGAGGTCATGGAAGAGGAGGCCCATTACAACTAGGCCAAGCATCTCTACATNTCATGGAAGAGGAGGCCCATTACAACTAGGCCAAGCATCTCTACAAGGGTCCGCAGGCCGAAATGGTCAAGCTTCATAAGAATCCTGAGTCTCGTTTCAATGTGCAACATGCCTTCTTCGTAGCTTGCTTGCGGCGATTCATTGAATTCTTGGTAGTCCATGAGAATGGAGTCTAGGTGATACAAGATAGTAACTAGATTTCCAAACCATGGATTTATCAAGTTTTCAATACCACCCGAGCCCAAGATCCCCTAGAGGCTATTGGGAAGTCATTTTCAATAACGACTAGGGATTGGGTGGCCCGCAACTTCTGTGGCTAGGACAGCATAGGAGAGGTGACCCCTACTACTATGGGTAGCATATCACAAGGGAAATGCCTCAGCGAGGAGATAGTGGCCACTAAGTTGTGGCGAAAAAGGTCTCATCTGGTTGAGAACCCTTCCTTTACAGATGAAAAATGGGAACAAAAACTATAGTTTAAGTTACATAGGATACAGCCTCTCATTGGTAAATGCTTTTCCTTCTTATCTGTTTCTTCCATTATTTGGCTAATTCTTGCTACACTATGCTATGCTAGGTAATATAGCACAACATAGCATTTGTATTAAGTTAATCTACTTTTGCCTAATGTGAACATGTTATGTTACTAGAGGAAGAGGAAGAAGGAGAAGAGGTGATGGCCCCCAAGACGGGGGCAGCTAATAAAGGTGTGGGGATCCTAACCATAGAGGAAAGGGTCCTGATCAAGAGAGAAGGAGCTTCTGCTGTAAAGCAAGGGGCTCCTATCGAAGAGGAAAATGCCCCTGCTGATGAGGAGGACATTTCTGCCAATGAGGAGGACTCCCGTATTGATGAGGAGAAGGCTAAGGCCATAAAGAGAAGGGCCCCAGCAAATAAAGAAGAGGCCCTTGTCAACCAGGTAGGAACTTCTACCGACAATCCCTTTTCTAAACATCGTTCAATGTCGAAGGATCAGATGGACGTAGAGGGTGCTACCATGGTGTTAAGCTGGCAAGAAGGAGGGGAACTACAACTAGATGCTGGTGATTTTGACCGCATATTCAACAGTATGTCAATGGGTGATCCCCCTGCTATCACCCCTAAGGGTTTGCTAGGTAAGAGCCTTTACACTGTCATTTTCATTACTCATCAACTTTATTGAAGTCCTCTTGGTTATACCTGATATGTTTTTTTACATATCAAACATTGCAGTTGACACTGCAGGCCCCTCTTTGATCTGTTTGTGACCATGGGTCAAGACCCCTAATAAACTTACATTCATGCAGGGGGTGGTCAATTATATGATCAACTGTCTCAAGCAGATCGACCTAGAAGTGGGTAAGAGAAGTAGCTATGCTAGACTCTTTAAGTTACTAAACTTTGCTATGCTACTGTGACCAATGCATTTTTATGTGCAGTCAACAGCTTCTCACCTCAAGTGGGACCTAAAACAAGTAGTCAAGGTCAACTTTGTGCCTACATTTCCTCCATAAGTGACTGAGGTACCTCATCGCATATATGATGAGGCTAGCAGATGCACGTTGTACTTAGCATGCTTCCTGTGCGAGTGCAGGCATGTGAACGAAAACCTGTGGAAGAAATTCCAAAAGCTGGAGAAGGAGAAGACCAATCTAACCGCTGAGGTGGGAGACCTCTGCTCCAAAAATGAGTTTCTATTGGCCCGTGATACCAACAATGGAAGTTGGTGCATGGCCATCATTGATTATGCAAGATATTAGATGGCCGTGTGATGCAACAACGAGGCCACACACAAAATAATTGAGAAATGAATGCAGATGGACTTGTTGGCTCAGAAGAACCAGGATTGAAAGGATTATAGCATGAGAGTTTACAAGTGGAGGTAGTCCTAGAAAAACCACAAGCATATGTATAAAATGGAACATGCCACCTATCGTAAATAATACCGAGATGCTTTAGTGAAGTTGTATACTCATGAAGCATTCATGGATGCCATTGGTGCTTCTAAGGCTTACAACAAGTTCATGCAATAAGTGACGGTCAGTGAATCCCCTAAGCGGGAAGCGAGCCTTTCCATAGGTGAAACCACCATTGCCTTCTTTTCTCTAGGACCACCGAGATGGACAACTATTGAAAAGGATAAGGTTTCCATAGACGCTGACTTAGGTGATAGGTACTAGGTGGATATTACAAAGGAGGAGGTCTGGTAATGCCTCGGGATTGATTTGGATCGCATTCCCCTTGAGATAGATGCGGGGACATCTTGGGTTAGTCACTTTCTTGTAATGCAACTGTTTATTTCATTCTAGCTTTTATTGCAACTCTAGTTGACTACTTCATTTTTCTATGATGCAAATTCTAGATGAAGTAGGGCCCTATGAGGGTGGGAACAATGATGCAGAGGAATGTGATGCAAGGGAAGATGATGTAGAAGAAGATGATGTATGACAGCAAAGGATCTTATTATGTATTTTTTTTTTGCAAGAATATTGCAAACATTATTGAAACTTTGAATGGAAAATGAATTATGAAAAGATTGGTTTTAGCTTACGTATTGTCTATGTGATTGGTTTTTATCATTTTTTGCTAGTTTTAAGCCTTAGTGGGCCATAACATAATGTGAACGAAGGGGTTTTTCCAGTTTTAGGCCTTAGCAGGTCATGTGTAGTTTTAGGCCATTTCAAGTTGTAGGACAGTGTAGTTTTAGGCCATTTTGGGCTGTGAGGGGATGTAGTTTTAGGCCATTTCGAGTCATCACTAGTTTTAGGCCATTTCGGGTGGCAACATAATGTGATCAGTAAATTTTTCTAGTTTTAGGCCGTAGCAGGCTATAACATAATGTGAACAATGAGTATGGGAATGATTTAAAAGAATTAATTAGTGCTCAACGTATAAGAATGGATGCAAAGCAAACAAGAGATAAATGTAGAATGAATGTTAACTGGGTAGGAAGCAGTGGAGTTGCTATGCTATACGCAACTACTTTTTGACCCATCGTGGATTTGGTGAGGCATAGGTTCATGTACATCATTGTCTTTCACTTGAGAAGGCAACTTGGCCCACACATTTTTTTTTAAACCAGTGTATTGGACCAGTTCTTTCATTAAACAATTAGTGTCAATGGAGACAGGTGCCTCATTCTTAGAGCTTACAACCTCTGAACACTGCTCCATATCTACATTGTTTATTTCTTGCATTGCCACCTCATCACCATGGATCACCACCTTCCTACCTACATAGGGTAGATGGATCTCATGTATGGGTGAAGAGATGGCCCTAAGCTGGGCTAACCATGACCTACCTAGGATCAGGTTAAACCCAGGCATCTCTTCCACTATGATAAATGTTGCATTTGTGGGGAAATGGTCCCCTGCCACAAATTCAATGTGAATAGTGCCTTTTACCATGACCTNATGGTCCCCTGCCACAAATTCAATGTGAATAGTGCCTTTTACCATGACCTATGCCCCATTGAATGACTTCAAGCATGACATTTTCATGGGTTTGATTTGATCTACCAAACCCAGTTTATCCACAATCAGAAATAGGATGTCATTCGTAGCAGCCCCGTCATCAATGTGTACCCTTCGGATCTTATGTTGACCGACTGGAATTGTGATGAATAGAGGTGTTGTAGTCACCTAACCCTTTTTAGGATCTTCCCTAATGGAATTGTCATAGAATGTCAATTGGGATGGCTACGTTTTTGTAGGTGTAGAAGGAAGCATAACTAAGTGAATTGCCTTCTTTTCTATTGGCATGTTCTCGTCAGCTAGTATTGACGTTAACATGCAAACTAGACCTCACGATGTGCAGTAGAAGTCATTATCAGGTCATACAAGCTCAACATTGTGTTCTTTTGTTTTAGAGCCTGCTTGACCTGAGTAAGAGCACTTAATAGGTCTCATTCACCTTCCTATTTCTTGCTATCCTTCTCCTCTTCCATTCGTCCTAAGAGACAAATTTCCCAAAGAGGAACAACTTCAGCCTTGGGATCAGACCCTTTCGAGTGAGGTGATGATGATTGTGTACATGTAGCAACATTAGCTTTTGGTAATGAGGACATAGATGCAGAGGACAAGGGAGTAGGCTTGGAAGGACCTGGGGTAGTACGTTCCATTGTAGCCTCACCTGACAAATGATCTTCTCATTTCTTGCGACAAGAAGGTTGTGGTGTCATCTTATGCGAATTAGGGATGGTTAAATGGTTTGTCCCCCTGATGATGAATGGTGCTCTCAGTGTTAATGTATGTGATGGTGTGGTTTTGTTTATAGAGGATGCAGGGGTGGATGTCCGAGGAGGGACGTTTAGGAAAAATGATTGTTGTGGCAATTTTTTAGCCATTGGTGGTATAGATGCACTACGCTAAGGCACACGAACCACAAATGGCTACTGAGGCAGTTTGGGATTACTATCAATGTCAATAGTGTTGATAATGTAGCCAGCGTTGTTGGCATTAAGTGGTTCTGTGTAAACATGCATAGATTGATTTTCAGGATGTACAGGGTTGCTTTCGTCTAGAACCAGCTTCCCTTGATCAGTCATTCATTGAATGTCTTCTTTTAATGCCAAATGGTAGTATGTGTCATGACCACACACTTGATGGTAGTCATGGAACAGCTCTAGCCTAAAATTCTTAGGAACTGGGGGCTCATTGGGCAAAGCCAAGGAGGGTTTCCTAAGGATTTCATAGTGCCATTGATGCCTTTTTGTAGCCTTCTCTGACATCCATTTGTGTTGAATATACCTCGCTCCCAGTAATTGCTTCAGAAGTTTTGAAGGCTTGATAGGTAATGTGATGTATTGAGTGATTATTATGCTCGAAATTAGGTTTGGGTGGAGTGGATGCTTTGGGTGTCAAGGTGGAGGATTGAGTGGCATTGCTTAGCGAGGGTGTGGGCTTACTCGGCATGGTGGCCACCTTCTTGTGGTTTTTGTTGTTGGGTTTGGCTTCGTTTGCCACAGTGGCCACTATGGTTGTTGCACCCTTGCCCTTATCTTTATCCTTCTTTGTAAATGTGTTTTTGAATGCAACATAGGCTAGAACTTTACTTGCTTTGGCCACGTCTTATGTGCTCTTGGTCTAGGCAAAAGCCTGACTAAGAGTTCATGGAGCGAGATAGTATAGTTTGGACTTAATGAAGTCGTTCACTACACCCTTAAAGATGGATAGCAGATGAGCCTCTGTGATAGGCTCATGGATATCATTAAGGGTAGCACTCCACCGCTATATGAATTTATAGACTGGTTCTAGAGGGTCTTGTTTCACACTCATTAACTGATCTGATGTAACCTATGATCTCAAGTTATACTTGAATCAAGTTATGAATTGGGTCAACAACTCCTCTAGGGTTGAGATAGAGGAGCATGGGAGCACGTGGTACTAGTCCAAGGATTTTCCTATCAGAGACATAACAAAGATGCAGATGATTATGTGCAGCCATTGTTGCAAAATAAGGGACTTAGACCTGAATGTAACAAGATGCACGTTGGGATCACCCTCCGTGTTGTATTTTGTGAAGTGGGGGAGTGGCATCCCAGGAGTAATGTTACCATGGGGATTGCCAGGCTGATGGGTTCATCATGGTAGAAATCCATGACTTGTACCATGTTAGAACTAGCAGTTTTGAGGCATCAAACCTCTTCAGTAAGGGTCTGGATAAGTTGGAATGCTTGATCTAGACCCGGGGGCAACGTAGACAATTAGGGAGCTACAAGGGCAATTCCCATTGATGGTGTGGTAGGGACAATGACCTGGCTCATAGGCGACACTATTGGGGTGGCCCCTATGAAGGGTGTTACTTGTGTTGTACACCACCTAGTGGGTGGTGCAATTGGAGTAGTGGTCACTGGTGGTGCTATGAGATTTGTGGTTCATGTGATTGGTGGGGTAGACCAAGGTCCCACACTTGTCTATACTGCTTGCGGGATCTAGTATGTTTGGTGGTAAGTGTAGTGGGACATTTTTGAAGGTTGCAAAATACGGGGCAAGTGAATGGGGTCCACCACATGGTTGGGGGTGGACCCACCGCTGATGGTGAAATAGGTGTAGATGCCGAAATGGATGCAGAAGCTATGTACAACTATGACATAGGCACGGTATGGACGTAGGGCAAGGTAGCCATGATAGGTGCATGGTACGATGCAGGCATGGATTGGGGAATAGATTGCGGGATGGTAGTACTTATGAATGAGATGGGGGAATAAGCGTGTTGATATGCTGAGGGCATGGGATGGCTACTCATTGTTGATGAAGGTGCAGTTTGTGATGCTGGGGATGTAATCATGAAGGGAGCAATCATGAATATCAGGTTCAACCAAAAAGATAGGGTGGGAGGGATGGTGGTAGGGTTAGTTTGAACCCCATCCTCGAACTGGGAATCCAGCTCCTCTTTCCTACCTTGAAATGCATCGTCGTAGTAAGACACCATGTCTTGTTTCTCCCTAGGCCTACTTGTCCGTATCAGTTGATATAAGATCCACTGATACATTTGTGTAAGAGGAATGGAAACACCAAGAGTGGAAATAAATTCCCTTTCATTGTGGTAAATGAACTTGAAGTTACATTTTTCTTCAAGTTCTTGGGCATCTAACGGTAGATTTTCCTGGACCTTAGCATAGAGAAAATTGTAAATCTCAACATACTCTACCAAGCTCTCGAGTGATTGGTTTTGCATCTTGAGAGATCGGTGTGATCCTAGCACTAGGCTAGGTGGTTGCTCGACATCTATGGTGCCTTGAACCAAAAAGGGAAACTCAAGGTTAGAGGTAGCAACAACAATGGTTGAAGAAATCATTTTCGTGAGGCTGAAAATGGTTTGTAAATGAGGGAAACAAAGAGATCAAGTGGCAATCAGAGGCTTTCTGTCTTGTAGGGTTCCAAAGGAACCGTCGTTGCGACTAGTCTGTACCACACTGTGCATAAAAAACTACAAGAGTGTCACATTTACGCTAATAGGTAATGGGGTACAGAGAGCATGTAGGACTACCCATAAAGCACTAAAAGGCCCTCCTTCTAGCACCAGAAACTATAGCAACCGAAAATGTCGATGGCTAAAAACACCAAGAGGTTGCTGAGTGAATAGTTTAACCCCAGATTTGTGTGAGGGCCATGCTAGATAAAATAGAAATGGGGCACCCTGAACGTTCTAGTCGATTAGACAGGGACTTAACCAGTGTAACTTAACCTTTTGTAAATGTTGTTTTAAATGTTAAATACATAAGGTATAACCAATGATTAATGAATGTAGGAATGCAGAAAATAATGCTAAATAGAGATAACATTGAAGAAATAATAGAATAAGCAGGGGTAAGGAAATGCACTACTGCAAAATTTTGGATTCAATTTTGTTTCTTGTTTGATGTGTACAACAAGTTATACAATGCTGGAGGCTCACAAAGAGTTCAAGAATGACCGAAACGCTCAAAATGTGCCAACTATGCTTTTGAGTGTGAACTTAAAAGACAATGCTGAAGAGCCAATGCACGAAATGCCAATGTAAAAAAAAAGCCAACTCAAATTTCCAATGCAAAATTTCCCAGCTTGCCAAAAATGCCTTCATTTTTCAACCCTTTAAGCGTTGCTCGTTCGGGTATTTATAGAGCCAAGAGTAGGAAACAAAAGCGGTTTAGGTGCCATGTGTCCTAGACCCATGAGATGCTGATGTGTCCATACTGCATAGGTGTGCAAAACCGGTTGTGAATGTGCTACACTGGAACCATGTTGTCAAAATTGCATGTGCTGGAATTACGTGTGCCAAAAGTGCAAGCAAGAAATGAAGCACATTGAAGTAGCATAGCTACTTGCTATGCCGTGTTATGCTATGTAGTGTAGCACGTTAGTGTAGCGTAGCTGCTCACTATGTTGTGCTATGCTATGTAGCATAGCACAGTGTAGCCACTAGTTTGAAAAAGAAACTTGCGTTGAAGTTACTAGATTTTGCTGAAAGGCTTAGTGCATGCAAGGTTAACTTTTTAAGCATCATATTGATCTGCATTCTTGCTACCCTATGCTACGCTATGTAGCATAGAAGCTAATGTAACTTGTATTTCTATTGGAATAGTGGATCTTTACGAGAAAACTTTACCTGTGGTTCAAATGCTAACTAAGACATGGTAACCTTGCAAGCCACAATGCCTTAGATGCAATCCTTTTGTCGAAGCGGCCTGCCAGAGGAGTCTTTGTGCTTTTCAACCTTGCTACATTGTGTTATGCTATGTAGCATAGCATAGCATAGCACTCTTTGTTAGTTGCATTCTAACTTTACCTTGCATGAACATCTTGCTAAAACTTGTATTCGGACACTTGTTTGATTTTCCAAAGGCCTACTATGCTACGCAGTGTAGCAAAATTCTCAACTAGAAAACTTGTCGAACTGTTTTGTCCATCTTGAGCACCGTTGAAAACTCCTAGCATGGTTTCTGAGTAGACTATCAGCTAGGTGAATCACCTAGGTGGGTAGGCCGAAGAGTCCATCGGGCCTGTCAGCTCTGGTTGTAGAAAACTTGCTGAACTAAATAGTCTATCTTTAGTGTCTACACTTTTTGGCCAAATTTTCATGACACTGCACTTGTGGAAGTCCTTGCCTAAACTCCAAGACCCTAGTGAAGCAAGAGTGCCTTGAAATTTTATGGTGTTTCATATAGCACCTTCACATCTAGCATTTCACATGCATTTCATGTTTTTTGGTTTTCTTATCTCTTCTATGTTGTGTTTGTAGGACAAAGCCCTAGAGGTGGTCATGCAAAGGTGCTTATCATCATAGTAGCAAGTAACCACATCACTCTAATGTGCATGATTGAGCTAGCAAAGCCACTCAAGAGTGTACATCCTCCTCATCTCATTTTAGCCTATGCACATTCACTCCCAGATTCCCATACCCTCTTGCATTTACTACATTCCCCCGCATGTAAACCCTCTAATGCATACACATTGTAAACACACATGACATACTCTCTTCACATCACACTACCAAACCCATGGTAGACATAATGTAACTCATTCCATGGGGAGCCTTTGTTGGCTTGCCAAAGCCCTAGTATATGTAACACACCTCATCCCTGGGAGGAAACACTTATCCTATAAATGCAACATGGTTAAATCAAAAGTAAAGCCCATCTACTTGATGGCCACAAAGCCCATCCACTCGATGGCCAACACCCTGCAGCTAGCATTTAGTAGTAAGTTGAACCCAATGGAGGTTCACCTCATGGAAAAAAACATAAAAACAAAAAAAAGATAAAAAAAGAAGGAACAAGAAAAAGCACATCTTTAGGCAAATTGACAACATTGTAGCTTCACAACAAGCCCAACCTTGAGTCCACATCTTGACTCTCTCATAAGCACTCTGACAAAAGGTCTATGTTTTAGGGGTAAGCCATCCTAATGTCTTAGTCACCATCAGCTACGCTAACTCTACACCTTGCATCATGACATCTTCTTTACATTTCATCTCCCTCTATCATCCCTAACACATTACCTACACCTTTTTCCCTCAACATACCCCTATCTATAGCACTCTTGAACATGGTGGAACAACACTTGATCTAATACCAACGAGCAATGTTCATGCCACATTTACTATGTTTTTTTGTGATTCTTTATCCACATCTCTTAGGCCACTCCTCTAGATGTCAACAAATAGGGTCCAATGAAACACTAAAAAAATTTGGACAACTACTTCTTGACTACAAATTTGAATAAGTGTCAAAATGGTGGCACTTTGCCCAAATTTTTCTAAGTGTTAAGCATATCAACTCCAACTTCTAGATTTGCAAAATTTTTCTGACTATCATAATGATGACACTTTCTGCAAATTTTTCTAAGCATTGGGATTACACTCTCCATTGTAGTAGAGTGTAGTTAGCTTCAATAGCCAATCTTTTGCAATTTTGGATAAGTATCTGAAAGAGGTCATAGCTGCAAATTTTTCTAAGTCTTGGACTATGCTCTAGAGCATAGTTAGTGTAGTGTACACTGCTAGTCCAAATCTACAAAATTTCTCTAAGTGTTATGCTATGCTCAACATTGTAGTTGCTACGCTCAAAACTATAGCTATAGTGCTTTACACTATAGCTACTACACTCTAGAGCGTAGCCAGCATAGTCAACACACAAATAGCTAGTTTTGCAGAATTTTTCTAAGTGTTGTGCTATGCTCCCATTCTCTCTTCTATGTTATAAAGTGTAGCTAGTGTAGCATGCACTTTAATGGCCAGTTTACCTAAGTGTCAAGCCAAGAGCTATTAAGCTAGCTTGGGATGGAAGAAATAGATTGGCAAATTTTCTAACTCCCGGTGCTATGCTCTAGAGCGTAGCTAGCATAGCCTACATGGGGACATCAACTTCAATGAATTTCTCTAAGAATTAGTGCTACACTATTCCCAACTACCCCAGAGCATAGCCCCACCTACCACACCATCATGTGGTACTTAATCTATATTTTGGGCTAACCCTAGCCCTATAAATAGCCCTAGACCCCAAACATTTTAGTGGTTGGTAGTTGGCACTTTCATTTGTCATTTTGGCATCTTGGCACTTAGCTCCATGGAAAACAAGACCTAGAGCACACTACACTGATAGAGAGGCATAGTTACACCACATGGTACATCACAAACCCATTACAGCTCTGCATCACATAGTACACCATAGTCCCATTATAGCCCTGCACCGCATGGTACACTGTAGCCCCATTTCAACTCTGTATAACACTACACAGTACACTATGGTGGCCAACCCAATAGGCATCGTTCATCATGGTGAGCACCAAACTTCATAGGTAGAGACCACCAAGACTGTGACTACACTCCCACTACACCTATTATATACTATGTACCTTCTGAGACCCTTTTGAAGCTAAATACACTCCCATCTAGGGTAGTGTTCCATTTCTCTCTTTCATTTCTAGCATTTTCTTTCATTTTTCCTACATTTTTTTACATTTTTTTCACACATCATCACATTGTACTACACTTGGGTGGTAGTATCCATGGTTTGACACCCTCATTTCTGTCGAAACCCTTGGCTATGCTCACTCCCATTTTGTGGCTCCACTCTACAGTTAGCACCACAAAACATCACTTTGACATTTAGCACCATTTCATGTTTTTTGAGTTTGCATTTTCAGCTAAGCATGCCACCCCTAGTTACACCCATCACCGCAATTGCAATCAGCAAAGTCCATGTTCGATCGATAAGACCATTTAAGGCACCCCCACCTTCACCTCCACTAAGGCCCTCATGCAGATGTAGGATTAGGCTTACATCTGTGAACCCCTCAATGTTCCAGCCACTTATTTTTTCAGTCTCTACAGTCTAAGGTTGATGTTTTGTAACATAATCATGGGGAAGAGACATAATTAAGTACATTTTATTTGATGCTTTCCTATTTCATTCATTATACCCATGTACATGTTTAGCATTTGACTATGATATTTTTCATCATGTTTCCTTTGTGAATTGATGAGGCATTAAGTGGCAATTTGTAAGTCAATTGTAAGCCCTAGATTTGAAAAGCATTTTATATGCCCTATGTTTATAGTCTAGCATATTCAATTAAGGTTCTTAGTCTCCTGAGATGCATCCTTTCCTTCTATGTCACACTCTAAGATTATGTGCATGACTCCATGCCCTTTAGAACAATTCCAGCTTCATTTGGATGTCCTATGATCCCTCTGGCATGCTTCCTCAATTTTTTACTTTTATCTGGGATTGAAGGCACAAAATGTAATTTTGATGGGATGCACAGACTATCTTGCATCACATCCTCCTCTAGTCCTAGTTTATCTTTATTAATATTCAATGTGGTCAAGATCAGCTTGAGCTATATTAACACACGTTCATACCTAGGCAGTAAAGCATCTCTTATATTTATATGCAAAAATTATAAATACCCAAGATGATCTCTAACACATAACTTAGTCATAATTTGAATTTCATTTTGGCTTTTGGTGTTTATTTTATGTAAAAAGCTCTTCCTTCCTTATCTAATTTGATTCATTTTCTTGTATTATGTGTATTTTGAGTCATCACTTTCACAAGTGTGCCTAGACTCTATTAGAGTCCTCCTTGCTTATGTAACCAAGAAGCATTTATTTGATGTGAAGTCTAGTGTTTGCATGATGAATAAGGTTCATGGTTTTCCCTCGTTTCATCATTGATTCCTTAAACATAAATATAATAAAAATATTTATTTAATTTCTATTTGATTGAGTTGCAATAATTCATTCTTGTCCAAGGAGGTCATAACTATATAGCATAATGTTGGGCCATTGAGGTTGTGATTAAGAGCCATATTTATTACATTTCATGTATGGTGTTGCACATGTCCACAAGATGGATTACAACATGAGCATTGAATCTATCCCTAAGATGGATTATGATATGTGCATGTGTTTATATTTATTTTATTCTTATATTCATAAAATCCATACAAATTATAAAGTATAAAATTATAAATATTCTATCATCTTCCTCATCTTGGAAACATTGATTTTCATTTGTATCATATGTATTATAATCTCTTTTATATTTATTAAACAAAAATCTATATGAGTGCTCTTGGAAATCCACTCAACATTTTCTTCAAAGCTTAGGACCATATTGCACTACATTCCATATAATATAATCCCATTGTTCCAAAGTTGATAGTCAAACACCACCAAAATTTGCATGTTGTAATAATTTTTCATCATGTAGGCTTCACCCTATGAAACTTGTGGTGAAACTTCATTGTAAATGTGAAGATTATAACTCATGAGGAGTAATCTCATATCTTTCATACTTTTGGGGTTGAAAATGCCTCATAAGTGGTCAAAGCCTCATTCCCCAAGTGAAAAGAGTCACCTACTATCTATATTTGAGCTTTGGAAGGTTAAAAATGTCTCTTGGGATGCCAAAAATGGCAATTTAAAGCATTTTATGGGGGATATAGACTTTTTTACATTGAAAATACTAGAAAGGGGTTAAATCCAACCTACCCTTAGCATGGAGGAATTTGGATCACCTACGCCTAGCATAGAAGCATCAAAACTAATACAAAGGGGTGTAGGGGGGTGGATCTCACCTATACCTATCATAGAAGGGGGGTGATACTCAGCATAGAAGGATTTAACCATGAACCCCAGTGGTGATCTTTCATCCTCCCCAATGTTGACATATCCTCCCCAATGTAGAAGAAATGTGACCAAGATTTTGATGTCATATCAAATCCAGTAAGAAGCTTGCAATGCCAATGTGGAAGAAGCAAAGCTAGCATTGAAGTTGCACCACTGTTACTATTTTTGGTAAACAAAATGATCATGAGGTTATGACACTTTACATATATTGTAAACCCCCTAGATTTTGGACACTTATTCCCCTAGACATGGCATAAATTTGTAGCTAATTTATAGTCCAATATGTTAGTTTTTTGCAACAAATTTACAACCCAAATCATGCCCAAAGACCTATAAAAGCCAAATCCCTACACCATTTCAAGGTTCCACACTTTAGCATTTTTGAGCATTTGGCATCCTAGGCAAACAAGAGCTCTTTCTACCTAGAAAAAATGCAACTTCTTTGGGCCTAACAACATAGAATCATTATAACCTTGTTACCCCTATTACACCCCCCCCCCCCCCNCTCCTTGGGATTTGTAAGCCTTGGGTGTCAACATTGCCCCCCTAGGATTTCCAAATCCCAATGTGGAGAATTTTGGCAACTCCAATCCTTCAAGATTCTCAACCCTAGAAATGACCAACATTATAGATCTTGAGTGGTAACAAAGAAGCTTCAAAAACATTGGGAGTAGTTGAGTATTTAAATCATGAAGCAAATTCTATTAGCTTCAACGAACCTAGAGCCCCCACCCAAGTGAACCCTCCTTGCCCTCCTCTTGGGCACAAATTTTGTACACATCTCTAAACTCATTCTTTAATTAATTAATAAAGTTTATAATTTCATCTTGTGTACAATTTTAGATTAATTTTTGTATTTTTAGTGCATTATTTTATGGAAATTCATCTCTTTACTTCTTTACCCTTGTTTTCCATCCCCATAAGTCCTTGGGTGATCTACCAAACTATTAAGGGCATCCAAAATTTCATTTTTCTTGGAGGCTCTATAAATTTAGGGTTGAGACTATTTACAACTAAAAATCCTTGGCTTTCCAACAGTTGAGATTTTTTGTTGCAATAGTTTCTTAGCACTAGAAGGAGGGCCTCCACTTGATCTCTTCACTAAAATATATTCTTCCCATAGCTAGTGTTGGCCTACAAGTTGCAATTCTAGTTTTTCTAACAAAAACCTTCAATTTTCAACTAATATCCATGCTATAATGCAACCCCCTCTACCCCACAAACCCAACATGGATGTTACAAGTGTTTGGGTGTTGAAGTTTTCATAGCAGTTGCTATGAAACCCCAAGGCCAATGTTGGGTTTTAGGTCCATTTCCACCCCCATCCTATTGCCACATTGTTTCAAGGAAGCTAACATTGGTAGTTCAAATAACCAAACCCCCATTCCCTTCTTCCTTGTGGTGGAATTTTGAAACTTGTCAAAAAAATTTCTAAAAAGTCCTAGTTTCCATTTGGATTGTCAAACTTTCCCCCTTCATCAATGTTGGAATAGGAAGGTGTGAGATCCCCCCATCTCACCCTCCTCCTTTCCTCCTATTATACCTAGTTTAGAGGCAACTAGGAAGCTAGCATGGGTGAAGTTTGTTACAACCTTTTCACCTTTCTATTTTTGGTAAATGGATGTGCACGCACCCCCCCCCCCCCCCCAACAACCCTAGGCCTTTTCCCCTCACTTACTATTTGTACTAAGTACTTTATTTTCATTCATTTTTGCTTCTTTTGATAATTTTTGAATTCCACTTAATAGAATTTACTCCTATTATTACCTTTTATAGCCTATCTCAAGTGATTTTTAGCATAATTGTCATGTCTTTATCACAACTGACCAAGTTTCCTTACAACTATACTGACAATGGGTCTGATCAACAATACATGAGGGTCTATGACCCCAAGGGCCTGACTGTGACTGAATGTAGATAATCCCTATGCCTTAAGGGAAAAAATCTTAGGTAACTGGTAATAAATGAAGAGCACTATACTTTCATTTGTGTCAAGATCCAAGGTGACATGCTAATTCCAAGAGTGGAAGCAGAAGCTAAGAGGGAATTTGAGCTCATTGTAATGATCAAAAATGTTGATGGCTAGAACACCAAGGTCCACAGGCACATAGCCTAACTTTGAATACACATGAGGACTTGGTAAAGGTAGAGATGTGGTACCCTAGATGGTCTGGCCGATCAAATAGGGACTTACCAGATACAATAGGGGTGCAGCTTGGCTAGCCATAGTGGTGATGCGAAATGATGTTAAGTGTGCAAGCGGTGTTTGCAATGTTAACGGTGTTTATGATGTTGAGCGTACTCACAGGTGCTCAAGAGGGGATGAGTGTAGTCAAAAGTTTCAATGAAGTTGGTAGTGCTAACACATGTAGACCACTACTCGAGCATAGTTTTAGGCACAACTATGTGGTAAAATAGTGAAAAATGTAAAGAAATATAGAGAGAGAGAGAGATAGAAGTGACACACCACCCCAAATGGATTAGAAGGTACATAGTGTATAATAGGTGTAGTGGACAACATACTCACAGTCTCTGAGGTATCTAGCCATCAAGACTGGAATTCCACCAAGGTGCTTGTGTCTATTAGTTTGGCTATCACAATGTACCATTGGTTGTAGTGCTCTACTGGGCTATGGGAGTCTATAGTGGTTTGCGACTCCACCTATCCTTGGTTCATCAAAATGCCTTTGGTTTTCTCCAAGGAACTCCTTAGATTTTACCAACCTTTTGATTTGCCAACCCTAAAAAATTTGAAGGCATAGGTATTTATAGGTTTAGGATTAGCAGAAAATGCAAGATGACTATGACGTGGTGAAGGGGACGGTTGGGTCTATGCTCTCCCCCAACTACACTCTCCACTAGGCTAGTGGTGTTGTGCTTTTCTGTGCTCTACCAAACTTTGCAAGACTGTGAAATTATGACTATGCTGCCAACTACATGTATGTGCTGAGAAGACCATATGATACCTAAAAAATGCAAGCCAGAGACTTTGCTCTCCACACCTTCACATGGGGTTAAGTGCAATTACAATTTTGGGGTAAAAGGGGATATGAAAAAGAAATATTTTTTCAACTATGCTTGCCAAAGTTGAGTTGAGTACATTCTAGAGCTAATTTAAGCATCATTGGTGCATTATGAAGGCTATTGGAGACTATTTTGGCTAACTATGCTCTCTATGAGATGTTTATTATGCTTTGGATTAGGGGAGAGTATAGTCTTAATGCTAGTGAAATCTATGAGAAAATGGATTTTTTGTAGACCATGCTCTCCATGAGAGGGTTATTATGCTCCCAATTGGAGGTGAGCATAGTCCTATGACTTACCAAAACTTGTGAAAACTTGCTTCCTATTGACTACACTCTCCATGAGAGGTTGACTACACTCTCAACTAAGGTTGAGTGTAGTCTCAACACATAGAAACAATTTGCAAAAACTAACCTTCATGTTGACTATGCTCTCCATGAGAGGCTAACTATGTTCTCAACTAGGGGAGAGCATAGTCTCAGCACTTAAAGGAAATTTGCAAAATTGGCCCTCGTGTTGACTACACTCTCAACTAGGATTGAGTGTAGTCTCAACACTTAGCAAAAATTATAGTTTAGATGCCATAGTCTAGATTTGGTGTTGTTTCATTAACCCTTCTTTGTTGACGTTTGGAGGAGTGGCCCAAGAGACATTGATAAAGAATAGGAAAACACCATAGTAGACTTGGCACCAACATCACTCTTCGATACCTTATCAAATGTTGCTACACCATGCTCAAGAGTGTTGTGGATAGTGGTATGCTAGATAGTAGGTGAGAATTGGGAGTAAAAGGCATAGGTGATGTGCTAGGGATAAAAGGGGAGATGAGGTGCAAGTGAGTTGTTATGATGTGAGGACATCATAGGTGATGGTAACTATGGCACTAGAGTGGCTTGCCCTTGAAAACATTGTCCTCTCATTAGAGTGCTTGTGAGAGAGTTAAGGTGTAGATTCAAGGCTAGGCTAGCTACAAGACTACTTTGCTACTAGATGGCTTAGTAACATGATTTTTCCTCACTCACTTTTTTCGGGTAGGGTGAACCTTCTTTGGGCTCTACATGTTACTAAATGATTGTTTCAAGGTGCTTCCAATCTAATGGATTACATGTCATTATATGGAATTTTATTTGTTATTTTTGAAACCATGTCATGTCTCTACAATAGTTGTTTCCTTCCCCAAATGATTTATGTTACATCCACTTAGGCTTTAACTAGCTAACCAAGGCTTCACACAGAATATAGGGATATAGGAGTAGATCTGAGTAGGCTCTAATAAGATAATGGGGATATGCACTCTTGAGAGGTTTAGTTAGTCAAATCATGCACATCAGAGCAATGTGCCAACTTGTTGCTATGATGAGATGCACCTTTGTATGACCACCTAGGGCTTTGTCCTACAAACACAACTCTAATAAGACAAGACAACCATACAAGACATAAATCCAAATAGACTACAAATGAAAAAATGTATAAGGTCACATTAGCAACATAGGTTGAATAGATTGCAAGTGTTTTATTCTAGAACTATAGTATGCTTGCTTGCTTGCTATAGGAGGAGAGTTATGGTATTCTTGCTTGCTTGCTTGCTTGCAAAATGATGGAAAAGGTTATCAATGCAAACCAAGTTTAAGATCTTAGTAGACCATGGCTTTACTAGTTTAAGGTCCTAGCAAACCATTGGGCCTAGTTTTAGATCTTGGTACACCATGTCATTCTAGTTTATAGTCCTAGCAGACTACTCTATGCTAGTTTAGCATCTTAGTGGACGTGTTGTGCCACTTTAGAGTCATGGTAGACTACTAGTTTAAAGTCATGATGACTACTAGTTTATAGTTTTAATAGATGCGTTGTGCTAGTTTAACATCATGATCCAAGGATGAGCTATGCTAGTTTAATGTCTTAGAAGATGAGTTATGTTGGTTTAACATTATAGTGGACAAGCTATGCTAGTTTAGTATCATAGGAGATGATTATGCTAGTTTAGCATCATAGTGGATGTGTTGTGCCAATTTAACATCATAGTAAACAATGTGTACCAGTTTAGCATTGTAGCATACCACTGTTCTAGTTTAACGTTGTAGTGAACAAATGCTTACATTGCTTCATTGATGTGTGGTGCTGCATGCTAGATGTAGTATGGCTTCAAATGTGAATGGTTTATTGGATTGGAAAACTCATTTCTTTCTTGATCAATGAGCTTGAATGCTCCAGTGTCATAGGCCTTAGTGACTAGGAAAGGCCCTTCCCACTTGGCTAACAATATTTTCATAAGTTCTTGAATAGCCTTGAGGACTAGGTCACCTTTCTTAATCAGGAACTAATGTTGATTGTGACAATGCTTTTTCCATTGTTTTTCATGGTACCACTCAATGTGATTAAGTGTATGCATGTGCTCTTCCTCTATTGAGTCAAGGTCTATGGTTCTCAATTCATTATTCTAACCTTTGTCAATGAAGTCCAAGAGGATTATTTGAAGTAATGAAACCTGCAAGTCAAGTGAAAAAACTACTTTAGATCCATAGATAAGGCTATAATGTGTCATACCTATTGGTGTTTGATGAATCATGTGGTAGGCCCAATGTGCATAGACTAGTTGCTCATGCCATCATCATTTGCTATTGCATAGCATCTTCTTAAGGAGGTTGATGATAATCTTATTGGTGGCCTCTACTTGGCCATTTACCTAAGGGTATTATGGCAATGAAAAGAGGTGCTTGATGTTGAAGTTCTCATAAAATGGTTTGATTTCAGTGCTACCAAACTACAATTCATTGTCCATCACTATGGTCATGGGCAAGCCAAAACAAGTCACTATGTTGTATAACATGAACTTGCAAACCTACTGTGATGTTATCTTCCAAAGGGGAATATCTTTGACCCACTTGGTGAAATATCCTATTGTAGTTATTATGAAGCTATGTCCTATAGAGGACTTAGGTGTTATGGGTCTGATGATGTCTAGGCCTTAATGTTGGAAAAACCATGTGATTTGCATTACATGCAATTTAGTTGGTGGAAAATGCATTAAGTTGCTATGCCATTGATAAGGATTGCATATTTTGACATTCTAAATGCAACTTCTTTTCATGTAATGCCAATAGTATCCTAGTTATCTAATTTTTATTTCCATTGCCATAGGCACTATGTGACCTTTGCAAAGTCCTTTGTGTACTTGCTCAATGATTTTTTTTGCTTCATTTTTGCTTACACAAGTTAGCAATATGCCATTGTAGGTTTTTTGACATAGTGTGTTATCACCTACGATGACATACTACCATGAACGTTTGCATACTGCATCTTTTTCAGTAGTAGTTAAGTATTGTAAGGGCTCACCTTGTAGGCGGTATGCCTTGATGTCATCATACCACTCTTTTACATGGGTGGTGGGAACTGTAGCTACGGATGCATCGTTGATGGTCTATATGATAGGTGCAATGCAATCCACCACTAAGGTGGGCAATGCGTTGAACATTCTAGGTGCTATGCTAAGGGCTAATGTCTCAAGTGCATCTACAATGGCATTTTCACTCTAGGAATCATGTTGGACATCAACAACTACAAAGTGTTGTAGCAAGTGTTTTTCTAGGTCATAGTAAGGCTGTAAATGTCGTGCTTTGTAGGTGTACACCTTTGCTACCTAATTGACCACTAGTTGTGAATCACCTTGGATTACTATGAATTGGATTCTTGTGGTCATGTGCTGCATGGATGCCTCAAAGAAGACCTTTGTACTTTTCCACATTCTTGGTGTAAGGAAAGGTGAAATGATATGTAAAGGGTCAAATCTCCCTAGAGGAAAATGTGATAATAGTAGTGGTACTAATCCATTTAGAGGTTGAAGCTTTGTCAAAATGCAAGAGTGCCTCATAGCTATTGAGCGCTTAGCTAATACTACTAACATGCTCGTTTGAGAACATAGGGTCTATGGTAGCTTGATCATCTATTAGTGAAGTTGTGAATTGTGCAACTATTGCTTGACATCTCATAGAGGCTTGCATGGCATAATGTAGGTCAAACTCCATTGTTATTACTTTCCAACATGCAATGTGATTACTTTCATGGATATTCATTGTTATAGCTCAGAGTACATTATTCTTGCAAATGATGTTAGCCTAGTTGTGGAAGAGGTAATTCCTTCACTTCTTTAGTGAGAAGACTAGGGCAAGGCAATACTTCTCCATGTCATTGTATCTCATTTTTTGGGATACTAATGTATGACTTAGGTAGTATACCAGGACCTTTACACTATCATCTTGCTTTTGGTAGAGTAGAGAAGAGATGAACATGTTAGTAATGGCAAGGTAAATGTAAAAAGGCTTATCTCCTTGCAAAGGATGAACCCTAGGTAGTTGTGCTAGCTCTTACTTAATGTTTTCGAATGCTTTCTTTAGCAAATGTTGCATTGGTTGTAGCTTGTTGATTAACCAATTAAAAAACCTATGCATGAATTGTATTCTACCTTGTAACCCTCGTAGATCCTTAAAGATAGTTGGTGGCACTAAGCTAGTTATGGCCTTAACCTTGTTAAGATCTACATGTATACCTGTTTCAAATACTACAAAGTTGAGCATCCTACCTATTTTGATGTCAAAAACATGCTTCTTGGGATTTATCCTAAGCTCATGTTTTAGGTAACATTTAAGCACTAAGTCTAAGTCATTTGCATGGTTGTGGAGTACTTTGGAATTAACTGCAATATCATCTACATAGTCATTGAGCAAACTCAGCATGTAATCACTAAAGATGTATGTCATTACTTGTTGGTATGTTGCTCCTACATTCTTTAGTCCAAAAAGCATCATTGTGTAGCAAACATACCCCAAGGGGATCATTAAGGTTTTACTAAGCTAGTGCTTAGGGTTGATCCTAATTTGGTTATAACCTAAGAACTCATCCATGAAGGACAATAAGACATGTCCAGCTGTGGTATCGATCAATTGATCAATAATGGGTAATGGGAAGTTGTCTTTGATGGTTGCCTTGTTTAGGTTTCAAAAGACTATGCAAATGCATATACTTCCATTTTTCTTAGGCAAAACTATGATGTTGGAGACCTAGTCTACATAGTTGATAGCCCTGATGAAACCAGCTTTGTAACACTTGGTGATCTCATCACAGACTACCAACACCACCTCAGGTCAAACCTTGCACACTTTTTGTTTAACTAGCTTGATGTAGGGATCGAGGATAATCTTTTGTTGGACTAGTTAGGGATCTAGGCCTTGCATGTCCTTGTATGACCATGAAAATACTTTGATGTTATCATTAAGCACTCTAGCAATGTCTTGAGCATGCTGGGGTTCAAGCAAGGAACTTAGTTTTAGCATTCTCACCTCAACATTGTGTGCTACTGTAGGGATCTCTACAAGGGAATCCTCTATGATGTTTCCTACCTCTAGGTCAAGAGCCTTAACTAAATGGTCAAGCCAGTCTAGTGGTGCTTCTATGGAGGCTATGTTTTCATTATAGGTTGTAAGCTCAAGCTCTAGGCAATGACAATCAATGTATCACTTAATATCATCGTAAGGCCTTGTGAGGACCAAAGGTGAGAAGATCTGCTCTTGTATAGCCATGTCATCTTCTAACAAAATAAACCAAAAATACATCAAGTGGCATCTATTTTAACAAAGTTAATATGCACGAGTAAAAAAAAAGAAATTCAATGAAATTTATTTAAGCATGCATCCAAGTTGCTATGGGAAGGTAAACATGTTTATGCCAGTTTTAGGCCTTGGTAGGCCACGGATGGGCCAAACATGTTGTTCTGAGAAGGGCCAATCATGCTTGAGAGTGGAATTAACTTCTACATTTGTAGGGAAATGAAAAATCATCTTTTTGGGCTCAATATGCTTGACTACACTCTCACCCAACTACACTCTTATCCAACTATGCTCTCCACTAGGCGTTTGATGGCGAGCATAGTCTTGGGTTGGTGGATCATTAAATGACCCAAGGAGGGTATATAGGCATAGTTTTACCATGGTAACTTGTCATTTTTTTTATTTCACCATGACTTTGGGAGCATATTCTTACTACTACTTATGCCTTTACCATGAGTGGAGAGTGTAATTGGGAGAAAGATGATGCATTGGAGTTGACACCTTCACCCAAGGTTCACAAATGTTGCCAAGGGAGAGAGAATTAAGCCACTTACCATAGGCATGCATGGAGGAAAGGAGGCTATCTTTCTTAGCTAGGTACACTAACTATGATCTCCCCCTTTTGGTGTCATTTTTTTCTCATTTTTAATCTTTTTCAAATTGAGGGTTTGGAAGCATACTCCTATGCACCACCTTGCATGCCTTGCCATGGTAGTGGCCACTACGGTGACCCACTGGCCATGGCACGGTGTGATGCTATGGAAGGTTTCATTTAATTATTTGGGCCAACTATGCTCTAGAGTGTGACCATGGTGGATGAGTTTACTATAGGGGTTTTACTTATTCTACTTTTTGTTTGGCCCTTAGAGGCTACGTGGGGAGTAGACTTGCACATAAGCTAGGGTTGCATGCAAGCTAGGGCACACACAAAGTTTGGGCTATAGGTGGGGTTTTGGCACACATGGGATTCATGTGGCTACATAGGTTTTCAGGGTTGTGCATAGGGGTTTGAAATGATAGTTTTTTGGCATGCATGAATTTTAAGAGTTGCAGGGTTTGGGACCCTGCACATCATGCTCCATGGCACAGCCATGGGGGCCATGGTTGCCAACACACAACAAGCAAAGTAGTCATGGTTACTACCAAGGTTTCAATGGTGGTGGGAGGAAGAAGGGCCATGGTGAGATAGGGTTCTATTGCAATTCTTTTTTTTTTCCTATTGTTTTTTCTTATGGAGCTTAGGGCCACTCCAAGGCATGTCCATAGGAACTATGGCTACCATTGCACTCCGTAGCATAGTCATAGGGGACCTCAGCTATCATTGCATACTGCAGCATGGTCGTAGGGGCTGTGGTTGTGATTAGTATTAGGGCTTGTGGTCCCCTTTTTTGTGTTTATTTTTAGGGAAGGTAGTGAAGGTGCAACCTACCATGGTGACAAGGATAGGGTGGGGCCTAGTTGGGTGTGACAAGTCACACCATGGGGAGACTATGATCTCCACGGTCGTGGGACTATGCTCTCTATGTGTTAAGAGCATAGTCCACTAAGTGTTTGTCAAAATGCCTATTTTTCCAAGTGTTTGTCAAAATGTTCGTTTGCCAAAATGTCTATTTTTTTCTAATTATGCTTTCTACTAGGGTAGTCCATAATTGTAAAAATATTTTCATTTTTGGGACTATGCTCTCCACTAGGAAAGTCTAGAATTAGTAAAAATTTTGTTAACTATGCATGATGCTAAACATGCAAAATGTAGTGCTAAGCTTGTAAAAATGTGCTATACGCTAGTGAGTGCCATGCACATCAAACAAGTTAAGCGACGTCCTACACCTACAAGGTCCTAGGATGTATTGCCAAAATTGCATTTTTGCTAATATATGTTAATAATTCATGACATGTATCTCAAAATTTTCCATCTATGCATGCATGCTAATGCTTTGTCTATTACCTGTTTTCCTACAGGGTGTTGCTAAAGTCCATTCTAATAGTGGTTGAGCTCATGAGCATCCTCTGTTGCATGAGCAAACCTATTCCCAACATGCCTACACTAGACATGCGAGTGGATCATTAGGTAGTGTGGTTTGGGCTAAGAGCTCAGGAGTTCCTAGAATACCTATTGTAATAGTTCAGTGTGATCATATGATCAGACTTGGTGTTTGAGGCTACTAGTGCTATCATTGAGATGCTACTACTTGGGGCTAACTAAAGCATCTTGAAGTTCATCTCAAATGAGTCCACTGCTAACATTGATGGGGTAGAAAGCTCAGGCAGAGGTCCTAAGAGCATTCAACAGTTATCCAAAGTATGCTACATGATGAGGCTTGCTTGTTATAATAAGAGCAACACCCTTTTGGTCACACAGTAGTTCCATATTCTATTCCAGAAACCACCTAGAACTTCCTACTACGTTAAAGGGTAAGGGCTTCTATAGATTATGTACTATTTTTTTGCTACTTGCTCATGTTGAATTACTAATGGTTCTATGTTTGATTGAAAAATTCAAAGTTGATGAGGATGGCTTGCATGATGATGTAGATGCTCTAACCTTAACCCACACTACTTTGGAGGTATTTTCATCATGCACAAATGTTTAGGTAGCTATGATTGAGTAGGTGGGGCATAATCTAGAGGCCTACATTTCTCAATACCCTAAGGCATATGAGCAATGCAAGATCCATGGTTGATTCGATGAGTGGACTGTTGGTGAGATTAACACTAAGGAGGTGTTTGTAGCACCACCTCCATCTCATACCTCATTTGCACCACATGCATATCTACATTTCTTGCCATGCATTTGTTTATGCCTATTAGTTTTTCATGAATGTTGGAGTGATAACATTTTTTTACTTTTTATTGCAATGATGGTTTCCTCAACCAAGGTGACGGTGGTTACCATAGGTCATATGAAAGTCATCATCATCAAGAAATATGGTGATGTAGAGGATGTGCAACACTGGTTGTACAACAAAGCACCAGATGCATTGATGGCTCGACTCACACATGCTAGGTTAATGGGCCTATTCTTGGCCCTTAGCCCAAGTATCCTGATGTGTGTGCAATGCTATTTCATCTTGTGCTATCCTACTCATTAATCACTGGTTAGATGCTCATATGTGTGCAATGCCGAAAGGTCATAAGCTGCAATGTGATCCAAGCAAGGTGGCCAAGGTGGACAACCTACATGACCTTCCTCCTAAAATTGATTAGGTACCTCATTAAATGTATGAGACATCAAATAAGTGCATACTTTCCTATGCAAAGGTGTTGTGGCTCTATAGGCACTCAAACAGGCACCTGTGGAAATGCATGCATGAACTACAAGAGAGGATGACTAGTTAGGATGAAAAGATCAAGGATCTTTAACCTAGATATGACTTCATAGTGGCTAGATTGCAAGGAGATGGAATCTAGCATACCTCTAAGATTGATTATGCTACATAGTAGACCACTCTCAAAGGTAAAATTGAGGCCATGTGGGAATTGGCAAAGTAGTAGCTGTAGATGGATTTGCTTACTCAAAAGAACCAGGATTGGAAGAATTATAACATAAATATTTATCAATGGGGGCAGACATTGAAGAAACACAATCATTAGTACAAGTGGAAGCACAACACATACTTACAATGGTATAAGGAGGAATTTATTGAACACTATCACCTCAAGATGTTTCTTGAGGTGATTGGTAAGAAGTAGGCATATGACTTATTTACACAGAGTATGGTTGTGAGTGACTCTCCCATTAGACAAATTTCCAACTCCTCCAAAGAGGCCTCTTCTACCACATTTTCTATGGAGCCACCCACATGGACCACCATGGAAAAAGGAAAGACCCTTGTAGGTATTGAGTTTTCCTAGGAAGACAAGATGAAATTTTTTGAAGCTAAGATCCTCCACCACTTGAAGGATGGCCTAAGAAAGTTACCTCCAAAACTCACCAATGAAGGATCCTCCTAGGTTAGTTTCTACTACATTAGTTTTTTATGCATTTTATGTTTTGAGTTAGCTCAAGTAATGCATTAGTGCTTACTAATCATGCATATTTGTTAATGGTTTTGGTAGGTACTAGGTGATGTTGCAAGCCCCAACCTGGTAGAGGAAGCAAAATCTCTACCCCCACCTCCTGCTACTAGCTAAGCATGACTAGATGTACCTCCCATTGGGCTTTTTGCTACATTTTGTCCATGTGATGCTATTCATACTATGTATTACTATTGATATTACATTTGCTATGGATGATTATTTGCTAAGTGTAATGTGCAAACTTTTATCCCTATATGATGATTTTATTACATTTTCTATGAGTATGTGATTCTAGGCCAATGTGAGCCATAATGATATTGGGCCATTATAAGCCAAAGCGAGTTTGTTGTCAATTTAAAGCCTTGATGGGTCAAGGAAATAGTTTAAGTCCATTTTAGGCCATAGTAAGAGGACTAAAGGTGATAGTTTTAGGCCATTCCAAGCTGATACAATAGTTTTAAAAGTAATAGTTTTAGGCCATTCCAAGCCATCATGATAGTTTAAGGTTGTTTTGGGCAACATATTGCTATCTCTTTTATGGTTGTAATAGGATTAATGGTAATAGTTTAAGGCCATTCCAATCCATAGTGATCGTTTAAGGTCATTCTGAGCCATAACAATAGTTTAAGATCACTTTAGGCCATAGCAATAATTTAAGACCATTGTGGGCCATGTGTTGCTATCTCTCTTTTTGGTGATTTTTGTCATTATGATTTTTATGCACTTTGATATTTTTCATGCATTAACCTAATAACTTCAAGAGTGTAAACTAATTGATCGAATGCATGAACAAAGCAAATGAATGCATAAACAAAGCAAATAAATGCATAAACAAAGAAAACCAATGCATAATAAGCTAAAAATAATGTTGATATAAGTGAAACAAATGTGATGTATGCAAAAAGGTAAAATATAGGGCACACGAAAGTAGATAGTGGGTAGGCACATAACGTGTTTTAGACTAAGGGGATACCTTAGTCATTCAATTGTGTCCTAACCCAATGTGGGTTAGGAGACACATAGGGTCTGGATTGCACTATTCAATAGTCTCCTTGACCTTCACTTGCTATGTCAAAGGAAATTCTACCCAAAGGGCATCCTTCAGGAGGTCATAGATTTCTACTACTCTTTTAGTTATGTTTGCCTCATGTGTCTCATTGTTTACTATAGGCACATCATCAAGAAACTCAATTTTTGACCCTTGGTCTATATCTATGTTGTTGATGGCCAAAGGAATGGCATTATCACCATGGATGATAACCTCACCACCTTCATATGAAAAGTGAATCTCTTGATGAATCAAAGACGAGATTGCTCATTATTGGGCTAGCCAAGGTTTGGTCAATATCAGGTTAAAGCTTGGAATCTCTTCGATGATAATGAATTCAACAATGGTGAGAAATTGCTCCCCTACTACAAAAGCTATAGTTATGATGCCCCTGACGACAACACATGATCCATTGAAGGATTTCAAGCACATGATTTTTCTTGGCTTGATTTGGTCTATGATGCCTAGCTTGTCCATAATAATGTATGGTATTACATTTGTGGCAGCTCCATCATTGATGTGCACTCTACAAATCTTGCATTGCCTGACACATATGGTAATGAAAATAGGAGCTATTATGACCTCCCCCTTCTCAAGGTTGACCTTAATTACTTCATCAAGAAATGCTAGGGATGTGGAACTTGATTCCTGTGGCATGGGATGTAACATCACTACATGGATGGAGGTCTCATCTACAAGGATGTCCTCTGTAATAGGAATGGAGGTCAACATCCATACCAATTCTTCGTGATGGATAGATGAGGTCATGATTAGGTGATACAAGCTCAATGTTATGTTCTTTTGTTTGAACACTTATTTAAGTTGAGCTAATGCATCCATGAAGTCTTTTCCATTAGCCATGTTTTTACTAGCCTTAACTTCTTCCATGTGGCCTAAGAGACAAATCTCTCATGAAGGTAAATTAGGCTTTGTTTGCTTAGTTTGTTTAGGGGCCTCAGTGCTCCTTGGTGATTTGCTTATTGTATCCTCTTCAGTTGTTTTGGCCATAGGAACCACAAATATGGGAATTGATTTTAGTAGACCTAGTGCTCTTTGGTCTTGATGTTGCTTGACCATCTTGTCTACAAGACACTCATTAGGTCTCCTATTTTTCCACCTCCAGGACCTACCAATGTTGCCAACAAGGTTACCCCTTGGAAAGAAAGGAACCAATGTGTTTGCCACTACTAGGTTTTGGGCAAGTGAGGGGCTACCATGCTACGGCACTCAGACGACAAAGGGTGGCTACACCATTGTTGTTAATGTACCTTTCAAGGGAACCCTAATGACAAAGGACATTGTGGATGCTTGATGTGATACTCTATGATGAAAGGAGGCCTTGAACCCATGGTGGCTGAGGGGACCCTTACACTACCAGAGGACACTCAGACCATGAATACCTACTACACTAGTTCTAGGTTGTCATCAATGCTAATAGCATTTATGATATAGCTGCTATCATCTATGTTTAGAGGGTCATTGTACACCCTCATAGACTAGTTTTGAGGCTTGACTGAGTTTGTAGTATCAAGTACTAGCTCACCTCTACCAATCATGCTTTGTAGATCATCCTATAAGGCTATGCAAAAATTAGTGTTATGGCCAAGCAACTAGTGATAGTTGCAAAATCAATCCAACGTAAAATGCCTTGGGACTAGGGGCTCATTTGGTGCCACTGATGTAGGATTCCTTAGTAGCTCACAATATCTATCATGTTTCTTATGGGCATTCTTGGACATTTGGTTGTACTAGATGCATCTATCTTTTAACAATTGATCTAGCAACTCTAAATATTTTAATGACAATGGGATGTACTTAGAGTGATCCTTCCACTAAAATTTAGGCCTTGGAATAGCTTGTGCTATGGCCACCAAGGATGTAGTTTAGTTGGTTTTCCTTGTGCTAGGGTTGGCAACTTTGTTGTTAGCCAAGGCTCTAGGTTGCCTAGCTATTGTCCTTGGGTTGGTTTCTTTGGCCTCTTTAGCAATAGTTTCCATCATTGCATTCTAATTTCCCTTATCCTTATCCCTCCTTGCATGTTGATTTTTTTAGGCCACATAGGCTAAGCCCTTGCTAGCTTCTACCACATCTTGCATGCTCTTGGTTTGGGTGAAATCTTAGCATAGGGATTGTGAGCCTAAGTAATACAATTTCAACTTTATGAAGTCATTGAATACATCCTTTAAAATGGCCAAGATATGCACTTTGGCCATTAGCTCTCATATTTCATTCAATGAGGCTCTCCGATGTTGAATGAACTTCTACAAGGGTTCTAGGTGACCTAGCTTCACTTTTTTTACTTGGTCCAAGATGGTCTCAGGCTTCAAGTTGTATTTGAAGTGCATCAGAAATTATCCCAATAGGTCCTCCAAAGAGGAGATGGAGCTTCTAAATAGTGCACAATACCAATCTAATTCTTTTCTAGTGAGTGACATGACAAACACACGTATGATGGCATGCGACCATGCTTGCAATAGTAAATACTTTGACCTAAATATGACCAAATGTGCATTAGGGTCTCCCTCACCATTTTATTTGGTGAATTTAAGTAATGGGACCCTATCTAGAAGAATTAGAGAAGGTACTCTAGGACGTATAGGGTTATCCTAGTAGAAGTCCACTACTTTCGTAGCTTCAAAGGACGTAGCTTTGAGTTACTTCACCTCTACTATCAGGCCTTGGATCATCTAGAATGCCTAGTCTATGTTTTGAGATGTTCCAGTAGCTATGCTACCTATGTGATTTACTGTTAAACTAGCTGTCTGATCCATGGCCTAGTTCTAGGTTGCAAAATTCCAAAATGTTCTTGATGCATGGGTTGTGCTATAAGGATGACAATCGAGGCAAGCAACACATATATGGGTTTGGCTGGCACCAAGGCCACTAACAAAATAAGTAAGATGTAGGGTGCCTAGGTTGCTTGGAGCCTAGAGATGGGCCATATGTGGATGCATGGTTGAGTTGATCTAATTACTATGGATAGTGATGGCTAAATGGGTGGCAATGATGCCATGAAGGGCAAGCTAAATGGGGCTACTACATCATAATGTGTATATTATGTCTAATGCATCGCTATCACAGGTGTTGACCTAGGCCTCAAAAAGTAGGAAGGTGATGTAAGTGCTATAATCATCTCAAGGAGAATGAATGAACAAGACTATGGAAGAGCTAGACTAGGTGTCACTCATTGGAAGATAGTATAGAAAGATCCCTCATGCTCAAAGCAAGCTTTAAACTCATACTCTTCTTTATATAGGGGCTCCTCATAGTCTGTTCCTACATTACACTCACCTACTTAGATGAGCTAGACTATCATCCAATGGTAGGGCTCTGTGAGTGGGATGATATCAAGTGAGGGGATATACTCCCATCCATTTTGATGGACTAGTTCATAGCTTCATTTTGCTTCTATGTTCAAGTGTTCTAAAGATAGTCCTACTTGAATCTTTGCACATATAAGGTTTTATTACTCATTGATTAGTATAACGTACTCTAGGTCTTGACCACATAGCCTAAGGGATTTCCTTGGCTTTGCCCTTACGGGAATCCTAGGGTTGTCAATCCTAGTCTCTTGTTGGATGGACAAGATGGCGAGTGTGCTTGGAACTAACATTAAAGGCTATTCTAGGTTCATGGATGTGGATTAAGTTGCAAGATGGAGGTTGCTGATCACTAAATACTACTAACACCATTGACTATGTTGACTTTTCTCTTTGTGCCAAAGAGTTGACTATGCTCTCTACACTAGAGAGCTGACTACATTCTCTATGCTTGAGATGACTACAATCTAATTGAAAGCATCAAGAGTTTGGAAAATAGTATATATGTGTACTTTGGGTTGCCACATGGGGTTTTCGGGGAACTGACTATGGGGTCCAATCTACATCAACTTGTTAGTAGATAATGCCTATGCTAGCCTAAGATCTAGCTACCATTGCATGCATAGTAGGTCCACAGGGGTGTTACAATCTACACTATCCCAAAGCCAGCAACTATGATGTAGAGAGCACATGAGACAATGACAATGGAGTCTAAAAGAAAATGTTTTGGCCTTTCTTCTAGCACAAGAAACTATAACAATTGAAAACATTATCAGTTGGAACACCAAGGTTCACATGTACATATCCTAACCTTGAATTTGCATGAAGGCCTGGTAGAGGTAGAGATGGGGTGTCCCAGATAGTCTAGTTGATCAAACGGGAACTCAATAGATGCAATATGGCTACAGTGTGGTTAGCCATAGTGGTGATGCAAAACAATGTTAAGTGTGTAGCAATGTTTGTGATGTTAATAGTGTTTATAGTGTTGAGTGTACTCACAAGTTCCTAAGAGGAGGAGAGTGTACTCAAAAGTTTCAATGAAGTGGGTGGTATCAACACATGTAGGCTACTACCCTAGCATAGTTTTAGGCACATATATGTGGTAAAATAACAAAAAAATGCAACTATGAAAAATTTAGAGAAAGAGAGAGAGAGAAACGGAACACCACCCCAAATGGGGTTGAGCGTAGTTAACACCAAAGGGGGTTAGAAGGTACATGATGTACAAAAAGCATAGTGGACAACATAGTCATAGTCTCTAAGGTGTCTGGCCATGAATACTACCAATCTATCAAGGTGTTTACATCTGCCTAGTTGGTCATTATAGTGTACCATTAGCTGTGGTATTATGCTGGGCTACAAGGATCTACAGTGGTCTGCAACTTCACTTATCCTTGGTTTACCAAAATTCCTTTGGTTTTCTGCCAAGTGTGCCTTAGATTTTACTAACCTTTCAATTTTCCAACCTTAAAAACTTTAAGGACATGGGTATTTATAGTTTTAGGATTAGAAGAAAATGTGGGATCGCTGCCACATGGTGGAGGAGACAGTTGGGACTACGCTCTCCACCAACTGTGCTCTCCACTAGGCTGGTGGTGTTGTGCTTTACTATACTCTACCAAACTCTACAAGACTATGAGATTGTGACTACATTACTAACTACATGTGTATGCTGAGAGGACTACAAGGTACCTAAAAAATGCAAGCTAGAGGCTACACTCTCCACACTCTCGCATGGGGTCAAGCATAGTTACAATTCCGGGACAAAAGGGGATACAAAAAAGAAATATTTCACCAACTATGCTTGCCAAAGATGAGTTGAATACATTCTAGAGCTGAGCTAAGCATCATTGGTGTACTATGGAGGCTACTGGGAACTGTTCTAGCTGACTATCCTCTTAATGCTACTAAAATTTTTGAGAAAATGGATTTTTTGTAGACTATGCTCTCCATAGGAGGTTGACTACACTTTCAACTAGGGGTGAAAGTAGTCCTAGGACTTGCCAAAATTTGCAAAACCTAGCCTTCATGTTGACTATGCTCTCCATGAGAGGTTGACTACACTCCCAACTAGGGGAGAGCATAGTCTTAGCACTTAGAAAAAATTTGCAAAACTAGCCCTCATGTTGACTACACTCTCCATGAGAGGTTGACTACGCTCTAACTAGGGTTGAGCATAGTCTCAATACCTAGCCAAAATTGAAGTCAAGATGTCATAGTCTAGATTTGGTGGTGTTTCACTCATCCACCATAATGGAAAGGAGTACATTCCCTTTCCCTATGAACAAATACCTTTTAATGGCATCTATGCTAACATCTTAGCCCTCATTGAGAGTGATAGAGATAATTGGAAGGTTACCTCTAATGAGCAACCAAAGGAAGAAGATGAATTTAAGATAGAATCTGAGCTTGAGAACCTTTTGGGAGGGATTTTACAACAAAAGACCTTCAAGACCATACTACCAACCTCTTTCCCCTTTTCCTCTTCCTCTAAACATCTCCCACTATCTTCATCCCCACCATAACCAATCATATTTAGGCACACACTAGTCATCACCATGCACCAAGCACAATCAGTGTCATAGCCAACCACCTTCCATTTCTCCATGCCACTTGCCACCTAACCTACGTTAGTACAACTGACATTAGTTGTAGTTACTACCACTAACCCATTGACCAGTTAAGTGGAATCCACCATGAAACCTCAAGCAATTCAAGGTTCACATACCTCCTTTATTCCAATTTTTTCCCTATATTCTAGCACAAACATCTTTTTCCTTGTTTGGCCCACAAACTATAGCCATAACACAACCTCTCCCCTCTATCTTAAAACTAATAGGAAGGTCACAAGCCTCCCAAAAAATATCATAGTCATTTTTTTAAACCCTACAACCAAAAAAGGCATCACAGGGCTTGGATCAAATCTTCCAAATAATCTAGGACCTAACGAAGTAGTTGAAGAGGCTTAAGGGCTCTACTTCCTAGAGTGTCAAGATTGTGACTTTTTACCAAGACAACCCATTAGTCCTATGATCCCACCCTTGATACTTCCTTTTGGTGTTCCTGTCCCTTAATTAAACAAGTATAATGGAGAAGGTGATCCCAATGCTTTCCTTATAACCTTTTGATCTAACTACTTGCTATTACAATCATGGTCACATACTATAATAAGAATCTTCCCTATGTCCTTGACTAGGAAAGTTCTTGATTAGTACTATGCCCTACCTAAGGGATCCATATCCATCCTTGATGATCTCATATCCCAATTCATTAACTTCTTCAAGTAAAACTTGAAGCTTGATACTATGGTTGACTAACTAATGAAGGTCAAGTAGGGACCCCTTTAGCTAGTGCAAAAGTTCATCCAATAGTGGAACAATTTGCTAAATAAGATACCAGAGCCTATAGTTGAAACCCACCTTTTATCTATATTCAAAGGGGTAGTCAATGATTTCATTAAATCCAATCTGTACTATCATGACCCATAGACACTTAGTCAAGTATTCTCCTAAACCAAAAACATAGAGGGCACTGTGAAGGCTAATCATGACCCAACCTATGTGCATACAAAAATCAAGGCCCCTACTAATAACCAAGATAATCAATCACCAACTTCTAGGGACACTTCATTGACAATAATTAGTCCCACCTTTGAAAGAAAGGACAAGTCCAAGTATACTAGGTTGTTGTTAAAGTCATCTAAGCTACTAGATCAACTATTGAAAAAGTGAATGAATTCAATACAAGTAGGTGTTTGAAGCTTCCCAAAATAAGCATAATAGGCTATGTGAGATAGCCAAGGATCCCACTCAAGAAACAAAGGATGATCCATAGCTACCTAAATACTTTATGTTAGACCACTTTTTCACTATCACCAACTACCTAGTCATGGTATAGACTTCTACCTTGCTATAAAAGATGACCTACAAAAGATGATAGATAAAGAAGAGCTAATTCTAGATGCATCCAATCCAATCTAACCACAAAACCAATTGATGTAAATGTATAAGGACCCAATGAATGCCAACAATTTTGCATACATTATATTAGCATTTAATATAGATGAAAATCGACCACCCACAAGGGAACCATTTGTGATTTAGGTATCCACTCTCAATGAAAGGGTGTCTTCAACTTCCACTAGCTCAAGGACCCCCCTTTTCATGAGAGTACCATCATGAGTATCTTTGAGGGAACCTTTTATCATCAAGGTACCCTAGCCCACTATAGTTCAACCAGCCCCAACAATCAAACATTAGCCCCCTATGATGGCTAATGCCACAACTTCTTAATGTAACAAAACCAACAATAATGAAAAACCATCAACCAAGTAGTAGAAGAAGAATACAAAAAAGCCTAGCAACAAGAGTGACAAGAAACCTAAGGCATGGAAGGAAGTGGACATACCAAATCCCACTTCCATATCATCAATACTCATGACCTCCTCTATCCAACCCACCTCAACCAATAGATCACATGAGGACCCCAAAACCCAAAGCTATAAGAAAGAGGAGAGATCCAAATAGCAACAACCTAAGGCTAAATTTTGCATCTTGGGCTGCATGGAGGAAGTGAAGCACAATCAAGGTGACAAGCCCACAACCAATGACAAAAGCTTCCTCAATGCAATGGAACAATTTAAATAGTTACTTAAATAGAAAAATACAACTTTAAGCCTATACGACCTAATCATGACTTCCACTACACATTGTGATGCACTAGTCAAGATGTTGACTTCTATCCTCATTAGTGATGACATCCTTGCTAACGAGGTATCCATTCATGCTATATTGGTTCCTTCTTTACTGAGGGAAAAGAAGTTAACATCACTAGTGTTTAGTGATAGAGAGGTCAAGATCAACTCCCAAAATGGTGAATTAACTAGGACTCCTCTTTTCATCACAATTCAAGTGGGGTAGTTTAATGTGCATTGGGCACATGTAGATGATGGGGCTACAACAAACATCATCCCATGGACCATCATTGAATGATTAAGCTTAATAGAAAAAATACAAGACACATCAAAAACCACTCTCAAGTCCTTTAATAGATCAAGGGTTGTTGTCAAGGGGTCTATCTCCTTGGATTTTATGGCAGCAAAGTAATTCCTCACAATCATAGATTTCTTAGTGGTGGAGGAGATGTCAAGGTTTAACCTTATCCTAGGAAGACCTTACTTAGCTCAGTTATGAGCCATGTCCTCAACCATCCACCAAGAAATTCATCTTCCTTATGAGGAAGTTGAAATCATCATTCATGGTGATAACATGGTGCCCCTCACTATTAAAAACATGAACATAGAACATGTGTCTAAAGTGGAGCTTCAAAAAGAAGCTCCTAGCTACAAAATACAACAACCCAAGAGAGAGGAGAAAACCAATAATAATAACCATGGGCAGTGGGATATGTTATGGGATGAAATCCCTTTTAACATCATTAGTGAAGTGAATAGTGAATACAAACTTGTGCAGAGTAGATCTTACACATTTCCTAATCTTGCAAAGATTAGGAAGAGTCTACATAAGTGAAGTACACCTTGGCCTTTCCACCTAGGTCCTTATAACCATATAACAATATCCACTAATAGCCATGTAGCCTAAATTTTCTTTATTGATTTGTTATGCTTCTTAGTATTATTTATTTTACTCTTTCATGCATGTAGCCTAAGTTTTTATTGTCATTTGCATTTTTTTATTAGAACCTTTTTCTATCTTTACTTTTTCACATGTTGTAAAAATCAAAAACCTTATAAAAATTTCAAAACTAGAAATCCCCATACAAATTGTAAAAGAGAAAATCATCAAAAATATAAGTTTCCTTTTAATGAGGGCCTGCCATGGCCTAAAACTAGCAAATCCTAAGGCCTGCCATGGCCTAACATTGGCAAACCTACAATCTATTGAGGTCTTAAACTAGCATCATGGTCCACTAAGACATTAAATTGGCACTACAATATGCTAAGACTTTAAACTGGTGTCATCACCTATCATGGACTTGAACTGATGTTAAACATGTGTACTACCATGGCTCAAAACAAGAAAGTAATCCTTATTCTATGACCATTCATAATCTTATAGTCTAACCATTTTCAACATAGCCAATGTAGCCATCAATAGCATAACCTCACTTACAACATTTATAACCCTTAAAACCTTAAGGTAGTAAATCCATCAACAACATATGTAGCCAAAACTAAAATCAAAGTTAAAATTTAAAACATTTTAAAATAATATATATAGCCATAGCCACACTACTTGGCATAAATATTAAAACAATAAAGCATAACTTCCAAAATGTCTACAACTCAAGCATTGGCCAATATGAGCCATACAATGTCCAACATCAAATAAACTATATAAAAATTCATCAAAAAAAGTTGTCACATCATGCATCTAGTGGTGCCAAGGGGGCATCTAGAGGAGAAGGTGTTGGTGCATCATCATCATCATCATCATCATCGCTTATCCTACTAGGGCCACTCACATCATATGGTTACTATGACATGACAACATACAACCAATCAGTAACTAGCATAACCAAAACCAAGACAAACAAATACAAAACTAAAATTTAAAACATAAAACATAAATTCCATCAAACCTATGGAAAACCTAGCTCCATAAAATATCAGGAAAGATGGTGAAGGCCAATCTCCAACTGTTGGAAAATCTAGTCTTTCATCATGTTGACCCAGTTAATATTCCCAAACTTTATGCCTATGAAGATATTAGTCCTATCTACACTTATCTATCATGGCAGCTCCCATGATACCATAGCCATAGAGACCTCATCAATAGTTGTAGTGATTTGAGGAATAGAAGGCTCAACTACTATGATAGTGCTTTCAAAGAGATTGAAATTACTCTTAACCTAAATACCCTAGATAAATAAATCCCTCTTCTACCATTCAATCATCTCCCTCTCCAACCACGTTAGGTATGCCTCACAATGGACCTTATGCTTTTTCTTGTGATATTTTTGTATCTTACTACACTCCAAGACCAAAGCAATATAATCCTTTCAACTACATCTACATCTACTACTCATGTAACTCTGAAGAGAGGATAACCTTATTATGGATTATGTGCTAGTAGTAGGCCCATGTGATCTCTTTGGTCTAAAAGGCCCTTGAGTTAGCCACTTGGGCTTCTACAAATGCCTTATGTTCCTCAAGGTCCCAAATCCCCATAGCTTACCTCTTATTTTCCTCCTTCAAGGCCACAACCCATTTCCATAGGAATTCATTGGACCTTTGAATCTCCCATGAAGATTTTGCACACGAAACCACAAGATTAGTAGTAGTTTTGTATAGCTTTAGGGGGACATATGGGGTGTTATGAGGAAGCTTAAGTAAGGAGTAAAAATCCATGTCTTGGATCAGGTCCTATGTTACTAATGGCACTAAAATAACAAAAATATAACCATAAACATAATATACAATCTAAGGTAGCTGTAGCATAAAATATAACTCATAGCAAAACATAGTTCTTACTAATCTCAGATGTAATCTATTGAAGCTAACCATCGATGTCCTTTGCCATCTTGTGCATGAATTCTATCATGTCTAGGACCTCTACCCATGGTTTAATATGAAACATGGATGTAGAGGCCTCTATAGGTGGCTCAATAACTATGATAGGCATAAAAATCATTGGGCAAGTAAGAACTAAGAAATTAAACATAAAACCATAGGAAATAACAAGTAAATCATAAGCATACCTAGATCCACATTCACATTCTTATTCTCATCCTCATCATCATCATTAGAGATGTCAATCAAAGACTTCCCAAGTAATAGCTCACTGAACAAGGAATCTAGATTGTTCATATCTTACTATAAGAGTGCCTCCTTTGCATGCATTTGTTCCTCCTTTACCACAACAGCTATATGCCTTTGCTCCTCCTCTACAAGTCCATGTGCCTCCTCTACCTATCTTTGCTCTTCTTCTATAGTGGCAGCTTGAGCTACTAAGTTGTAGCACTACCCTATAGCCAGAACCCATTAGGCAAGTTATCACATGTATCCATAGGACATAACATAGTCAAAAATGTTAAGAACATATTTAAATTATACATGTTCCTTCTTGATCTAACTAATGGATCTTAAAGATGATATTTTTCTTGGATGGTGGCTCTGATGCTAGTGGTGCTTCCTCTACTAGCCATTTTATACTAGCCTTGGCTACCACATTAGCCTCAACATGAAACCATTGAGCTCTCTAGATGTTCGACAAGAATGTAAGAGGCTCCCCCACCATTCTACCAAGTGATTCACACCAACTAACACCAAGGTTCTTATTGGTCATAAAAAATGAATCTCCCATGTCCTCTAGTGGGTTCTAAGCTTGCACAGTTGGATAAAGGTGTTTTATCCAAGGCTTAGAGAGCTACTTTGGATCTTATCTCATCCATGAAAAATTTCTACTCACCACCAATAATTCCATGAACCTCTTCAAATAACCTTCAAAAAATGCATAGTGTATGTGAACTATCATAGAGAGGTCCTCATGAAGTTTGAAGATTTCCTCCTTGAGGCCAATACCTAAGGAATTCACCCAATTAAAACAACTCCCCTTAATTATGACCTTCTTGAAGGTTCATCCCTATGAAACATCAATTTTCTTTTGTGATAATAATTTAGGAAAAACCTAAGACCTAAATAAGGGATAGGACTCCCTTGCATCATGGTTTGTGAAGCCCTCAAAAGCAAGTTCAAAGTAGCCCTTGCTAGTACCAAATCATTCCTCAACTTCCTTTCAATGGTTAGCCTCATTCATTAGTTTGGTGGAAACTAATTCCCTATTAGTAGGAAGGCCAAACAAGTCATAAAAGATAGCCTTAAACTATGGTGCAAAACACAATAGCTCTTATGTCAAAGGAGATGATAACATTTAGCATCTCCATAGAAAGGACAATAGGGCTATGCATCATAAATAGCTAGAGCAAACTTACATGCACAATGTTTATTTAGAGATTCTTAGACGTCTACCCCCTCAACCACTCCTATGGTAGCCGCACCTCACCAAACTTTAGAATGAGAGTATCTGCAAAACATCCAATGAGGGCTACAATGACATTAGTAGAAGCAGATGATCCTCTATGACAAAAATAAATGCTTACCATTAGTACAGCTATGTTTAGACCATAGAATAATTAAGACCCATATAGCCATAAAACCTTAGATATAATAGAGAAAACCATTTTTCTTCTCACCTCTCTTCTTCTTACTAGGAAAAGCTCATGCAAGGCTTCTAGTAGTCATGCCTATATATCTATGGCATTGGGGGCCATCCACAAGCTATGCACTATTTTGACAACCATACATTTCTTGTAAATAGGGTTAAATCTAGTAGGGTATTCATCAAAGTGTTCCCTTTGCTATTTGAAAATGACATCTTTGATCTTACGGCCTTTGGTGAATTCACTCAACATGGTGTGGGCTACTACAAAATTTGATCATTTTTCATCAAGCCTTGATCATTAACCTTGTACTTTTATGATGTGTATGAAATTGACAAGGTAGGAAAAATGACCAAATTAAATAAAGGTAAAACATTGAAACCTATAATAGCCATGCTTACCCTTATAATTGATACATAGTGCCTAGAGGATTATGTGATAAGGAGTGGGTGCTTTGTGCCATCATCAGAGTACTATTGATGTTGTATTAAGAATACTCTAGCATCTTCCAAATGTTCAAGAGGTAACATGTATCAATTATGTCCTTTATCTCCAACAACTCTCCTACTTCTCAAGTCTCTAGATCATCAATTATGAACCAAGTAACCAATTGCATAGACCCAAGTAGCAAGGTCTTCACCATGACCCCAACCACCTCTATAGCCAAGTGTAACCACATCATCATACTAAATTTTTTAAGAAGGTAGTCAAGGAATTTCATTGCCCCCAAATGTAACCACAATGACCTCTTCTCTAGGACCATGTTGAGTAGAGGGGTGTTGGCCTTGGGCTAGCCAATACAACATAGGATGCCTATCAACTCAACCATGATGAGTACAATATTTACTAGGACCATGCAAGGGGAAAATATAGGCATCATTAGCATCATGTTTTAATGCTTATAATTTCCTTGTAAATGCATAAAACACCTTAGTTAGTGATGAAATTAGCCCCTATAAAAAAACTCTAAAGTGTTTGCCAAAATTCATTTAGAAATTCAACAACAACCATAGCCATTAAACCATTATAGTCAAAAAATCATACCCAAAATATTACAACCTAAACATCATAATCAAATTTATGCCTTAGTCCAAACCATACATTAATTTAGAAAAAAAATTAAACTAAGAAAAAATGGCCATAGGAAAAAGCCTACCAAAAATAGTAAATATTTCTATTTTTCATGTAACAAACTTTAAACATAGTTTATATCTTTAGGAATCTCCAATGGCATGGAAGTTTTCAAGAGGAATCTCTAAGCATGTCTGTAACATACATCTCCAAGGAGTAAAGTGCTACAACCAAAATTAAGCCTAATTAACATAGCCATAGTTAAAAATTCATAAAAAATCTCTTAGAGCTCTGATTTTAGTGATTCCACCACTGAAGGAATCTCAAAATCACAAAATTTTCCACCATATCTAGTACAAACAAAAATACATAACCAATTTTACATGATCCATAGCCAAATTTTCATAATCGTAGCTATCAACATAAATCCCTTGCTACATAGGGTTGGTGAAAAGTTCACCAAAACTTCGTTTGAGCTCTAGAAAAAGTGATTCTACCACCATATGAAATCTTAAATCAACCTACAAATCCAAACTTATAAAAAATACAAAATTCATGTTGTTTCTTCAAAAACATTTTGTAAACTTGGATGAAAATCTAAAAAGTGGCACAAGCCCTAATTACACAACCTAATGGAAACAACCATAACTTCCTCATTATAACTCCAAATCAAATGAGACCACAACCAATGTGAAGATTAAACATAGCTCTAAAAACCCATAACCTTAGATGCTTCCAACATTAAGTTGTTTCAATAATAAAAAAAATCATAACTTTGCTTTCTTTTTGTATCAAGAAAGCACTAAAAACACAAAATTTGTAAGACCTAATTTTATCTAGCCACAATTTGAAGACAAAATGGCCAAAAACATTAAACCCATATAAAAATACACCAAAATAAGGGGTAGTATTTTGTTAAAATTTAATTTTGACAAACATTGCATCCTAGATCTAAGAAAAATGGCCTTACCCCCATTTCTTTAGAAAAAGCACATAAAAAAGCAAGCCTATTTTAAAAATCAAATCTACCAAATCTTGAACAAAAAAAAACATTAGATCTATGTAGAAATGGAAAAACTATGAATTAGGGTTTTTTCAAAATTCAATTTCATCAACCCCCTTGTATACATATAAAGAAAATAACCTTTTCCTAGTTAGAAAAAGCACAAAATGACTAGAAGAACTCTAAAAAAATGGTTAGAATGGCATAGTTGGGAGTGAAGGAAGAGAAAGCTTGAATTGATGCAGGTCTAGGTAGCCTAGAAATATTATAGGAAACCTCATCCACCTCTTAAAGCCTTAGGTTCTTACTACTACCTCCATGTTTCTTCATCATGATAGCATCAACAATGTAGGAGTTTGAGAACTAAAGAGATTAGGGCCTCTACACTAGCTAAGAGAAAGTTTTGATGCTTCAATGCTAAAATTATATGGTGTTTGCAAAACAAAATCTCTACTAGGTCTCTCCTCCAATTCTTTGGATATTGAGATGAGAATTTTGGTAGATTCTTCAAGAAAATCAAACATAAAAATCAAAACCTAAACCTAAATGCTTCCACTTTCAACCCCATTGCCAATTTAGTGCATTGGAACTCAAAGTATACTGAGCTATGAGGGGGGAAGTATTCTCTACACTAAGAGTGGAAGGGAAAATAACCTTTTGGGCCATGGACTCCAACATACACCCTCATACATGGTGTTTTTAGATCAAAAACTTCATCAATGTTTGGGCTTTGACCCCATGGAACATCTAAAGTGATGTTCTAGCCTTAACCCCTATGCATCCACATTCGGTAACCTATATATAGCTTGGATGCATGCATCCCACCTCCTAAACCCCCTAAAACCTAGCTTCCTTAACACTTTAGAAATTGTAACCTACCTCATTCAACCTTAGGCCCTAAAAGGGGGTTAGACCTTACCAAAACTAGACACTTTGGATTTGCACACTAGGGCAACATGGCCCTGCCTAAAGTTAGGGGGTAACATCCATTCTTATTTCCTAGTACCCATCACATCCAAATTTGACCCCCAAAGCGGGACCACATGACCTAGAAACCCTCTAGTCACTCTCGATAGCCCCAAAACCTTAGCAAACCCAATCAAAAGTGCACAAAATCTTTAGAATTAGTTGATCCACATTAGTAAATCAACCATCCCTCTTCCACACTACCTAGTGTGGAGCTAGTATGGAGGCTTTAGTTGATCCACATTAGTGAATTGCCCCTAAGTGACCATAAATGTCACCTTGACAACCCATATACTTCCCCATGACCTCTAGTAGTCAACAATAATAGAAGTTGAAGTTGATTTTCATCCTTAAAGCTTCTCCTCACTGGTGAACCCCCCTCTTCATATTGGCCAACATGAAGCTAACATGGATGTCTTGGGGATGTGCAGTATAACCTTCTCTATAGCCAAAAATAGCCCAATGGCCTATCCTAGTGACCTCTAGACCTTGTCAAAATCTCTTAGAGCCTTCAGACATTATAAAACTAATCAAAAAATCCAAAAAGTTATTACCTCCTTTCCTTCCATGGTGAGACCACCCTATCCACCTTGGAAAAATGGGGGTTTGGCTACATGGACATGTAGGAGCCATCAAATTGATTGATTTCAACATTGAAGTAGGACCCTCAATCCTCTACAATCCCAGAATCTTTGAACCCCTATTGAAACTTTTTGAAAGTGGCCAAAAATTTAACTCCAAGTTCATCCATAGTGGGGGGGAGATCCTATCCATGCTGGCCAATGTGGAGCCAACATGGATGGAGGGGGAATAGCCAAAACTATTCAGATTTCCCTCCAAATGAACTTCTATCAATAACCCAAACTTCCTAGAGGCTTTGGTAAATGAAATGTGTCAAAATTGATCATGTTTCATGAGTTTCTTGGTCTCCACATTAAGCATCCCTCTCTTCCATGTTGACTAGCATGGATCCAATGTGGATGCAACTAGCAAGGTTCATGGGTGATTATAGATGCATCAAAATAACATGAAACTAACCTATACTTACACTATAACCCTATGCACACATCTAAGAGCTATCAAAGTTTAAAAATTTAGCTCAAAATTGTCATAAATCAACCTCCTAATATTTTCTATGCTAGTTCCATGTGGAAAAATATGGAGCCAGTGTGGAACTAAAGAGGCAAGCTAAAAAACACTCAAGAGACCATCAAATTTTCCAAGTTTTGACCCTAGGCTCTGACCATCAGTACTAATGACCCTACAAATGAAATGCACATCAAAAATTGATCAAAAATAACCAAAAAAAATACTTTCCTTAGATCCTTAACACTAGATCCATGCTGGCAATTATGGAGCCAACATGGAACAAGGGGTTTTAGCCCAAAAAATACCTAACAACCTTCAAACTTATCAAATTCTAAACCTAAGCCTTAGCCATTGACACCAATGATCCTAAAAACACACATGCATGTTCAAGACCTTTTGAATAATGAAAAAAATATATTCTCTATGGTCCTCCACATTAGGCCAACATGGACTCAGTGTGGATCCAAAGGGGTAACTCAAAAAACAACTTGGGAACCCCCAAAACCACTAGATTTGACTCTAAACCCTAATCATTGATACTAGTGACCCCAAGGGCCAACATGCATGATCAATTATGGTCCAACTAGCCTAGATCTAGGATTTATGATCTATATATGCTAGGCACCCCTTCTTCAATGTTGTCCAGTGTGGAGCCAGCATGAAAGAGTTTCTTTTCCAATTTTGACAATATGTTAACATTCCAAGAGGTCAAAAACCTACACTAGCGAAGCCTAGAATCCCATTGCCTTAATATTTCACCAGTTGGACCTTGCTTTAGCCTTTATAATTCATCAACTAACATCCTCCATGTTGGAGCAACCCCCAACATAGATCAATGGGGGTGTAACCTTGCATGGCCTCAAACAACCTCCAAACCTAACTGAAATTTACCAAAAACTTGAGAAATCATAGTTTGCAGCCCTAGGGGCCTAGAAACCTACTTCATTAATTTTCTAGACCATCCTAAAATTAAAAATCAAGGGTTTGAGCTTTGCTTCACACTAGCCAACATTGATCTACCATGGAGACTACCTCAAACATAGTTTAACACTTAAAATCTCATCTAGATGGCCTAAAAACATACCTAGGAGATGCACAACTATCAAAACTTGGTTTAGAATATCCATGAAACCCTATTTGGCCTTGTTTTAGCCTATATTTAAATTATTTATGTTGAGTCCCCCTCCCCATCTACGTTGGCCAACATGAATACATGGGGATATCACTTTAAGACCTACCTTTTAGCCTTTCCTAACCCTCAAAATGATCAATTTTAATATATCTAGCCCTATACTACCTTGGGAATGCCCTATAACCCAACTTTTGACCCTTTCGATGTCATGTAACATGTTTTCCTTGGTCTTTACGTTAGCTCCATGCTAGCCAACATGAAAGACACTTTTAGGCTCAAAAGAGAACTCCTAAAGATTGAAACAGGTGTCAAAAGTAGCCAATGATCTTCCCTAGTCAATTATGTTGACATAAAGCCACTAGAAGTCAAAAACTAGTTAAAATAGGCCTAGAAAATCCTCTAGATGTTTCATCCATGCTAGAGGTCACCCCTTCCATGCTAGCCAGGATGGAAACAAGGGAGGATCTAGTGTGTAAGCTTTAAAATCCTTGCTTTTTCAATCCAAACAACCTAGAAATAGCCCTGATTAATGCCCAAACTAGCTTATGATCCTTGTAGCCTCAATCCATGGACCACTAAGGCCTAAAATTGGAAAAATATAATCCTTTTTAATCATGTTTTGACCAAGGTTCACCATATATATCCCACTTTACATTATTTGGGACCTTTTCTTATCATATCATGACCTATTATGCATTTTTGACCTTGTTCAACCTCACTAATACTTTCTATGTCAAGATGTTAGCCTTGGATTCTCTACACTATAGCCTTATATAGTATTTTTTAGCCTTTGATTGGTATTGGATGATGGAGTTTGACCTTCCCTGACCATCATTGGACACCATGTCATCATGGCCCACTAAGGCCTTAAACTAGCAAAACTATGACCATTGTTGATCATTCATGGCCTTATTTCTCTTACTTTCATTTGTTTCACCTTTATTGGCCCTTTTTCTGGCACATACTACATATTATTTGCTTATTTTTACTCTGTTTATAGCCTTGGATGACCTTTTTTGCATTAGAATAGCATGTATTTGCATAATTTTACAAAATTTTAGCATTTTTTATTTACTTCTACCAAAGTGTTACTAAATATGTTTTTTGTTAACATGTAGAATTAAAGTATGAGTACCTTGGAGCATATCAATATGCCTTTCTACCTACATGGATCCCATGATAATGTTGAGTGATGTATTAACTTGATTGTCTAGATCTTAAGCCTAAGAGTCTTGGTGACCACATTGCCACTATCAAAAAATCCATAGAATGGGTTGAAAACCTAATTACGACCCTCAACCTTGAGGCTAGTGACATAACTAAAGACTATCTAGTTGAGGTTCTTATCACAACACACAGTGTTGAGGAGAAAACCCATACACTAAGTTCCTCACTAGAATCTCAATAGACTTAAGACATCACCAAAGTCCTACAAGGAAACATTAAGGCCTTCACCTAGTCATATGAATATATGCTAGGGCTAGACCCATGCCTATTCTAGCAACATATCATACTTGACCCTAGCATTAGACCAGTTAAGTAGAAAGTACATAAGATTAGACCTGATTTGGCCCTAGCAAATCATGATGTAATCTCAAAACTTTACCAAGTAGGTTTCATCCGAGCTATTGACTACATAGAATGGGTGTCCAACATAATGGTAGTCTTTAATAATAATGAGAATATATATATTTGCATTGATTTCAAAGGCCTAAATAAAGTGACCATCAAGGATGTCTTTGCTTTGCCTACTATTGATCAACTTATCAATACTATGGCCAAACATGTCTTGTTGTCCTTTGTGGATGGATTCTTGGGATACAACCAAATTAGGATCAACCTATAGCACTAACTTACCACAACCTTCATGACTCCTTGGGGTACCTTTTTCTATACAATGATGTCCTTTGGCCTTAAGAACATGAAAGCAACTTACTAGAGAGCCCTTATCCATATCTTTAGTGATTACATGCTAGGTTTGCTCAATGATTATTTAGAAGATATAGCCATTACGTCCAAAGTGGCAAATGACCATGATAATGACTTAGATCTTGTGCTCAAACAATGTCTTAAGTTCAATATTAGGCTTAATCCTAGGAAGTGTGTCTTTAGTGTCAAGACCGATAAGATGCTTGGCTTTGTAGTGTTTGAAGTAGGGATTCATGTCGATCTTAATAAGGTTAAGGTCATATCCAAATTAGCAGCACCTACCAACCTCAAGGAGCTTTGAGGATTACAAGGTAGATTACAATTTATTTGTAGGTTTATTACTAGGCTTAAGGATAAGTTACAACACATGTAATACTTGCTTAAGAAAGGGGTTCGCTATAAGTGGATGACTCAATGCCAGGAGGCCTTTGGAACCTTAAGCAAGAGTTGGCACAACTACCAATGGTCTATCCTCCATAAGAGGGTAAACCATTTTACATTTACCTTGCTATCTCTGACTTGTTCATCATCTTTCTACTCAGTTAGAAATGTGATGATGGAGTAGAGATGCTAGTATACTACCTTAGTCATGCATTATTTTCCCACTAGACCCAATACACTAAATTGGAGAAGTATTTTCTAGCATTAATCTTCTCATTAAAGATGTGGAGACATTACCTCTTCAAGAGCCAAGTTAACGTCCTTTGCAAACATAACATGCTTAGAGCCATAATGATAAACATCTATGAAAGTAACCATATAGCCTAATGGAGAGCCATAACCATGGAGTTTGACCTTCATTACATCTCTCAATCCTTAAGGAAAGGTCAAGCTATAGCTATATAACTCATTGTTTCACCCATTCATGATCCTGTAGCCATAGATTTTGAGTTCCTTGATGAATATATCAACACCATTAGGTAAGTGCTTGAGGGTTGTGAGTTGGTCATGCACTTTGACGAAGCTTCAACTACCCATGGGGCCAATGTTTCTACCATTGTAACATTTCCATCTAGTGAAATCTAATCCTTTATCTATCATTTTGAGTTTCTATGTACCAACAACATAGTAGAGTATGAGGATTGGATTAGAGGAATGATAGCTCGTGACCTAGGAATCAAGCAATTAATGATTAAGGTGATTTCCAACTTATGGTTAACCAAGTAATCGAGGTCTATGCATGTAAAGTCAAACATTTACAATCTTACTGTGACCTTGGGAAGTAATTGTCACAACAATTTATAGATATTGATATCCATCTCAAAACAAGAACACCATAGTTGATGTAATTACAATGTTAGCCCTCAATGTGACACTAAATGTATTTTGTAAGTTGTCCACATTAACTATGGACTATGCTATCCCCATTACGTAGAACACTGAGGATACCTCTATGTTCATAATCCATACTGATCCTATTAGGAAATGGTATGATGATATCAAATGTTACCTTATCCATGTTGAATCCTCACAAGGCCTAACTACTACTCAAAATGACATTGTACATAAACAATCAAAACAACATGTCATATTAGGTGATAATACATTATGTCAATGGTCCTATGATAGCATATTGCTAAAGTGGTTGGTAAAGCCAAGGCTAGAAAAGCTCTAGAGCAGGTTCATGGGGGTATTTGTGGGAGACATATAGGACATAGAGCTATGATCACTAAGATTAGATTATTAGGCTATTACTGATCCTATATGGAAACTGACTACCCAGAGAAGGTTAAGTGTTGTGACACATGCCAACAGCATAGCAACCTTATACATATACCACCAATTGAGTTGCATACCACTTAGATAACTTGGTCATTTCAATGATGTGGTTTGGATATCATTGAACCTATAATTCCTAAGTCTTCTACATGACATATCTTCATCATCACCACAATCGAATACTTTACTAAGTGTGTTGAAGCTATTCCCCTAAGGAAAAGTACATTTAAATGAGTCTGTAAATTCATCTAGATAACATTGTAGCCTATTTTAGCACACCCATGACCATAGTTATAGACAATGGATCATAATTTAGTAGCTAAGAAACAAATAATTTCTATTAAGACCTAGGCATTAAGCATTCTTTCTCACCACCTTATTACCCTCAAGCCAATGGACAAGTAGAATCAAGTAACAAGGCCATCATCAACTTACTCAAGAAGATGCTCAACAACAACAAGCTCAAGTGGCATAAGCAACTTTTCTATGCACTTTGGGCCTAATGTACAACTTACCATAAAATAATTAGTATAACACCTTCTAGCTTGGTTTATGGTTCTAAAGCTACTTTACCTCTTGAATTGCATGTACCATCACTTCAGGTGGTCCTAACCAACTTCATCAATAATGAACAAAGTAAGGAGTTACATAAAATGAACCTAGACTTAGTGGAGAAGCAACGTATGCAAGCGCTTGCCCATGTTGAGCATTATCAAGATAGGTAGAAATGGTAGCACCACCATAACTTAATCAAGCATAAGATCAAGAAGGATGACCTTGTTTTCAAAGTCATCCAAAAGCATGCAAATAAATTCTCATCCAACTAGAAAGGGTCCTTTCTTGTCACCAAAGCCTATAGCAATGGAGCATTCAGGATCGTAGCGATGGATGAGAATGAGTTGGTTAATCTAATTAATCATTCCTATCTAATGCCTTATTACATGTGATCCACATGTAGCCTACAATAGCCATGACATCAACAACCATCAACAAGAAAATCTACTTTACCATAACTTCTCAAGGCCTTAAATCAGCAATATGACCTACCAAGGCCTTAAACTAGCACACACTCTACTATGATCTTAAACTAGCACTATGTCCTTCCAATGTGTTAAACTACTTCCATATCCCACCGTAGCATTAAACTAGCAACATGGGTGACCTGGGTAGCTTGTTTCTATTCTCTATGTGTACTATATGCCTTGTATTATTATAACATGCTCTATTTGCTTGGTTCTCTTGTCCTCTTGGAGTTTCTTTCCTAAGATGAATCCTGGAGCCTCAACAAAAGTGCAACCTATCATGGAAGCAAGTTAGTATGTGACCTCAATGTGCATTATTTGGTGATTTTGTCCTACTATTTTAAGAGTGCTTCTACCATTTCCCTCCATCTAGTAGCATTCCTTGAGCCAAACCTTGTAATCTCATTATAGCCTTCCTTACCCTAAATAATAATGTTGACTAATATTTAACATTCATACATTATGGTCAAATGACATCCCTTCATCATGCTCCATCCTCAAGTCCACTTGAATTTAACATAGCTCATTTAGTGGAAAAACCATTTAGTCCATCGAGCATAACATGTTTCATTTTGATGGGAAAGCCCCAAGGCTGTTGAATGTAATACAACTCATTTAATGGGAAAACTATATCACTCTGGCCTTGGCAACGAGACCCAATGAAGGTTTCACCCCCACAAAAAAAACAAGAAGAAGCACATTTCCAAGAAGTTGAATGACCAATGGAGCCTCAAAACACAATGGCCAAAGAAATCTTGGAGCAAAGTGATTGGGTCCTCAAATGCATTTGTCAAGTGAGCAACACTTCAAAACATGTCAATATCATGCTATAGCCATGATGAAAACACTTGCAATGCATTTTTAGCCTCCATAACCATCTCCTTGATGACCATTACCACCATCTCATCATAGCTTTATCCCATCATCACAAGTACTCTTCAGCATGGTTCAACATGATTGGATCAAGCATGGAGAGGAAACGTTGGTGGTGGACCTATAGTGATGTTTGGTATTCTTTATCGATGTCTCTCAAGTCAATCCTTCAAACACCAACAAAGAGGAACCATTGAAACACCACCAAAATTTGCATGTTGTAACCACTTTTCATCATGTACCCTTCACCTCATGAAATCCAAGGTAAAAATTTATTGTAAATGTGAAGATTGTAACCTATTGTAATCCATGAGGGGCTATTTCATACTTTTGGGGCTGAAAATAACTCATTAGTAGTCAAAGCCTCATTCGTTAAATGAAAAGAGCTACCTAGTGTCTATATTTGGGCTTCGGCAGGTTAAAATTACTTTTTGGATTCTAAAAATGGTAATTTTGTGGGTTTTATGAGGGGTATATACTTTTCTACACTAAAAACACCAACAAGAAATAAGTCCCACCTACCCCCAACATGGAGTGGTGTGGGTCACCTACTCCTAGTGTAAAGGCATCAAAACTAGCATGGAGGGATGCATGGGGGATGGATCTCACCTACCCCCAACATAGGAGGATGATACTCAGCATAGAATGACTTGACCTTCAACCCCAACATTGATCTTTCATC